>CADDXX010000458.1:567217-675029 GCA_902810485.1 Alauda arvensis
AAGAGAGCACAAGATGATAAGCTTGCCAGTAAAACTTACCTAACTCATATATCTTAGCATCAAGAAACTTATTATCAACTAAACAATAAAGATTACAAAAAGCCAAGCAAAGATGAGATAAATGAAATTCATGGATTACAAGTGGCTCCCATCTCTTTAGAATGGGGGATGCTCAAGAAATATGACTTTAGGAATGAAAAGCAGCATGTGCCCATGGGTCCCAGCTGCTAGTCCACACATGGGTGACATTCATATTGCATATGTAGGCCCAGAGTTGAGCGTAGCTGTGAACTAACCTGTATCCATTGCAGACAACCAGGAAATTAGMATCCTGTTTGACTTAGATTGACAAATACTGAAAATGTTGAACTKAAAAAGGATGGATGAAGGTAAAGCACTTCAACAAAAATCAAATTTGCAGCATCTACAAGTGCTGATGAGACTTTTATTGTTTATGACCATGACAGTTATTCCTTTACTGAGTGTTACAGGGAGAGGCAGGAAGCCTGGCAAACCACAAAGGACCAAGCACACTGTGCTGGTACCTTTTCAGAAATGTTCCAGTTGCAGTCTAAACTGCCTTAGTGCTGCGCTGATTGCTACTGTGTCCTATATTTGATGTGACAGACATGATTGCCTTTGTGTAACCCTCTGAAAGCTTCCCTAAACAACAGCTCCTTCACAGCAGTCTATCMATGCAACTCTATCAATACAACTCTGCCTTGTTTACACTATTTCTTCTCCCTTCTCTACTGTGGCTTTCCTAATGACAGGATCTCTGAGGTTAAGCTGAGACAGATAACAAAGACCATGGGGAGATCCAGAAAGGGTCATACCAGGCACAGAATCTTCTGGAAGGCCAGGAGACCTCCTCTGACTGGGACACAGCCTGCTAATCATGCTCCTTCCCTTCTGCATGCATTTGAAGGTTGATAAACAACCTCACCTGRCTGGCACAAAAGTATGTCAGATTTATAATATTTTCAGTCAACTGAAACATGTCCTTGAAAAGCTGTTCTTGATCAGAGCAAAAAATGGTTTGGGAAGCTTCTGCTAAGTAAAAGAACAAGAGAAAACACAAGTTTTGTAACTTATTGAATTTGTGCACTTAACTTYCTGAAAACGGAGGTAAAGTCTGTTCTACAATAAGAGCTACATTGGTGACAGCTTATCTAAAGTACAGATTTGGTTTCTTTCCCTTAGCTCTGTTCTTTCTCTTGCAGTCCTTTTTGTCCTTTGCCTTGTTTGCTCCTCCACCCAAGTATGCCATCATCCTGCAACAGTTCCCTGCAATGCCTCTGAGCAACACAGCAACAACAATGCACAGATGAAGGCTGGGGAAATAAAGAGAGCACTTAAAGTTGAATCATGTGAACAAAAATTACTGTTTCCAGTTTGCCTGCATGTAATGTGAAATTCCATCCTTGGTGTGTCCTTGTTTAAGAAAAAAAACCCAACAATGTGCTGTGGTCTGACTCCTCTTCCCCCACGTCAGGTTGAAGCTCAGCAAACTGAAATCAGGAGGAAGTGAAGTTCACTCATCTCCTGGTGGCATAAGGGATGCCATAAGGAGGCTGGGAGCATTCAGAGCTCAGAACTGCTGTTCCATGATGGAAGAGATGCTTCCTTGCATGGTATCACCTTAGTTCTGCAAAGAGTGGCCACTCTTTCACCTGGAGAGGCCACTCTGGATATGTGGACAGAACTGGTCATTATAGCAAGTTGAACTTTTTAATGCATTTTAAAAAAGCATTGAAAAAGCACTTTTAATTTACTTTCAAACCCCATGCTTAGCACTCATGAGAGGTTTATATTATCAGTTTAATATCTTACACTACCATCAGCTCAAACTACAAGTGTGACTCCAGTTAAATGCTRGACCTTAGTCCAGGTTTTTGTCTCCTCTTACATCATACTGTGGTCAAGCTAACATCCTCTCAGACAGTGATTTAGTACCAGTTTTAGGGAATGCCCCAAAGGAGAAATCTTTGATGTGACCAGCRTGTTCTCTTACACTGATTGCATTGCTCAATCTCACAGGCATCAGCCTTTGCCATTTCAGCGTCCTTACTTTGAGCAGGACAAATGTCAAGGCTGATGTGAGCAGTGGTAAGAATGAGGTGGGTCTGAATTTCATTACAGAGTATTGCAAAAAGCAAAATCAGCAAAAATTGATTTCATAAAATCAGCMAAACTTGATTTCATAAAACCTGTAAAATATAGCAATTACAGGGCATGAAAGAAAGCAGCTTGTTGACTGGAGGTTATGAGGTTACTGTCACAAGCTTTCTTTGTAAAAGGTACACAAGAAGCCTCCCAAAAATCCACGTCAATGATGATCTCCTTTTGATTGWTTGGTATCCTGTAAATAAGGTCAGGACTCCTCAAGCAATATTTGCTCTCACTTGGTCCTCCTGATTATTTAACAAGTTTTTGATWCTTCATGTAGACAAATAATAACACCCTGGCCCCCAAACCCAGATAGATCCATTGAAATGAACAAAAATGGAAGGAGTGACACATTTCTTTCTCTCCAGCTACACTTGTAAAACAGTGGTTAACCTCTGAGTCAAAGCTGTGGCTGCTGTTCATGCTGCTCCACCCCCTCACCACAGCAGCATGATGAACCCTGAATGACGGATTTGAATAAGGATTCCAGTTCAAATGTTTGTCACAAACATGTTCTCAAAACTCTTGATTGCTCTTTTGCAGGAAATCATGAAGAAACCTTTCTCTACTTGCAAGCAGGCCTTTACATACTTTGTAATAATATTTCACTTCACTTTTCCTAATCTTGCTTTTAGATGTGGCCTCAGAAATCTGACTCACTCTCTTCCTACTAATACAAACTCTCTTCTCGCCATTCACTCAGCATGATAATACCAAATTTTTTAGAAGGCTGTTTCTGACTRTCTGTGTTGGTCCTGCTCCACTTTTTATCTTCTTTATATAAGTCTGGCTGATCTGATAAGCTTTGAAGGTCTAAGGCAAAGGTTGAGACAGTAATACTTCCTATAAAATTAAAATTATCAAAATATAAGGAGGTTATCTCAGAACAGGGGATTTGGAACACATTGCATTTTCTCCCTTGGGAAACCATAGTGAGACTATTCACTTATTATTGTTACCAAGGTTGTCCTCCCATACAAATCTCTTGGTAATATCCTTTAATTTTACATGTATTCCATGCCCTTTAGGGCACAGATATCTGTGCCCTGCTTTGCATAATGGGACAAGACATGACTGGGATGCAATATTATAAAAAATATTACTATAAGTAATATATTTAATGATTAAGCTCAGTTAAAAAGGCAAGAGACACTAGAATCAGAAAGGTTATTTAAGGGACTCTAGCACTTGAATTTCTGTTGCTTTCTATAGTATTTATTTAAGCTCTACACTTTGCAGCAGAAAGGTCTGGGTGCTTCAGAGGAAGCTGTTTCTTTGGTAGGATGYTGGGAGGCAGGAAGATTTCAACCTTCTTATGCTATCACCCTCTATTTTGCCTTGACATCTCAAGAAAAAAGGCTTCAACTGCTGTGGAGACAAGTAAAATTATTTATATTATTTTCACCTCTTTTCACTATGAAATATTTGAATGCAGGATGCATATGGGAGGTATGTTCACTTTTGTTTCTAAAATTTGTACARTATTAGAACCTGGTACTGTACTTGGAACATGAAGTAACTTGATGCACCAGGAAGAGGTGAAGAAAATAATTGAATATAAAATATTCTTAAGTTTAATCTTAACCCTCTAAGTTCACCAGCATTAAACATTACACTGGTCAGTTGTTTTGGTTTTGTCTATACCCAGCTCATGCTGGCATTGTTAATTCCTGATAAGACATGGCCTAGACTCTTTAATCTTTGAGAAGACATAGCCTTGCACAGTTCYCCTGGCTTGCAGAGCAAGGCTGATTTCAGCCAGGCCCACCTGTTGGTGGTGCATGAACCAAAGTATTTTTTGCCCAGTGAGAGTAGGGGATCCCTCACACTCCACACCTTTCACCTTTTGCCTTTCTGTGCTCCTCTCCTCCACCTGATGGCACAGCAGAATGGAGGCTCTGACCATTGAGGCACCTGAGTGCAGCTCCCACAAAGATAATCCAGCCAATATACCAAGAAAGAAAGGTATCTCCTTAGTGAGAGCTCCAAGACATCCCTGATARACTCAGACCCAGAAAAACTCAATCCAGACTTCCTTTATGGGGAGCAGGRCAAAGAAACTGACCTTTCATGAAAACAGGAGTCAGTAAAAACTGTTGTAGGAACTGATGTCCTACACTCAGATACTTGTGCCATAAAGGTATAAAAAGTAACTTGCTGCCTACCCAAAATGAACTTCTCTGCAAGTGATTTCCCAGACAGACTGGGCCCTTGCTGGGGATGCATATGGATGATCTTTGAAGTAAAACTTCTTCTCCATTGTCAATAAGCCTCACTCTTCAGAGTGGTTTGGTGACTGTCGTACTGTTAGCACCTTGCATAATATATCTATAGGCATACATATAGGTAAGTTTGTGAGTATGTACTTTTTTCACTCATTGGAATTCTGCAATTCTAGTATATCTATATTTGCTTTACTCTTGTAATATATATACTTGTTTWAATAGTAATTTTGTAGTGATGTCTAGCATATATTTATATTTGTTTTTAGTACTATTAGTAAAAGTTTTGTTGTAATTTGTAGCAAAGAAATTCACAGAACCCCTGGCCTCTGTGTCCTTGTGAACTGCCAGATCCTGAGAATACCATCTTTACACACCCATGAGTCAGGTAACCCCCACAGGCAGGAATTGCTGCAGTGCCCATCTCTGCAGATACTCACACCCAACCTAGAGAAAAGACAGAGGACAAAAAGAATAYGTAGAAATCCAGAGAAGAAAGACATTTGAATTTAAAGAATTTAAAAATTAACTTCATGTGTTTTGGAATGTAGCAACTTACTGTGYCATCTGCATCTTATTTACTCTGAGTGGAGACCTAGCTTTGATTTCCAAAATCTAGGCAAAATATTATCGATACCAAATAACTCAATAAACAGAGTACCAGTATTTTACCGTAGCTTTCATATCACAAGTCAGTTGCTAACACAATTAAACAAGGATCATAGGAAAAAAACATTACTAGCTGGACAAAAGCATACAGACAAGATTCTTTCCTCTACTCCCATAGAAAGATACTCCTTGAGGGACTGCCAACAGGAAATATGAAGAAATTGTAATGAAAGAGAGCAGAAAAGGTCCYGTGGCTCTTGAAAATAACAGTATTAGAGTTCGTTTGACCGTTCTGCAATTTTTTTCTTTTTCTTGCCACCCCCCCCCCTTATCTTCAAAAGCCAATTTATAGCTGTCGTCCAGTTCTGTTTTATGGCAATGAAAAACACATAGTGAATGTCTCCAAGGGAAAAAACATAATGTTAGTGAGAGCTGGGATTGCTTAACACCACTGTCAGCATTTGCCAACTCACTTTTAAAGTTTGCATTCACAGAAAACCAGCTTATGAACTATTTCTGTGTACCACATTACTGTTTGCTTTCCTCTGGCTGAGAATTGCCAGCTCTTCAGAAAATGGAAAGTTTCCTAAGAGAACAAAAAGTTCTCACAAGTTCTTCTGGAAGCAACAAGAAATTACTATCTCATAACAAAATGCAACACACAAGGGATATGGTTTTCCTTTTCTTCTGTAACACGATTCAATAAAAGGAATTTTCACAAACCAAATTACTAAAATAAATCTGTAGAATTTATTAGAGATGCTGTGGGCTGTTCAGGAAGGTCTGAGAACTGGGTTCATCTTCCCTGGCATATGGACCCAGAGTACAGATACATTTCTACGGCTGAGATAATTTTGAAGCAGACAGAGAGGAGCAGTTCAGAGAATTCTTGCTGGCCACAGATGGATTGTCTGATGAGATGAACTCTAAGTACTTAAGTCAGGCTTTGTGAAAGTCTGAGAGACCTGGGAACGGAAAGGTCTGAAGAGCTTGCCCTGAAAGGAAGGTTATAAGGAGGAATGCGACATGTGCAGCTGGGGAATTGGAAGAAGGAAGATCTTAGGACAAGAGTGGGCAGGGGCACTCTTGACAGTCAGAAAGCTGGAGACTGTTTTAGTTCCTGCTGAGGGCTGTAGGACAAGAATAGGATTTAGGAGAAGCTGTTGTGCTGAAAGGAGTTGGTCTCYTTTGGGTAAGAGGAGAGAATTGCAAGTTACTCTTATAAAGTTTGGGCTAATGTTAGTGTTTGAAGGACATGTAGGAAAAAGAAAGAAGCAAAACCATCTGGGTAGTGWTATGTGTTGTGAATGCTGCTGATCACTAAAAGCCTACAGTTTTTTGATCAGTGTCTTACGATGAATTACAGGGATGCCACAGGTAAGGTTTTTTGGTTTATATGCAGGAATGGAAATTAAAATCTGCCTCATAGGCTTTAAATATTTCTATATTTTAAGGCTGATCAATCTTAATTAGACCTAACATAGTGGCACTGAGAAAAAACTATGCCATGACACAGCCATGCAGTTTTATGTTTAAAGTTACTTGATTTTGCTCATGTTCTTCCACATGCACTGCTAATTAGATAACTGCAAACCAATTTCTAYTTCTTATTTCTGACCAGACTCTTTCTATCATCCTTTCTGTTTGTTCATGGCTCCTATTTTTGCAGCCTAGGTTTATGGTAGGTTTGGTGCACATTGGTTGCAAAGACAAATTGCTGTGCCAAGAAATGTATTTTAGACTTTACAACATATAGTCAGAGAATCATAGAATGGTTTGATTTGGAAGGGACCTTAAAGATGCTGTACTRAAGAATAGTGGATGGATGTTATTAACAGAGAAATAAAAAACTAGGAAGCATAATTTATTATTGAGTGAATGAACATGCTGTAGTTCCAGCTGTGTTCAGCATTCCAAATTACTTCGGCTTTTCATAAGAGTTCCTTGCAATTAGTTTAGCATCAGAGCCCTATTTAGCTTGTGCACAAAGCTTCTGATGAYTAATCAGTTAAAAATTACCAACAATGGCCATGCTGTTTATTTGTTACAACACTTTAGTAAAAACAAGGCATCTGCAAGAGCACAGTGGCAATGCCAGCACAAGACCCCAAAACACATATCCAGCAGACAAAAAAACTGACTTCTTAAAAAATATTAATCAAAGTATTATGCCCAGTCTCTGTAAACATTTGAGGCAGCACTTAGCACAGTATTCAGCCTTTGGAAGACAGCAGATTACTCTCCAGAGGGAAAGGGTTCATGCTCCAGTCATGGGAAATCAATTGCTACAGATAATTAATTATCTTATCACAAGCATTATCTTCCAAACAACTGCTACTTTGATTTTCTTGCCTTTTAGCTGAAAGGAATGTGAAAGCTCASGCAAAAGTACCTCTGAATTTGATTTTCTTTGTCTCCTACAGTWCTGAGTTTTTACAGCTGTAAAAGAAAGCAGCAGTACAGTAATTTCYACATGCTTCTAAGGCAACTCATCCTTCCTTCTAATTCAGAGTGAAATCACCAACACATCCTAGTGTCTGCTGAGATAAGAGTTTTATTTTTCAAAGCTCAATCCACTGCAAGTTACTGCTTTTAAAGATTCTTTCTGTTTCAGCTACCTTATTCCAGGGTCTGCTGTAATTGTGGATATGATTTTTGTGCTCTTCTAACAATTTAAAGATGAACAGTCATGTATGGCTTTCCTTGGACCATTTTGTTACTCCAGTTTACTTGTTGCTTTTGTTCATGTAATGACAGGACAAGGGGGAACGGATTCCAACTGAAAGAAAGGTTTAAATTGATACTAGGAAAAATTCTTTACTGTYGCCCAGGGAAGCTGAGGATGTCCCATCCCTTGAAGTGTTCAAGGCTAGGCTGGATGGAGCTATGTGCAACCTGGTCTAGTGGCAAGTGTCCATGCCCATGGCATTGATGTTGGAACTACATGATCTTTAAGATCCCTTCCAATCCAAACCACTCTATGATCCTCTGAGTTTTAGTGGGATTCTAGCAAGACAGTGGGTAATCTGATGAGAGACATGCAGCTATTGTACAGTTTGTCCAGAGTTTATTGTGTGCTGTACCTTTCTGGCTTGGTGAGAAGGYTACATATTAAAGTCCTTTGCTCACAGTTCTGGGTTTCTTTTCTGCACGTCGGCCTTTACTGTACAATATTTAAGAGTAATTCCTGAGCACACATTGTACAAACTAATGACCAAATTGCAAAAGCAGAAGTTAGAGAGCTGCTCCGTGATAACACTGATATCTATATATATATATAGATATATATAGATATATCTATACACATATGCACTCTTATATATGAGGATAAACCACTGCATTCATCTTACAGACCACACTGCAAATTAATTACAGCCTTTACAGTTGCACTTCTGCTGACTCCAAGAGCTCTAACCCACAAAACAGGATAAGATCTTGAGGTGGATGTATGTTGGGCAGAGATACGAAGTTGTGAAACCTAATTTTCATTTAAATGACTCAGATACTGGCTAGTGAAGCTATTACTTGCTTTGGCTCKGATGAGTTTTGTTAGTGCCAACAAACTATTCTCCACCTCAAGGAAGTTTTAAGGAGAATCTTGAAGGCATTCCAGGATCTGCCTTGAGAACTGCTTTGGTTCAAACCAGAACTATTCAGGTAATATCAGTAATACAAGGATGGCTGATTTCCTGAAGCAGTAGTGTGGTAAAGCTTTGGGCCTGTTTAGTCACAGTGGAAATGAACAAAGCTATAGTTCTGTGTGCTGAAGGCAAAAAGGAAAAGTTCTCCACAATTTTTTTCAGGAGGCATGGAAAATAGTCACAGAAAGGATAGAAGAGAAGCATTCTGCAAAGAAATCCACAGTGAGCTTGAGTGGCGCAGGAGGAGAAAGGTGCTCCTAGCATGCATTCCTGGTTAAGTGTGGCAGTGACAGCCACATAACTGCCAAGACCTCCTCTGCAGCTGCTTACACAGCAGTTGCACTTACAAACATGTGAASAAGTGATTATGATGTAGAACTGGTGGAAGATTTTCTAGCTTTTTTTARAAAGAAAAATTAAACCTTGATTTTTAAAATTTTGAACCAGATTCCAATTGCAAATGCTGTCCCTTGAGAGAAYTGGTATGTTCATGCTTTTCACTTACTTAAAATGTCAGTTTGAGATTGTTGCTCTAACCAGTATAAATTTGCTCTAAGTGCAGATGGATGCACCTGATCAAATAAGAACTCTCTTTCATGTGGAAATGCCTAACAGTGTGATTGAACAAATCTCAGTACTTGAGAATCTGCTTTAGGTTACTGCCGTGTGTCCAAAAATAGGCCAGACATGCCTTTGCAGGAGTAATACAAAAAGCACTTTTATGAGTGTCTCTCCTTATGTTCTGTTGCTACCTTGTCCTCTCTAAGAAGAGAGAGCTTTGTACAAGAGGGCATGAATGGACGGGGTTTAGTAGGATATGTAGCCAGTTTTAATCTGGACTTTGAACTTGGATAACAAGAAAATCAACCACACCCAGATTAAAGATTTTTCAGAATGAGGATCTTGGTTGTTATGACTTGTATTGTTGTGCTAAGTTAGGCGTGTTCAGACTGTAGGAGACTCAGACTGGTTTCTATTTTCAATGATTTGTAGCTTTTGGTGATGCAGCAATTCGTAGCAAGATTTAACTAAGTATAAATAGTCTTTCTGACATAAAYTTGTGTTTCTTGCTTGCTTTCCACATTAACCTACATTAAACTACTAGTCAAAAGAGCCCCATGGAGAACTTTAGTGGAATTACMAAACAGTCTTTGAATTAACTCCTGTGACACAGTTAGTGCTCACAACATCAGTAACTGATGTCTTGGGAAGGAGCAGCACCATTCAGGGCCAGCTGGAACATCTTACTGTGTTGTTCTGAAGTTCACCCTGGCCACTTTCCCCTGAATACTGAAGGACACAAACCTCTGTCTGGTCTCTTGGTGCTGACTGATTTCTCAGCAATGAAGTCTTGATAGAAGCACAGGCATTGGTCCAAAGGCCTGAGACCTCAGAGGCCCGCAGTTGGACGCAATGACACATTTATTYCCAATTATATGTGAACATGTACACATATAACAGCACACTCAGACAGCTCATGGAACAATTAAGGTAACAGGTTGGGTTCTAAAACTACTCAGCAAGACAGCTCCACAGTGGAAGAAGAGTAGAAATTTGCAAAATTACYGCTTTCTGACTGATCTGAACATATTACTAATGTTTCATGATCAATTCATTCACATCATTCTTTAAAAAGTCTCTGTGAAAAATGCGTACTTTGCTCCTGAATCACAATTTGGCAGTACTGATTGTTTTGTGTGTTCTTTCAGAAGAGTACTTTCAGTTCATAGTGGTCAGTTTCTATAAAATGAGTGCCAGGGAGTACTTTGGGGAGTTACTTTAAAAGTGTGGTCATGACACATATCAGRATATGGATATAATGATGTCCAGCTTCCCTCCCTGAGAGCTCTATTGCTCAAGCCAGCTCTTCACCCTGATACTGAAAACATGGAAGAAACCAGAATGAGAATCCCTTCTTTCCTCTAACTATAGTGTCGAATCCAAGAGGAAAGGAAACTAACCCTTCTACTACAAAAAAGTCCAAGCTTCCCACTTGAAAATGGTTCTGTGAGTCTGGATCAGAGCTCTCATCTACCACTTAAGAAGTTAAAACATGYCTTCCCACATTTTTTCAAACCCTTATCAAGTTGGCAGTCCTTTCACACTCATTTGGAAATTGTTCAAACCTCAAGTTGAAGGTTCTTCTTATAATACATTTTTATTATTCCTATTAAAATGTATGTTTACTTCAATCAGAATGTAAATAAAGTTAAAGAATGTGKATCTTGAACAAAAGCAGATACAGGKRTAAGCCATCACTGARTACCCTCCAATCATGTCTTTGAGGGGTGAATAAAAGTAAGTTTATGGGAACCAAAATGAAGGAGATGAAGGCAAGCACAGGAAAACTATGACAAGGAAACTCTGAAAACTATGGACAAGGAAAAATTCCAGGCAAACTTTACCCTGGAAAACTTAGCTTTACCATCAGACTAAACAGTGAGAACTGTATAGGGTTTCTACACAAACCTGAAGGAAGAAACTATTGTTAGAACCAAAAAAGTGATAWCCTGGCACAGTGGAAGGGATAACTAATCAAACCAGAAAAAAAAGTAAACACTTCGAATAATAGAATCAAATAATGGTTTGGCTTGGAAGGAATCTTAAAGATCACCTACTTCCAAGTCCAAGTCACATGGTGGAGAGCAAATAGAGCTGTGCTCTAAAAAGAGAGGGTGAGCAACTTCAGGTGATRGTGGCAGCAGACACTCTTACATTGCCGGTTCTATGGGATACCAGACAGTGGTGAGAGTCCCTGGACTCACTGCACGAGTGGGGTGATGGATTGTTAGGGACCGGCTTCTCTCCTGCGACAGTTTCCCAGAGCAGGCATGGYTAAGCCTGGCATGCCCTGGAGTGCACGGGTATAATCTGTTTCTTTGAACGCCTGGTAAGTCTCCGCTTCCACCAGGCTGCCAACCGGGCATCAGTTCTGCCCTGCAGCAAAGCCGGGCTCTGAGCTGGCCACAGGCCTCTCACGCTTTTTTCCAAGGTCAGCCCAGCCAAGGCTTGCCATGAGCCCCGAGGGCAGCCTRAGGGAAAACTGCGCCGAAGTCAGCTCGCCAGCCCAGGGGATCACAGCCTGAAGGGGAGCTAAACCCAGGCCTGACGGCCCGAGGAAGTAGGCTGATGCCCGAGAAAATCGGCCGAGCCAAGCTGCGGGGATATGGCTCGCAGGAGGTCACACAGGAGGCCACCGTGAGGAGCAGCTGGCCCTGTGCCAGGTGCTGCATGCCCTCGGGACTCGGTGGGACTCGGCAGTGCTGCCCAGCTCCCAGGCGCCACCCACCGCCCCTGCCTGACCCTTTCCGCCGAGCCTGGCCGCGCCGGCCAGGCGGCGGCCCGGGTGCGGCCCGGGTGCAGCCCGGCTCGGTTCGGGGCCGGTCGTCCGGGCGCAGTCCGGGGCGGTCCGGGGGCGGTCCGGAGGCGGTCCGGGGGCGGTGGCTGTGGCCGTGGCTCCTGGGCGAGGAGGGGAGCGCTGCCCGCCCGCCTCGCAACGTGGAGCGGGCCGGGGCAGGCGGCGGGGAGCGGAGGGAGGTGAGGAAGGGCGGTGSGTGCTGTGTGCTGTGGGGACAGCGCCGCGCTCAGTCCCTGGGCTCGGCTCGGATCGGCTCGCCTTCCAGYGCCGCCTGCGTGACGGGGAGGAGGGCGGAGGGAGGTGGGCTGAGGGGTGTAGGTTGAGGGCGGCTGGACTTTTCCTTCCCCGCGTGTTCTGCCGCCTCGGGCCCGTTCGCCTTCCCTGGCTGCGTGGGGAGCGGGGTTGGCGGGGACCCGGGGCCGGCGCCCCCAGGGCGGTCGGGGTGCCCTGGCCAGGTGAGGCTCCAGTGCTGACAGCTTCCACAAAAACAGCACCGAACCCCTGGATTTGTTACTTTCAGCTGTGTTTTGAGGCCGTGTATGTTTCTGCGGGGTGTGTTGGCGCAGTCTCCCARTCTTTGTGGCCGCTGGTTTCTCAGYTTTTATGGCCCCAAATAGCTTCCGTGGGAGTRATTTTTTATTTTGCGTTTGTGTCTGCTTCCTCGTTGTGTATCGCATTGTACAAGCTCAGGTAGGAAGTACGATGGACAAATGAAGGATGTAGGAGTGCTAACTCTGCCACATTTTTTAAAGTACTTGTAACAGGAAGCGGGATAGTGCTTGGCGTAAATCTTGACCTGGTAAAACGCTACAAAAACTATTTCTGTATTTTTTTATTGCATAACGATGATCAGACAGGGGCTCTTTATTAACTGCTTGTGTGACAAGAGCAAGATTTTGGGTGAACGAGATGCCTGTATCACACCCAGGGAGCTGCTGCTCTGACAGTCACAGAGCTGGTCACAGCCTTGATGGTGCTTGGCAGCAACCTGGGCAGCTTGGTAGGCGAGATCCAYTAAAAGTTACCGAGCTGAATTAAGGCTCTGGTGTGCTTCCAGCAGCAGCTCTTAGGTTTGTAGCGTTTTCTTCAGGGACTCGAGCAAGCTGCTGGATGGATTTTGTTTTTCTCCTTCAAAAATTCAGCACCGTGCATTTATTTAGCTTGGACCATTTGTATGTGTTTAGATCCTTAAAAACAGGCTAAAAAGTCTTGCACAAAAGTTATTTTAGAATGCAGAATCCTTGATTCAGCTATTTTAATTCACATATTTTATGAGAAATCAGAAACACCTATTAATTCTTCTTTGGTATTACTGATTTCCTCTCTCCTSCTGAGATTAAGACATTAATTTTTTAATACTTTAAATGACTATTTTTGATAAATATAATTTTGTCTACCTGAGYGATTCAGATTCTTTTAAATGCCTTCTAACAGTACATTTAGAATTATACTGGAAACTTAATAACTTAATTTGGATTTAAATAAAAAATGTGCCACATTAAAATTCTTATCACTTCATATTGACAGGTATCAGGAGTTAAAATGACCTAGAAAAGTATTCAAAGTATGGACTGTGAAATGAACTCSTTCCACTTGATACTGAAAGAAGGTACTGTTTTCAATTTATTGAATATTGACAAGGCTGTTCTTTTTTCTGTAGTTTGGATATTGTCATTGGTTTGGTTTGTCATTGTCTCCAGTTTGATGTGGAACAGAATGAAYAGGTAGCAACTTCACTGTTGTAGAGTCAATTGGTGGTGGCCAGTTATGTACAGCTACAGATGCTGTTTTTGTTTCCTTCCTGTTGTTCTTTGGTAAAAGTTGGGGCAGTTACCTGAACTTGAAGAAGTACATGTTCTTCAAGTTCCGATTTAGAACAGTTAATACTGTCTCAAAGTTGAACTGGAATTTAGCTTGCAAAGACCTAAGTGCTGCTGGCTTCTTTGTTAATACTCTTTGACTGCATTTTGATGTAACTTCACCAGAATGCCCTGAATAATGGATTTGTCTTAAAGATACAACTTTTCTGTAGTTCTGCAGCTTGCAACGTTGTCTGGAAAGRAGACATAAGGACTAAAGTTTGTGGTCATTGTGTCAATGTCTGAATAACCTTATGGTAATACTAATTATTAACTTGCCCTAAATTTAAGTATTTGTTTCCTTTTAGTCCTTGAACCTGTCTTACAAAGTTGCTTGACACGTGTAACATTGTGTTGTTTTTGACAGAAAGTTCTTTTTCCCATAGATATTTGCTAGAATTCTTGGTTGGTCTCTACTGCAAGTTTTGTTGCTCTTTTAAGGAATCTCTCTAATGTACAGGGAGATGTTMATGCTTTTACATTTAGGATGTCTGTAGAAAATTTAGTTTTGTATGTGTATAGACAGCTGCTRTCCAAATGATATGTTTTGTAAAGTCTTTTTTCCCTTTCTCTACTTTTTGCAGGTAAACTGAAACTCCAAAAATGATGACCTGCTCATTTGCAAGTTACAGGAAAAGCACACTCAAGGCAACTAAATAAGGGTTTTGTCAGGTAAACTGTCCAAAAGAACTACTTTTTGAAGGCTATAATAGTAAATTATTGAACTCTGCACTGTGTGATGAGTTCAATACCCTCCTGAATAACCCAGCACTTCTGCACATGAAATGCTTCAAAAGAAGGAACTGCTGTGGCTTATTTGTGACTGAAGTGAATTACATTGGATGTAAAAATAATTCACAGCTTGCTTTTTAATGGAATACCTTATCTTCTTCCTGACATTTGTAGCTGGGTTGAAGGCAAATATTAACATCTCCGTGCAAGAGATGTTTTGCAATGGAATGCTACATGTGAAACGAGCTTGCTTTAGCATGAGAGGCAGCAGCATGCAAAATAGTCAAAAGCTGAGGAAAGGCAAGACCACTGAATGCAGATTTTAGCCTACAATGAGCTGCCAGGAGGGGAAGGATTTAATTGTTTGCCAGCTGGTTGACAGTGGAAAGCTTGGGGAGATCTCTGATGACACCTTACCAAAAAAATGCTGGTGCATCTGAGAGTGAAGCAGGACTTGGTTAAGGTTTAGRGTTTCATAGAAGCCACTTGTGGGCCATGAGGGCAGTGGGTGTGTGTTCAGTTATGTCTTTGTTGGAGAAAACTGAAAAAAAGACCTGAGGTGTGAAATGAAACTACAATTTTGGACACCTTTTTTGTTCTGTCTGACTGCAGCAATTCATATTAACTGTGGCTTCCACAGACATTTGGCTTCAGATGCCAATTTTAAGTGGCAGATGACATTRGAGTTACAGTATACTTGTCCTTCTGCAAAGACCTCCAAGTTACTGCTCTTAAAAAGCTGTCTCAGCTGTATAAGAACAGTTCAAAGAAAGAAACCCAGTACACCTCTGTGATTGTGTCTCTTGTAAGCATTTGGAAAGAAGAGTAGCTTAATCAAGCTTGGTTTTTAAATTATGCTTAAATCACTGTGATAGCATAATCCATCTGTGCTTGAGGGTTGTGGTTTTTTTTTGTTGGGTTTTTTTCTTTCTTTCTTTTTTTTTTTTTTAAAACTATGGTGGTAAAAGAATATTACACTTATGCAAGAGTCATTCCATTGGGATAGTTGTAGTTCCAGGAAAAGTTCTAGTACAGGGCTGAAAACTGAGCAGCTGTTTGTGAAGGCCAAGAGTTGCTCTGGTTGAAATCTTCAGTGTCTGGAGCTAAATATTCAAATCCATGTTTTCCCTCCCCAAGATGACTAATGCATCTTATGATTTTTTTTTTCCTTAAGGAGTAATGCAGGGTGCAGAGGGCAGTGCAGCTTGAACAGTCTTACCACATCAATGGAAAAAACTTTTGGTTTGCAGCAGAATATGACATCTMTATTTTTGCTCATTTGTCATCTCATTTTACTGATACCTCTCTTCAGTGCTGGTAGGTTAAATACTTTGTTGAAATTACCATTTTAAAAAAGAAAATCTGCAAGAGATGAGTTGTGTGTATTTAGTAGGAAAGAGTTACTGAGAACAAGTGCTGAGTTTGGGGTTTGTTTTTGCTTTAGCATATTGATGATAGCTGAATGCCTCTGCTGAATTCAAATTGCACAAGGGGTGTCATGGACACATGGAGATAACTTTTTTTTTTTTTTTAATTTGGGCACATAAATTTAGGGCTCTGAGGCTTTCATTAGCCTTTCCATGTTTCTTATGAAGCCTTTCCATGTTTCTTGATTTAAGGTTAGCTATAGAGTGCCTTCTTTATGAGACATCCTGTATGTCCACTCCTGAAAGCAGTAGGGCTGTGTTTTCTTTACAATTAAATTAGTAGCAATTTTAATGATAGGTCTAGTATTTAAGTAAAGTTTAGAATTATATGCTTGTCTTACTACTCTTGGCATAAGCAGTCTAATACTAATRTCTCTGAATTAGACTGAGCTATATGGAGACCTGCTTGGAAGTCTTTAAATGGGAAGATAGTGATATTAGAAAGATTAGTGAAGATTTTATGTATTTTGAAATGGAATATGTTAGCTTTGTATTTGTGCAGCCATTCAGCAAAATTTGTAAAATCAGTTCAAGCAGATGTTTTTCAGTTTCATAAAAAATCAGTGTTGGACATAAATCACAGAATGATTTGGATTGGAAGGKCCCTTAAAGATCATCAGTCATCAGTCCAACTTCCCTGCCATGAGCAGGGACACCTTTCAGTAGACCAGGTTGCTCAAAGTCCCATTCAAACTGGCCTTGAACACTTCCAGGAATRGGGCATCCACAGCTTCTCTGGACAAATGTATGCAAAAGCTGGAAAGTTTTACAACCTGCTTTATATCCAAGTAGTCAGCTCTGTTTGTKCTACAGTGGTATTCTCCAGTAAGTCTTTGTTTGCATATTTGGGCTCTTGATAATGTTTTGCAATATCTGTTCTTTTTTCTCTGTTTGTTTTTTTTTTGCTGATGTTGAAAGAAATGCTTCCTAAGGCTGCATGWTTGTGTCCTGTCAACTTGTTACACAGGCAAAATTATAAAAACTATGTTTACATTGGCCTTTTCTGTGATGTTCTGAATAATGGGCCTTCTGGTTAAAGGTGCAAATGTTGGAAGGAAATAATACATTGTAGTCAAGACTTCTTAATCTAAATACTTTTTCTCTCCAAGTTTTTTTTTTTTTCTGATCTGTTTTTGGCCCCACAGTTATAGTGGCAGAATATGTCAGGAGCTCTGCTCTGCTACTGCTTGCACTGTGCTCCACATAGACAGTATTTACTTTAAGAATCTGGCAAACCTGCAAAAATACTAGCATGGTTAAATAACAAGGACATGACAGCTAAATTGGGAAGCTTGAAGTTGCCTGATGAAATCCATAGATCTTCTTACAGCCTGGTTTGCAAGGAGGCTGTTTGACTTGAATATGCTGGCCACCTTAACAGAGGGAAGTTGTGCCTTAAGCTTGTTAAATACGTTTTCATGCTCTCAACCAGAAGGTGGTAAAAATAAAAAATAATAGCCTTGTGATGTTTTAATGGTAAATTGTTACAGAAAGTTTTTCTGATTCTGTGTAACTTGGAATGGGTATTAATACTTCTTAAACATAAAAGTATACAAATTTAAAGCATGGATAATTTTATAATTTTTTAATTTTTTTATTATTTTTAAATTTTTTTTAACAGAAGGGTGTGCTATTTGTGATTATTTTGTGCTTGTTGGAGAGCCTACAGCTATTACTTGCCCAATAATGACATTGCCAGCRCTTCACTCTGATTACAATTTGACATGGTATAAAAACGGTAGTGCTACACCAGTGACCACAGAGAGAGATGCCAGGATCCACCAGCGAGAGGGATTGCTTTGGTTTATTCCTGCAATGCTGGAAGATTCTGGACTTTATGAATGCAATATCAGGTAAGGAAGGAAGGAAACAAGTGGATTGCTAGTACTTGCAAGTGTGATAATTAATTTGTGGAACTTGAGTGTACAAAACTTCTTGCTTGGATCAGTTGAAAGCACTGTTGTGGCCATGCTTTTTGTTTCTGCATGATGCCTGTATTTCTCAGCTGTTCCACACATTTAGTGCTGCAGAAGTGGTTCATACAGAAGACTCTATTTTAAAGCATGATAACACTAAAAATGATCTGTGGGGGTGGTTGTTTGCTTTGTTTGTTTTGGATGAAGTGTAAGGTCACAGGAAAATGCCTTAACTTCTTTGGCTTTTCCTGTGTTCAAATTGCTGTTTGATACTGACAGATCAGAAGAACACTGGTTTCTTTKTAGGACAAGGCTAAATGTAGGAAGGTTCTGAGAGGAGCAAACTGTGCATTTTATCACCACACAGACTTTCTGGAGAGCTTAGCAAATTTTTGGAAGTCTTACTAGAAATCTACAAGTTAAAAGGCTGAAAACAGTTTTTATTATTTATTTTAAAATATTACCATATGTTACTGGTCAAAAAAGAGAATAYATTAAAAGAGCAAAGCAGTGTGTCAGACAGAGACTGAAAGTAATGTGTCTTTAGTACTACTCAAATGATCTGAGTGCACAGAGAACTAAGAAGGAATAGATTCTTTGAAAATCATCTGTATCTAGCTTTTTTACTTATATCTTACTTTAAATCTCTTGCTAGATCATTAACTAAGATTATTAATGCACTGGACTTCACTACTTAGATMATCAAATCTTTTTTACAGTGGTTGCAATTCACTGTGTGCTGAACAGGAAATTAATTTGAGAAGATATACATAAAATGTTCCTTTCCTATGGTGTTGCCACAACACACTGAAAACAGCCAATTCAGGCTTTTCAGGTGGCCCTAAATTTGTTTTAGTAGTGTGTAGTTATGTGTACTGGTGTTCACAGAGTACACCAGTTATACTGGAGGGGCTTGGGTTGTGAATGTAGCAACAATGATCAGCAAAAACTTCCAATTTTGCAGGCACATTCCTTCACTGGAGTTTACCAGGAAACCAAAATTGGAAGTCAGGAGACATATAATCCTTTCAAAGCTACCCAGCTGCATAATTTTATTTTAGGTACTTTCCTGCTATGGTTTTAGTTACTCAAGGTATGAGATGTGTTCCTGTGGGCAYCTCACATCCTTGGCTTACATAATATTAGCAGAACAAAAAACTTGCTAAGGTTCAGTCATATTAACTGCAAGCAACATTTTGTGCATCAGACACTTAAKCCTTAACTGCAGCTCTGAAAAGTCCTGACATCCCCTCAAATGTGTCCAGTGCAAACTCCATTTCTGCTCACAACACAAACTCAGAGCTTATTCCCATCTCTTCACCTGGAACAGCAGCTGAGAGGCTGAGGATGGTGTTTACAAACTAAGGAAATATAGCAAGGCTGGTGGACATGCTCAAGTCCCTCTCCCTGACTTGCTGGAAATAATGAACCTTACTGTTAATGACCTAACYTGTCTGCTGTTCTAATTACAGGAGCCTTAACCACTCTAACAAAAAATCTATAAACTTAACAGTTTTTAAGAATGATAATGGTTTGTGTTTTAATGGAAAAATGAAGTTTGAACAAAAAGTGATGAGCACAAAAACWGGAAAGATTATATGCCCTGATCTTGAACAGTTTAAAGATGAAGACAATAATCAGCCTGAAGTACATTGGTATAAGGTACTGAGCATGTGTATTTCATATATACAAGATACAAAATGTATTATTTAAAATGTCTTATGAAGTAGCTGTGAAAAGCAGCTTTTGCMAGGAGAGGTTTATTTTCTCTACAGTTTGAGTAAGGCATGAGTGTGAATAAGATTTGTGAAATTATGGTTTATCCTTTGGTTATTTTATGTAGGTAATAAGTTCTAAAACTCATATGTTTCTGTAAATAGAAGGCTTTGCATAATTATTTCAGTTTCTTAGAATATTAGGCATGTTCTATCTGTTGACCATGTGGTGGTGTATTCTTTTGCTGCTTGCTTTGGTTCTACACAAATGTTCTGTAGACTGTGCAAGCTTGGAGACATGTATTTTATCTGTGTTAAGGTAAGATTCTGAAATATTTCAACTCCTAATCCTGATGCTGGTATTAAAGCAGCTACATAGGCCTGTACATGTTAAATAACCTTGGTGCTGCAGCTAGATATCTTTTGAGGTGAAGAGATTCTCCACTGCTTGTAAGTCAAAGAAGAGAAGGAAGCTTTTTTCTTCCCTGAATTTGCATTGCCACAGAAATGGTGATACACCCAAACAGCATGACGCACTGCTACAGCAGCTCTTTCATCACAGAGAAGTAGGGGTGCAGGCATTTATTCTCATAAACTCTGCTGCATGTGTAATGACTTCTATCTGAGGTAGAAAAATGTCCAGCTATTCATGAAGGCAGTGAACTAAAGCAYAGTGTTTGAAAACTTTAGGGATTGGCTGCAGTGATTTTTTTTCAGAAAGTGCAAATGGAGCAAGATGTTAGACTGTAGTGATATTCGGAAAACAATCCACATCACTGCTTTCAAAGAAGTAATTTCCAGTATTTTGAAGTAATTCGAGTAATTTTGAAGTATTTCAAAATACTTTCCCAGGTATTTTAATCATCAGTAGAGCTCAGTAAATGATTTAATTGTCAGGTTTTTAGTTCCCTTAAGTCACAGGTGCTTTTGGTRTGTTTAGGAGTGTAAACCTGGATTTCTTGAAGACAAGCGACTTCTTTTGGCAGAGGGTGAAAATGCTGTCTTGATTCGTAATGTAACTGTGCAAGACAGAGGAAACTACACTTGCCATATGGTATACACTTACATGGGAAAGCAATATAATGTTTCAAGAACCATAAGTCTAGAGGTTAAAGGTGAGTGTATGAGGTTATTCTCTTTTTGGCTCTGCTGTAAACATTTGTATGGAGGCATAAGATCTTTGGCATGTTATTTTTCAGCTCTGTGAAATTAAGAGTTGTAAGTCTTCTTTAATTTATTCCTGAACATGAAGTTGAAAGGCAGTGAGGCATGTTGCTACCCTTGAGCATTGCTTTTGAGGAAGAATTATCACGGGGAAATGAGTAATGCAGGGTTAGGAATGAGAATTACAAGAAAGCAGTGGTTCCTGGGTGGAGGTATTGCTTTTGCCAAAACAAATAGCGCACCATTAAAGTAAAGAAACTTAAAAACAGCAGCTTCTTTTCTGAGACTGTCACAGCAAATGACCTGTTTGAAGCCCTGCTGGTGAACTTGCTTCTCCATTGATGGGAAAGGAGATGTGACAAGCTGTATAAATAAAGTTAATAAATCTTCCTCTGGAAAGGATTGGCTTACTGTTGGTACTTGGTTGTGCTTTTCTGCTGTCTCACTCTGCCAGGAGTGTCATTTATTGCACTTACCATTGTGATTATGTCTTTGTGGGCAATCTTGCTGGTGACCTGACTAGGAACATGATAATAGTCCTATCAGAAGGGTTGTCTGGATACAGCAGTTCCATCTTTTTAGGTTAAACCAAAGTTCTGACTTTATAGAGGTGATAGAAGAACAGTGGGTTTTTGGCATTGTGCATAATGATACAATTCCAGCCCAGTTTAAGCATGTATTTGTTTAAACTTTTACTTAAAAAAATATTCACCTTATCTAGGAGGTCATTGATACAACCCTTTTTCTTTTCCTTATCTGTCTCTGAGAAAGTTAACTGCATTTTTTGGTTGTCGTTGTTTTTTGATTTTGTGTTACTTTCACATCTGCTGCCAGTAAATTTGAGATTTTTTTTAAAGCATTTTAAAGTTTTTTGTTTTGTTAACTTGGGAGCTAAAATAGAATAACTTTGAAAGAGTAGAACAAATATCTTATGAGATGTTTCTGTTGTAAATTTGAAACTCGTAGTAAGTACGGCACTACAGTAATACCAAATGGTAAAACTAAACCCACTGTAAAACCAAAACTATTGCCAGATGAACTAAGATGTGGATCTTTTCCTGCCTGAAGGTTTTATTTTTCTTTGTTTCGGTTAGAAAAACCACTGCAGATGCAACCAGAGTTTATTTATCCAAGAAACAACACAATTGAAGTAGAACTTGGTGAGTACTGACTATTTAAGAGATCATTAACTTTAAGTGAAACAAATAAGCTCCTGGTCTTTGTGAAATGACATGTGAACAGTTCCACAGACGTCAGCAAGACTGGGAAATAAGCATGTGGATTGAGAATATCTGGAAGACAGAGGACAGGTAATAGRATGTGATTCCCACAAATAATTTGTAGGGGAAGGTAACTGGGCCTGAGATTGGAGTCTCTTGACCAGTAGTGTTGTGCAGGACGCATTCATTCATTATTATTTATTTTCTGTTATTGCTATCTTCCTTTTTACCACTTGTTGGTGTTTGTGTCATTAGGTATCCTCAGTATCTGTGGAAATATGATTTATGTACGTGTAGTACATTAGGATAGTTAGTAGTTGACCACTTCAGTAGCTCTTTCTCTTCCTGTATGTTTCCTGTCTTCCCTCTCCACAACCTGGATTTTATTCCTTGTTTTAGAGTAATATATAGTTTTGAATCTTYTGTGAAACAGTGAGCTGCTAGTTGATACATATCCCAGGTACTGTTAATCTTGGAAATTTCYTAAATAAGAGATTCTGGGTATAAAGAATAGCTTCTTCACAGGGAGGACAGCTGRGCAGTGCAGCAGGCTGCCCAGAAAAGTTGTGCTGTCTGTCTTTAGAGGTTTTAGAACCTGGCTGAACAAATCTCTGAGCAGCCTKGTCTGACCTCATAGTCAGGCCATACTTTGAGCAGGAAATAGGATTGAAGACCTCTCTTTCAACCTCAATTATTCTGTAATTCCCTGTGCCAAGTATATGGTATTGCAGTCTTTTCCTWAGCAAAGATACACGTGTTTAAAGTGCACCACATATTGGACAGAGTTGTGCTCTACTGACAAAGTCCAAAAGAATGAGATTGGAGCTGCTTGAGCTGTATTTTTTTAAATCACTTTGTACCAAAGGAAGCAGTTTCAAACAAAATATTTAATTTAAAAGGGCATTAACCGATTGTGGAGAAGTGTGATTGGCTATTTACTAATAGAATTTCCTAGTACAGGAAACAGTTTTGTAATCTTTTGAGGAATTAAATAATTAAAGAAGCTCTGAGCAAAGGTTGCATTTGGACTCTGACACCACGTGCCAGGTCAGGCCAGAGCACTATGAATTATTTTTAAGTGYGTCATCCTGATGGAATTACACATAACACAGCAACTTTTACTGCTGCTTTTTCTGATATTGAGCTTGTAAATATTGTTTTTAATWGGTGYGGTTTTCTCCTGTTAAAGCCTCATGTTTCTTTTTGTGTCATGTGAAACATTTTTGCCTGTCCCARATTCTAACTCTGAATATATGGTATTAAGCTGGACAGCACTGAAACACTGGTGCATTTTGTRTTTGTGTGTTTGGGGGTGTTTTGGGGTTTTGGTGGGTTTTTTGTTTTGTTCTTTTTGGCCTCAATAGCTTGTGGAAGAGAACTTATTCYGAAGTTGCCAGCTTCTGGTTAGGATTGGTAGATTTTGACCAGAATTGCCAATCAGCTTTAATACAAATTATGTTCCTCCAAAGTCCAGAAGGCTTTGTCTTAAACTGTGAGAATATTCAGGATCTGATACAAAAAGTATTATTTTAAAAGCTTACAGTCCTGTGGTCTTCAGATGGTTATTTAATTCTGTTAAAATAGTCAGAATTGCTCAGCAGCCCCTTCTTTTCTGGTAATTACATCTTCTCTGTCTTCATTACAAACAATACATGCCTGAAAAACTTCTGGTTCTTTCATTGTTAAGGAAATTTSTTCACTAGATCTTGGATTAAAATAGGAAGACTTTCATAATAATTATTTTACCTCACATAACCCTAATCTTTGTGTGAAAACTTGCCTTTTTCTTTGTAATTGTAATTGTGGAAGAAATGAAGTAATGTTACAGTCGGGCTTCCCTGTACTGTATCTCCCATCCATTACAATACCATGTAAGTCTCATCCCCAGTTTTGACTGGTAGTTATGACTTCTTATTTAATTCAGAAAAGTTCTTACTGATGCAGCCTCTACTCAGAAGGAGTCTGATCTGCAGGCTCTCAAATTTATTGAATGCAGTGTTAGGGTATTTTCAACCCTTGATAGTATTTTCTGGCCAATTTATTAGTCCAGGGGCTGCCTGCGACTCTCAGCCTGAGTCATGAAGACTGTGTTATGGGACAACTTGTTTAGACTCTTATTGTAGAATTTGGTCCATATTTGTTATGGCTTGGGCACAGCATTTAATTACAGTTGTGCTGTGTATTGTTGGATGCTACAGACCACCTAGGATGAACAAACCTTGATTTTTTTACAGACATTAGGATAATAGCCACAGGTAAGGCTAAAAGGAGACTCCAGCCACAAAGAGGGCTTATTGTGACTACTGAGATCTACAAATCTCAGTAGATTAAAAAGTGCCCTGTTACATGGGCACTTTTTAAAGGAATTTGGTGAGATTTGKTTTTGTTTGTTTTAAAATGCCATTGCCATTCAGATATTCAATATTCTCTGTCCAGTACCTTCAGTGGTACTGGGGGAAAAAATAAATCCTCTTACTACATGTCTGGCTGTGGGGCAGAATCTCTGAGCAGCTGCATGAACACCTGTGTGGAAACAGCTGTATGATTTTTGAATGAGAAGTTTCAAGAGAATGTGGTATAGAAACTTAACGGTACATTCATGAATGTGTGGACATGGAGGGTATGGAACAATTAAGGGTTTTTTTTTTTTTTAATAATTGTGCAGTGCACTAACGTGCATCTTAAAAAAAATAATTGTTGTGATGGAAGGACGTGAGGGAAGAGATCAGGGAGCATCTCTTGATTTYTGTGTGAACTCTTGTTCAAGAAACTGCTTTCCATGTGAGCTAAAAATTTATTCCATGCTTTTGTTAGAGACCACCCTTGGTGGAAGCATCTAGATCTCATGCAGTTCTAGGAAATGAAAGACTAAGATCTTTACATAAGCCAGCTGAGAGAACCCACCTTCTCCTGTCAAATCCTAACTTCCATGGGTAAAATGCAGAAGGAAGRAATTCAAGAAAGCTGCTTACCTTCCTGTACATGGAGCTCACTGAGGTACATTTGCAATAAATATATTTTGCAAATAGGCTTGCTTGATACTGAGATTTTCTGTAAGATTTGGCCTCTTGGTGGCAAAGGAGCTGAGTGATAGGTGGGCTGGCTCTGGAAGTAAAGTGTGATAATATTCAGAAACCATCCCAGTGGGCAGTGTTGGCCAAACCCCCCTGATCTGGAGTAAAAATATGCATGGTCACTAAGAATGGGATTCAGCTCCCAKATGTAGTTGTCTGCACATGGATATGTGCATGTGATCTGAGATCCTCAATTCAAGCCAGAATCAACAGGGGGTCAATTCAGTTGCCTACACAATGAGTGCTGTTTTGGGTGGTCTGGCTACTCAAGCAGTGTGGTTTTCTTGAAGATCTGGGGTCCTGTCTGACAGCTCCATATGGATACCTTGGATGCTGGAGAGCATCTTGGATGTCACCATAGGTGTACATRCAACTGATTTGAGTCCTGGAGATCTTTCAGTGGAGTCTGGAGAGTCATTCAGTTAATGTATTTAATGYGTGTGGACTTCAGCAGGGATGAACTCTGTTACAAGCTTAGACACCTAGCTTGTATGTAGATGTGAACATTTAGACACCTACATTTAGAGTGGAATTTGTATCCAGATGATAGACATTCAGTCTGGATTACAAATGCATGAGCTTTAAGGACTTTGCTTTTCATAAGGTAAGTAGGCTTGTCTTATATGACTTCGTTTCCCAGCTGTTCCCTCATCACTTGATTTTGCTCCTATTTATTATAAAACTTTTTTTTTTTTTTGTAGGCTCTCACATAGTTATGGAGTGTAATGTATCAAGTGGCATAAATGGCTTGATTCCATTCTGGCAAGTTAATGATGATGATGTTGATATCTTTGATRAAACCTACAGGGAACAGTTTTATGAGTAAGTATCCTTATACATTTAATTTGTAATGCGTATGTAGGTGAAGTAATCTGCAGTAATTTACAGTGAATTAATTATAAAGTAGACTACTAGTCAAATGCCACTAGTCATTGAAAGGCTGATTAGAAGTCTGCATCAAACACAGTATATTCCTATTGCTTGGTTTTAAAAGAATAACATTTTATTATAAATACTGTGTCTGATACAAATGGAATGAAGCAATCATATTTTATAATGCTGTTGTGAAATACAATTTTGGAATGCTTGCTTATGCATTTGTTCTTACATGATTTTTATTTTTTTACTAGTACATTAAAGCTTGTCCTCTATTATTAATATGGGAAGGATAGATTATTCCAAAATAAAAAGCCACCCAATTTATTTTTATTTGTAAAAATGTTTTTTTCTGAAGTACAGACACAGCTGCTAATCCTCAAGAACACATGGCAGGACATTTAGGTTCTAATATTTGACTACCCTGAAGTAAAAAAGTGTTCAGGTGGCATTTCAGATGGAAAGTCATTCAATTTGTGTTCATAKCCTCTTGTCTAATCAGTGGGCACTATTAAAARGAGCCTGGCTTCCTCTTCTCCACTCCTTCCTCCCATCAGGTATTTACACACACTGATAAGATCCATYGTCTTCCCCCGAGCCTGCTCTTCWCCAGGCTGAGCAGTCCCTGCTCTCTTATATGATGGATGCTCCAATTCCTGATCTGTCACATCACTGTACATTCCTTGCTCCAGCAAATCCATCCATCTCTTGTACTAGGCAGCCCAAAACTGACCCCACTACTCCAGGTGYGACCTTACCAGTGCTGAACAGAGGTGAAGGATCATTTCCCTTAACCTGCTGGCAGTGTATTTCCTTATGCAGTTCAGGATGCCTGGGATCTGRTTATTCCTCCTCATATGCAGGATTTGCATTTTGCTTTGAACTTCATGAAGTGTTTTTTTCATTTGTCCATCCTGTCAAWGGTTCCTCTGGATGCTGGCTGTTGTACCAGACATGCCTTTGAGTTTTGTGTCACCTGCAGAACTGCTACTGTTGCTCTCTGTCCAACTTGGGGTAAAAACCYAATAAATCCAACCCAAAAAAACCCTAAAACAACTAAGTCCAGTATGTTTTTAGTTCATGAAATTGTTAGTTACAGGGATAGATTTACTGTGCATCATTAACTTCTTAGCTTTATGGAGATAAAAAAATTAATTTTTTTGTATTTGCACATAGATGAATCTGTCTCATAGTCAGAATAGATATTCAGACATGTATAGATAGATATTCAGATGTTTTCCTTTTACCTTTTTTTAATGACAGAGAGGGGTTGCCTCATGGACTTGCTGTATCTGGAACAAAATTTAACATTTCAAAAGTGAAACTAAAGGACTATGCTTATAAATTCTTCTGCCACTTCATATATGGTTCTCAACTATTTACAGCCTACATTAAATTGGAACACCCAGGTAAGATACCTCTTCTTGATATAATGGTGATCATTGACTTCTTAGGTAGTTTGACAGTGCCCTACTTAGAGTTAAAGCTGTGTGATGTACTTTTATACAAAATGGGAAGTGTATCTCAGTACCTTTCTTTGTGAATTTTTTTGTCACATTCTTAGCAAAATGAAAGAAAATAGTGCTTTTGATTTGCTTTGTGTTCTCTCATACAGTATTTTTGGACTGAAAGTGGATATGAGCTCTAACTTGTTACATGATTATAATTTCTTCATAGATTTAACCTCAGAAATTCTTAAATGCATTGACTAAAAAATGTAGTTTGTGGAGGGTGTTTGTTTTAAGAGGGTGTTTGTGGAGGGTGTTTGTTTTTAAAGAAGTAAGTTCACTGACAGGTCATTGAAGGGGCAAAGACAATGGAAAGCTAGTTGGTCTGGGGAGATTAGCAGGTTGGGAAATCACCTCCCCACTTTTGACTTCCTTGCTTTCTGACTGATAGGATTTTGTACAAGAATTCTCACTTCTACTGCTGAGCTGTTGTATGTCAATATTTTATTTTGGTGTTTCAGCTGAAGAGTAGCATCATTTATCATATTGTTGRGGTATTTTTCTCTCAAAGATAAAAGGCTTATCAGATAACAGTAATGGCAGAAAACATACATTAAACAGTTTGTACTGTTCTTCCACTCCTTTTAAAACAAAAATATTTTAATTATTAAACRATGTTGAACAAGCCTTGTTTTTCCCTGGTTCTCATTTATAGTTGTACTTTATTTGTTTTCTTTCTTATTCTATGCTGCTGCAGCTCGAAACATTCAAGGATACTTAATTGGAGGAGGAGTTTCCTTGGTATTTTTAGTATTTTTTACTCTCTTTATCTACAAGATTTTCAAAATTGATATTGTGCTTTGGTATCGGGACTCCTGCCATCCTTTCCTGGGGAAAAAAGGTATGTTTATGTAACAGTMCTAAGGGTTGTTTTGAGCTTCCACCTGTACTTACAAAGCAGTGAGTTACTCTCATGGATCATGATTGATCTTCCTTGGGGTTTTTGAAAGGATAATATGTTTTTAGGATGTTTAGTATTAATTCAGATGACAAAAGCATCTACAGGGGAAAAAATCAGCAACTTTCCAGGAATCCAGAACTACATTTGCTTTTCCTGAAGATACACCCCAGTGGTTTGAATACTGTTCTGACAGCAGTTTTTCAGATTACTTTTAATTACTCWTGTTACACAATGCAGTAATGCATTAGAATTGTTAAGCATTTTTTATCTTCCGTTGATGAAACAGGAAAAATATAACTTTCTTTTGTTTTCTATTTAAAGGCACTTCTGATTATTTTACTTTCTGGAAATTTTGCCTTCTTGGCATTCAAAACAAAAAGTGTTGATAGGGTTGTCTATGAGAGCATGCTAAAGTATGGGTAATTTCCAAACATCTGAGAGGAGATACTTTCTTCTCTAGTCCTGTATCTTCTAGAGGTATTGGTATTCTCTTAGATTTCCTTGGAAGTCTTTTAAATTAGGTCTTTCTGAAAAGTTTGATCCAAAATATCTAAAACAATTTGGATCTTGAAATTTGACACTTACTTTGTRTTTGTTGTCATGTCTAAGGGGTTGCTGTGGTTTGCAACTCCAGGTTGCAACATCACCAATGASTTCTATGGCAACTGGAATTTTAGTATCAGTTGTACCACTGGGTCMACTGTTTTTCACATAATTCAGTGATGACATTTTTTATTTAGTGTTCAAAAGAGAAAGTTACAACTTAATTTTGCAGGTCTCTTTTGCCTGTTCAGCTTYAGCATCCTGAATTCTAGAAGGCCTGATCCAGCAAATATTTCAGGCTTTGTGTAATCATACATGCTTAGCTAATATAGCAGGGTTAGGACCTAAAACAATGATTCAAGTAAGGGTAACCCTCCCAGAGTTTAGAGATTTTGTTTGCTTGCTTGGTTGCTCTTGTATTCTTAGAATTCATTTTCATGGAAGTTCTTTTGCTCACTCCTTAGTTTCAGATGAGAAGACCTATGATGCTTATGTTCTRTATCCAAAGAACAGAGAAAGCTGCTTGTATTCATCAGATATTTTYGCTCTGAAGATACTGCCAGAGGTCTTAGAAAGACAGTGTGGATATAACCTCTTCATACTTGGGAGAGATGAATTACCAGGAGAAGGTAAGATAGCTGAAAACAAATTAGACTTGAGTTTTCTTGTTGACCTGCAAATACAACTGAGAAACAGATAGTCAGATGGGATTCTACATCTCTCTCATCATCAAATGAACTTTTTTTTTTTTTTACAGTTGAAGGATTTTGGTAGTGGTTTGAGAAGGAAGGGTTCCCTGAGAAGTAGAATCTAAAGTACTGCCTAATTTTTCCAGCTTGAAAAAATGCAATAATCTGTTCTCAGGGTTTAGCCATGGGGTTTTTGTGTGGTGTTTACCATATTTCGCTGTTTGTGACTCAACTGACTGGGATGCCATTGATGGGGGAATCTTTTTTTCTCTTCCAAGTCCATGTAACAAAACCAGTTGAAGCATATCAGAACAGACTGTTTAAAGTAAAAAGGTCCTGTCGTTTTGGAACTTGTTTTTTTTTTTTTTTTTGCATTTGTACCTATGATGGCAATGTAATGGCATTAGCAAGATAAGKAGTAGATAGTTGGTAGCTCTTCTYTGTTTCTGCAAGACAAGGATACAGAACCTGATGGGGTGAGATTTTGTTGCATTGGCCAGATCTCTGTGGTTGGCTAATGCAAGGTAACTGCTTGCAYGCTCACATCCTCATTTTGATGTAAAGTGTGTTGGCTTAATGAACCAGCGACAGAATACTGGTAAACAGAAAATAGAAATGTGCAACCTTAATTTTGCACAACCTTTTTCTCTACAGCTGTGATCAGCGTTGCYGATGAAAAAATCCGTCAAAGTAGGAGAGTGATAATTGTTTTAGTGCCAGAGCCCTCCTGTTACAGCATTCTGGAAGATGAGTCTGAAAAGCAGCTAGCCATGCATAGTGCTCTTATCCAGGATGGCACTAAAGTAATTCTCATTGAACTTGAAAAAATACAAGATTATGCAACCATGCCAGAATCCATCAGGTATATTAAGCAGAAGCACGGTGCTATCCGATGGAAAGGGGACTTCTCACAAAGGTCCCACTCAGCAAGCACCAGGTTCTGGAAGAAAGTGCGCTACCAGATGCCATCCAGGAAAAGYGGCTCTTTATCAGGATTGCGTTTGTTACCCAAGGACTTGAATTTGCCTTAAATAACAAATGAGAAATGACACTTAATGACTGATTCAGTTTACACAGTTGGTGATGGATTGACTRAAGGTCAAAAGTATCTGTTTTGTGCAATCTCATCCAGATTTACTGGAGTCAAGGTACTACAGCTTCATCTACAGATGTGAATCTTTTTCACTTCTGACTGGATCAACAGAACATCTTGAAATATCATCAGTAGCACATGTAGGAGGTAAACAAGTACTTTTCCAAGAATGATTCTGTGAAATTCCCCTGTGTTAAAAAGGAAAAGACAACAGATTGTCAAAAAATTGAAACTAATGAAGAAAATTTGATTTTTTTTCCTGCAATTAAAGTTTCAATATGAAGGGAAGTACACTAATTATGGTTGTGATACTACATAATGTGCATGGCTGGTGCCAGTAAACGTTTGTTTCTTTTTTTGCAATGAAATGAGACAAACCTTTTCTTTGTTACAAGTTTGTTATTTGCCTTGTTCAGTATGTGGAAAGATAAATCCCCCTGTGTTACTGCATCAGTGTGTTATCGTCCAGGAGAAAAGGTAAGAGACAATCCCAGCCCCCCAAAAGTGCTGTTGAACCTGACAAAGCTTAAATACCCTTCCCTGATCTTTTTTTACATTTGAAAGATCAGTGCCATTTTTAGTCACTTTTTCACATGCAGATGTTGTAAAAATACCTTTGTAATCTGTTTCTAGTCAAAAAAGAGAACTTTTTCTTTCCAGTTAAATGGCTTGATATATTTATTTACCCCAGTGGAACCATTGGCTAATGTCACAGAGTCTGTCATGGGGGGTAGAGGATGATTGACTTCATCCACCTTGCATTAAGGACCATGTCAAGGGGCAGAGAGAGACAGAGAGAGAGAGATGCCCCATGTTACCCCCTGCAGCTGCTTGCCTTTGTCCTTTCCCTCTGCTCTGATGTGTGAGCTGAGATGACTGCTGGAGGCTGCAGACACAGCTTTTGAAATGAAAGGGAAAGGAAATTGTGTAAAATACTGAATCCTTTCTTTTTMATTTTAAAATATTTTTAATAGTGTTTTGTATGCCCCAAGTGTTAACTCTAAAGTTATGTTTGACTTGTAGGCAGTGATGTAGTTTGCAATGATCAATTGTTTTTTTGGGGCAGGGAATTGATTTGRTTGTTTAAAAAAATTCATCAGACCTCTTAATGCTATCCTTATAGCTATCAATTTTATAGAAACAGGAGATGAGAGCTAAATTGCTCATGTAATTTCAGTCTGTATTTGAAAGTTATGCTTTTAGGTTGTGAGATCTTGTTGTATAGGGAARCCTTAGGAATCAACTGCCTGCAACTCCARATTTCTGTGTCCTATCAGCTTCTTTCTTGCAGCACCTTTTGCTCTCCTCCCATTCAAACTCCAACCTATATTTTCTCTTGCAGCTCCTTTATCTTGAAACAAGCAACTTGCTTTTGTGTCAAACTCCATTACTTTCCAAGCTCTGCTTGAAGGCTGTTGCTAAGAYCATATTGGGCTGGAATTTTCCCTCTGGTATYTCCACTTGCTTGAAAAAAAACTGTTCTGCAACCTTCAGAATTCATCTACTCATTTACAAAAGTGTTGGYTTTTCTTCTTTCATGGCTCAAGCAATTTTCTTATGTCTCCATAYTCAACCAAACAAAACTGTTCTGGCTGCTAAATTACAAAAACAGTGGAAGYAGGTTCTCCCATCTAAATTACTTTGGTTTCCTCAGTGTGTGCTGGAAACTTGAAATAGTGCTTTTGAGAGACAGTGCCTTTAGAGCTTTGTGAATTATGTGTGTGTTTTACCAGAATGGAATAAGAATGTCTCCATTTCAACAGAAAGGGGGAAAAGTGCATTTGAAATGTCAGACTAATTCACACTGTTATGRTACTGAAGTGTTTTATTAATTAATGTCATGTATGCATGGACCTATGCAGATGCTTGTAGTCTTTTCTCATTCTGTGTTTTAGTCACAAGARAAGTGTCAAGGGAGGATCAGTCCTAGTCATGAAGTGTCACATTTCTTAGCTGTTCACACAGTCTGTCTTTAAATATGGTGTGGTTCAGTGGCAGCCTGTTGTAGGGTAAAAGAGCYTTGAGATCCATCTAAAGTTACTGAAAGCCATCTGAACAAGGCTAATTGTTATAGTTCACACTGATAAAAGAATCAAATAGGACAGAAGTTGGGTCACAAAACTCTTTAAGAAGATCCCTGTATAAAATGTGAAGACCAGACACTGGCATTATGGTATTTGTACTCTGAGAACTAGGGTGTAACACTGACTTTGTGCTTTCACCTTGACAGCTCACAGTATGCAGGCCAGCTAACAGAGTTCCAGCRACCTCAATCCTCCTAATTACTTCTGCTGACTGGAACAGATTGAAAGGAGAGCTGCTACTTGTTATCCCTAACTTTATGAATGGAAGGTTATTTTACTGAGCCAAAAAAGTGTTTTTTAAAAAATATTTGTTCCTTTTGATGTATTTATACAAATGATGCTAAAGTTTTTACATGTGTTATTCAAAGGCACTTTGAGGAAGAGTCCATTTTAAAATTTAATAAAGGCACTACATTTTTTTTTCATACAGCACTGCTGTTTCTTTTGCCCTCATTTCTCCACTAAAGCATGCTGAGAATAGACAATGGCAAGCAGCAGTTGTGACTCAGTGGCTTTACAAGACTGCWATAATAGATCTTCATTCAGGCTGCTGCCAGTCAATGTGCCTCTGGTACAACACTTGCACAAATCACCTCACCCTGCCTGGGCAAACAGCGGCTGTGAGCTTGGCTCTGCTCTCTCTGGTAYTCTCCTTGCAGCAAGGTGAAGCTAGAGCAGCCCCAAGGCTGCTGCATATCTCTGGGACCAGCATGGTCCTCAGCAGTGCYATAGTGAGCAGCCCTCTGCTGCAGCTCCTCGGGAGCTGGGGAAATGCAGGAGACCTCAAATGGGGAAATGTCATTTGCTTCTCAGCAGCAGTGGAGAGGCAGCCTTCTCTTCTCAGCCCCTGGCAAGTGCTTACTCTCTCATCAGCTCAAGGAAAGCCAGAGCCTTGTACTGTAGGGGTTGATGTAGCCCAGAAACCAGTTGTATCCTGGGCTGCATCAAAAGCAGCATGACCAGCAAGGGTGAGGGAAGTGATTCTGCCCCTCTGCTCTGGTGAGGCCTGACCTGGAGTGCTGCATCCAGCTCTGGGGTCTCCAACATTSACCTGGAGCAAGTCCAGACAAGGCCACCAAGTTGGTCAGAGAGATGGAGCACTTCTGTAAGGAAAGGTTGAGAGAATTGGGAYTGTTCAGCCTGGAAAAGAGAAAGCTTTGAGGCCTTCCAGGGCCCGAAAGGAACTTACACAAAAGATGGGGCAAGACTTTACAAGAGCATGTAGTGACAGGATGAGGGGCAATGGATTCAAAGTGAAAGAATGTAAGTTTAGATCAAGCATCAGGAAAAAAATTCTTTACTCTGAGGGTGGTGAGGCACTGGAATAGATTTCCTGAGGAAGCTGTGGATGTTGTATCCCTGGAGGTGTTCAAGGYCAGGTTTACRTGGAGCTTTGAGCAACCTGGTGTAGTTGAAGATATCCCTGCCTGTGGTAGGGGGTTTGGAACTAGGCAATCTTCAAGATCCCCTTGCAACCCAAACCATCTCTATGATTTTGTGAGTCTGAGTGACCTGGCTGACTTGTCCTTGCCTCCCAGCAGCTTAAGTCTCACACAGGCTTATGCTGATTGCACAGTGGCTTCACTGCATAGATACGGGGCAGTGAAGAGGGGCATGCTGTGCTCCTTCTGCACTGCAGAATGRTTTCACTGCAGGATTCAGGTTTTCAGCAAGTATGAGTTGTTTGTCCCAAGTTATACCTCATCTTTTTTTTTTTCTTCTTTTGTCTGAAGTTTCTTACATGATAGAAAAAAAATGCAGTTGAAACCAGAAAAATGAAGATATGAGAGGGAGGGTAGGATGGCAGCAATGGTAATTATTCCTTTTTACAAGATTGCTTGTTTTGTGTCAGTACATCAGACAGCAAGCAATTTGGTTTTAAATGCAATGCACTTCCCTAACCTTGTGCACTGATTTCATAGAAGTTAATGATGAAATAGTATTTAGGAAAATAAGGATGAAACAATATGTGACACACCAAAATGCTTACTTAGTGGTTTTGTCTTCATTATGTGACAARCTGTAACAAAATATGTTTAAYTGTTTTAGCACTCAGAAATACTGTTGGCTTTTATTATMATAATATTTTTATTATGACTGACARGCCTGAATATTTTGTGTCCYTATCAGTAGTGTTKCAGGGATGAGAAAGAATGCATTGCCCATTCACTGATACAGGGTATAAGACATTAATCTGACTGACTCTACCTACTTTTTAATTATGGGACTTGTTTTATTATGTTTAGACAAAAGAGGAAATGAATAGTCATATGATCTTTTTTATAAACAGTGTAACTAAAATTTTTTAATCATCTAAATGCATTGTGATTAAATTCAAACTATATMAATTTTCTTTTCAGCTTCTACTTAAATAGTAAATGCATCCTACTGTAAAAAAGCAAAGGKGTTGCTTAAGTAAGAGTGACTTTTTATATCAAGCTTTTGCATTTCTTGGTTGTTTAAATATGCTAGATTATTTTCTCTGCCCTTCATCACTTCCTAAATTGCATTTAAAAAGGGCGCATTTTTTTGTCCATATAAGCACACAAATGTCGGTGATAAAGTGGTGGTTCTCTTGGGTAGAATGGCTCAGAAGGTGAAGAAGCTAAGGTGGCTCAGTGCATCRGAAGAGCATCACTGAGCCCAGTAACTTTCCCACACATCTTGTCTTGATTGGCTGCTCCAGCTCTGCAGGGCTTCTAGGAGCCTTCTCAGCACATTGTGGGCAAAACCAGCAGTTAGCTATGATATGCAAAGTGGAAAAAAAAAAAGGGTTCACAGAGATGTTTTAATGTGGAAAGGATTGCTACTGTTACCAGCAAAATTACTTTTCTGCATTCCTGAAGGAGTGTTATACATTTTGAATTAGCTTATTTGTATTGRCTGTGTTTTAATAATTAATTGTTAKTGCATTTAGAAATTTCATCTGCCTAAAGACAAAGGGTTTCTTAGAYGGAGAGGGGATCTTGTTCTGGCAGATTGTGGGTCCCTAGAGGGCAGTCCTGGGCTTCCTATTCTGCTTTCTCTGTTTTGCATTTTCTTGAAAGTTGTGGTGATTGATGCAATACTTTCGTTGTGTCTTTCTTCCCATTTCTCATTTAGCTCAATCTTTTTGTGGTTAGTTGGTGGTAGGACTCCTTGAACCAGCATTTTTAACTGTTACAAAATGCCACTGAACCCTGTCCTCTCCCTTCAGAAAGGGGCTATGCTTGTGTAATTGCAAAGATAAAGTGCAGTATGCAATCCWAGGGCTGCTAAGAACATTTTAACTAAGTAGTTGTGAAGACTTTTGCAGGAGATAACCTCATGGAGAATTTTTTTTGTAATTTCCATGTAATCTTTTTTACCATTTAAGCCCAAACACTGCCTTCCAGTTTTTAGAGGATTTCATCTCAAACCTCCTAGGTACAATTTTATGACAGTGAGTGTCACATGTATTTGATTATAAATGCATTTTTTTGCCTTGTCTGTGACCAAAAAATTGGCTTTAGATACCTGTGCAATGTGTMTACATAGCACCTAGAAGGCCTGAGCTTGGGAAACACAGGATAAGGAAGGGGCTGCCTCTGCCCTTTGGCTAGCTCATTCCTRTCTCAGGTATCCAGTTATGTTGTTCTCTCTGTGAGTTACATACTTTGTCCTAACAAAGGAGTTATTCATTGGTATATATTGGATGTATTGTTTATAGGCAGAGGTTGTAGTCTATCTTCAATTTAACCAAGACAAGCCAAATTAACTTAAAACTTTCCTGAAATGTAAGCTTCTTATTTCCCCTAGTATACCCAAAGTTCAGTGAAGTCTCTTGGAGTTTGTGAACAACAGGGAAGAGCACAACATTGTATCTGAAGGTGAGCCAGTACCCTGAAGAGTGGTGTCAGGCATGTGTGAGCATGCAGAAGTTACTGATCCCTATGAGGGCTGATGCAGGTGGGTGCAGGCCTGAGCTGTGCTGGATGTACCCCGTGCTGCAGGTACAAGTGGAGCCAGCTCACCTGTGTGAGGAGATTTAGGCAGCTCCCTCTTGGCACCTGGCAACAGCTCCACCCGATGTCTCAGCTTAACTTGAAGTGAAACAGCCTCTTCTCATACACCATCCTTTTTCATGACAGTAAAGATGATGAATAGTTTTCTGCTTTAGGACACCCTAAAGCCCTCAGTGCTGGCAAATGTCTCCACAGAAGGGATCTGTGTGATGTGGCATGTGCTTACGAGAGGTCTGGCTGAGGGTGCACAGCTCTGGGTTCCCAGCATTGGAAGAGACAGAAGATTATCTGTGCTGTCTCCTTTTACCCTCTCAGATTAACCCCAATAATCCCAATTTTAATGAATATCCCATGGATTCTGAGCACCTTTCTCAGAATTTAAGGCAGCATTTTCTATTTTTTTTTAATTTAAAAGATATAATATACTAGTGAATCATAGGAATATTGACCACAATTCTCCTTAGTCTGTGATTCTCGATGGCAAATGTTTTGTGTTTAAAATTAAAGAAAATGAAATAGTGGTGTAATTTCTGACATAATTTCAGACTAACTGCTGTCAGGCACTGTTTATAGGTTGCCCAGCTAGTTGGAGTTTATCTTCTAGTTTTGCCTCATCYGAAAGGAATCTGTTTGATGGGCTCCGGGATTGTTTTGTGACACAAGTGCTCTCTTGATCCAAGCAAAAAARCTAATGCAGCCACACCTCCCAAGGAGATGATATATGTGAAAAGGGAAAGTTGTTGATACTGTAAATTGAGAAAGACAAGTGATCTTGAAAGCTGGAACAAAACTACTACTGGACGACATCTCAGGCAACTTCCATYCCATCCCTCTCTAAGAGAATGCTCTGATTTTCTTCTGACTCAAAAGGATTGRATTGGTTATCACAAGCACTCTGCTCCCTTCATTGGCTATATAATGTTTAGCAAATAWAGAAAGCAGATGCCACCACCTGATGGAAAAAGGACTTCTCAGTTATACCTTATTTAGCATATACACTTGGAGAAATGCTATAGACCAAATGCTATCCTCAAGTCCAGTCTCTTAMCTTGCAAAGAAGTTATCTGAACTTCTCCTAAGCTGCAGAAAGGTCATCACTCTGCTGCAATCCATTTTCAAAGATGGCACTCGTGAATAGAGAGTAGGGATAGACCCCTCCTTGTGCTACTTATTGCTGCTTATTCTATCTTAGAGCTTTATGAGGCAAAATACATCTGAATGTTTGCATAGATTAAAAAAAAAAAACAAAACAACAAATTCCTCTGCACAGATCTGAGCCAGAGRATGCCTGGGTAACATTTTGCTTAGCATCACCTTCATTGGTGGATTCTTGGTCTGCTTTGAAGTGACCATACTCAATGTTCATGCAGACTTATCTCAATGTCCACCTTCCTCAGACAACCCACTCCTCTGTTCTTCCCTGCAATTTTTGTCTTATGACTGCCATGATTATTTTTTGTGTTATGACTGCCAGTGTATTGTTGCCATTTCATGAAATCCAGCCATTTAATCTTTACTACACCTCTTTTTTTCTTGAATTCTAGTTCACATTAAATGAATAGTTAAATGATTGAAGAGTTCTGATTTTATCTGTTCATTTTGGTAATATTTTAACAAAGTGTTTTACACCAGAAACTTTTAAACTGGAAACGGTTTTTTCACTATTTATAGTATTACAATGAATATGGGAGAAAAAGTCCCATTACAACTGCATACAGCAGAACCTTTAGCATATATATATTAAAAAAAAATTCTTATGAAGTTATTATTTTTTTAATCAGTGCTTCTAGAGCAATAGAGACCTCAATCAGATTCCAGTCACAGATGTTTTTTGGTGGTGCAAAATAATACAGAAACGAAAAATCTTACATAATCTTGCAATGCTTGACCTAATACAAGGAGTTAATGAGAAACATTTCCAAAATTAAATATGGATAGAAGTGGTGACCAAAGAGAGACAAGTTGATTGCAAAAATCCTGCTGTGTTTGCCAAGTCAGGAATGAATTAATTTTCTGTGTATCTCCCAACAGCTTTGGGTCTGGAAGTGTTGCAATGTGCCTCCAGCTAGCACTACATACCTTGTATTGATGGAAGAGTTTCTGCAGGCACAGCAGGGTGTAATCTTTCATCTTATTTGCAGCTAGTGGGCAGGATGCTTGAACGTATTTCCGGCGTACTCTTTCATCTTATCTCCAGCTAGTGGGCAGGATGTTTGAACATATTTCCATTTGGTATATATAATAGTACCAGAACATGCAATGAAAGAAGTACCAGAAGCAGGGTGAAAAGGGATGGAAGGGACAGGATATGTCTGGATTATTCTCCACAGTTTTTGCGGAATACTTGTAATTTGCTTAGCAAATGTTATGATGCATTTTTAACAATAATGAGAACATCTACTTTGATATTTTTGTAGTCCATGATTGCTGCCTGCTTTGTGAGGAAYGTAAGAAAGAGCTTTCTTCTGCCTTAATATCTAGTTTAGTAGTTAATCAACAAGTGGCAGTGCAGCATTAAAATTGCCCTCATTTGATTCGGTGTTCAGCAAAATAGTTTGAGGAACTTCAGCTTTGAAAAACTGGCTCTAGCTGTGGTGTGAGAGGCAAACAGGGAACTAAGAATCACGAGAACCTAGAGAACATACTGTTTTCAGAACAGCCACAAGTTAAGTGATCTCTRTAGAGTATCAGGGACTAAAATTTAGGGACTAAATGAGACTTACCTGTGTGTTCAAGCTTCCAAATATCTCASTGACATTCCGGGCAAGTCCGATCAAGCAGTCAAACAGCCTACTGAAYAAGCAAATCAATCAGCTGATGTCCCCGGAGATGCTCCTGCCAACAGCCTGCACGGACTCTTGAAGGGCTCTTTCTCCTCCCCTGACTCGGTCTCTTCAAAGGGACTTTGCAGCTGTTCGTACTCTGAAAACAAACAAAACAAACAAACAAGCAASCAAGCAAACAGAAGTCAGTCACCTCAGATCTCGCAACCTTTCCTTGGAGGATTACCTGGGGCGGAGGCTGAGCCCAGCCCGCAGCAGCGAGGGACTGGGGTTGTTGCTCAAACGCTTTGTTTTTTCGAAGCTTGCGTTTAACCAGCACCGCTTACCTGCGCCGGGGCGGGGAGTGGACGGGGCTGGCCCTGCCCTGCCCTGGGGCCACGCCAGCGTCCTGGGGACACCCGGGTTTGCGGGCGGCGGGCGGGGGAAGCTGAGGAGGCGCTGGGAGAAGCCGCCCGTGCCGGGGCTGTGGCGGGGGCCGGGCAGGCGGGGCCGGAGCGCGGCTCTCCTGGCGCCCGTGACAGGGCGGGATAACCCGAGCCTCAGCCCGGCCGGGATAACCCGAGCCGGCCGGGATAACCCGAGCCTCAGCCCGGCCGGGATAACCCGAGCCGGAGAGCTCCATATCGCACTTCGCTCCGACGCCTCGCTTTTGGGGCTGGGAGGTGGCTCGGGCCGAGGTAGTGTCTGCTGGGGAAGCTGGGGACTGGGGACAGTTTAGGAGCAGGGGTGAGRCCTCTTGTGAAGGGTCAGCCCTGACCCGGCTCGGTTCCCGACGGGAGGCGAGCGAGCGCCCGTTCTTTGCAGCTGCCCCTCGGCGCTGAGCCTTGGCGGTCACCCCGCACCGCCCGGGAGCCACCGCCCCTGCCGAGGGAATGCTGCCAGGAATACGCCGCAATTTAAAGAAAGAGTACTGGAAAACGATTTCCTGCCGTTCCCGCTGAGGGATGCCGGCGTTTCGCCGGAACACGGCTATCGCGATAGTCGCGGTGCTGTCGCTGCATCCCGACGGGGCTAACTCCACTCTCTGATTAGGTATGTCCAGTGAAGGAATATGTGTATTTGCTGTTGTTTTTTTCGTGATCAGAAGTAAGACACTTGATTAATCTCTCTAGAAGAGGCACGGTGTACCGTGCAGTTACTACCAACATTTAAGGTAATATTAATGTAAATATATATATGTGCATTTTTATTATTTAAAATGTTCTTAGTCTTATATACCAGAAGCAGTACATTCTAATACTCTGACTTTCTGTTGGTTCTCTCTGTTCTGAGGACTGTTGCATGTTTGAATCAATTTGTGCTTTTGAAGAAGAGATTCAAATAAACCTGCCACAAGTTTGCCAAAATCAGCGAAACCTGTGATSCCTTGAAATTTTGAGGAGTCTTCTTTTTTTAATTGAGTAGATCAACCTGTAAAAGACTAAAAAGCAGGTGAAAATGTGGTTATGCCAATTTAATGAGAAATTTTAATGAAAATTATGCCTACATGCTGTCATCGATGCTGTAGTTGTAATTCAGGTGTGTTTATCATTGAAGACCTCTTTCAGACAGTTGATGGGTTCTTTTAAACTGCAACTGATAAAAATATTTCCTTTCAGGGTGAAACGATGGACATGGCTTTGCATACCTGAAATTTTTTTTTCCCTTTGGAAAATCTGGGCAAAGATAACTAGAACTGAAGTCTGTTGTGAATGATAAAGCTCCACAGGTCGATTGAGTGGATGTGGACAGAATGGCTGGGAAAAGGAAGAAATCTAGCYGTTTATCATGGCAGAATGTGGTAGGAAAAACATTTGCAATTAGTTCTGCAGTCGTATGTATGTTATTTTCATCCTTTTTTTATGTGAATGCATGCACAGAGAAGAGCCTAATTTTGCCATCATGTCTACCTTCCATAGAAATGGAAACTTTTCATCCTGAAAAGTGARAGGCGAGGGAGTCTCCTCAAAGTAGCGTGTATGGTTTTACACAAGGCTGTATATATGTTTGCAAGTCTTCTATGTTGACAAAAGGGCAAATTATAAATTTAAATAGCTAGAAAGAATATTGAAATTATGGAAAAGCAAGATYCTGGACGACTTTCTTTCAGGATGAGGTAAAATAATACTTTTGCAYCTGCTGAATCTGCTGGTGGGGCAAAAAACTTCTTGAGAGAGCTCTTGTGAGACAGAATACTCGAGCAAGTTAATGTTGTAAGAGAGAAGAGTTTGTGAAAAAGCAGTGATTCAGAGAAGTCATAAAGAAAACATCTGCTCATAAGGGGAATCTATTCAATCCTGTTTTATCTTTAAATTAAATCTGTTACAATATTTTAGTCCTTTTTAAAATTAAAAAGTACAGATTTTTAAGAGTTACTATGCATCATGAATAATGGAAGCAGTTGTAGCTTTTGTGCAAACACATATAACCTACCTCSCAAGATTTGAATGTTTTGTGTATTTCTACGGTCAGGCTTCTTTCAGGGACTCATCCCATCTTAGAGCTAGGCAAGAAAAGACCTGCCTAGTAATTTGAGTGGAAATTTGCAAGGAGGGAGGAGGAAAGAGAAGAATAAGAAGGGAAGCAGGCACTGCAAGAAGCAGTGTGGATGACTCAATACCTGGCACACKTCTCAGTCAGTCTGGTGAAGTAAGACACAGCAGCTGGAAGTGTCATCTTCAGCTCTTGTAGAAAATRGTGATCAACTCAATGTTTGTCACCACAGGATGGGGTTCTCCTGCTCATACTTCAGCTGGAATAGCTGCATTTGTCCTTTCACTGTGCTGTAAAACACTGTGGTAGGCTGAATAGAAAAAGAAAAAAGCMCGGTACAGCAGATCAAGTTAAGGAACCACTTGCCAGAGGCATGCAACCAAGAGATCCTTCTCCAAACATGTTAGGGATCAGAGGACTACTGAAGAGTCCTGACAGTCATTCACAGATATATAACAGTCATTCTCAGATATATAACTAAGCATGTGAAAGATAAATGCCTGGATTTTAGGTGAAGAAACATCACTACTAGAGCCCCAAACAACTCTTCTGCTCAGCATGTGTTTTGATGATCTAGACAGAGGGAGTCTGCTCCAGTGGCAGAATTTGCCAACAGAGTGCAAAGCTATTCAGGCTAGAACATGGAAGTGTAAATTGCAAAGAATGGCACAAAGATGTCACAGTAGTAAATGAGTGGGTCATAATAGCAGAAGAAAATTGTAGGRAAATATAAAGAAAATTTAAAATGAAAACATATAGCCAAAATCCTAACATCATGTGCTCAACAGCTGACTGAGTTTGCCTGATKCTTAGCACCCAGTGATGAGGCCTTGAAATTTTACTACATAGGCCCATGGAAATATCAGATCAATACTCAGTAGTACTAAAAAAACAAAGATATGGTTAGAAATCATTAAGAAAAAAATCCAGAAAAAACCAATAATTGTCTTTGTTGATAAATCCATCGTGCACTTATGTTTTCAAGACTGTATTCAAGTTCTGTCCTGTCCTTCCCATCTCAGACAGGTTATGGCATAACTGGATGCAGTGCAGAAGTGGGTGGCAAAACCAGTCAGAACCATGAAATTAGGTTCCATCTAAGGGAGAGCTGGAAAATCTGTGGCTATAGCTTAGGAAAGCAAGAAGTGGGAAGGAGTGTGCTAGAGATACAAAAAAAACTAAGTGCTTGACAAGCTGAAGTAAGAGAGGTTCACTCATTTTTTTTCTCTTCTAGTGTAATAATTAGGAGCTGTCAGGTAAAACAAGCAGGTTACAGGCTCAAAACAAGTCAAAGACAATTCCTGTATTTCATGTATCCTCTGTAAATTGTAATTCCTCTATTAATGTGTAATGCATTGGTTGTGTAATACAAATGTTACTTTAAATTATGGAAGTTCATACTGGAAAGCACTAATTGAAAGTTTTCTTTCCATCTCAGCAGGGAAACATGACAGCAAAAACACTGTGTAACATTGCAACAGCGTTTTTGTCTTTAATTATTGCAAGTAAGTCTATTGGTGGCTATGGAAAGTTTTGTTCTGAACTTTTTATGGAACTTTTTTTTCACACAAGTAATAGTGTAACTTTCTGTGAAAGTGACTGTAATAGTGAAATTTATGTGCATGCCAGTGAGTTCTTCTAAATAGTCCTAAAAGCAGGAACCTATAAAACATAATATGTGAGATTTTTTATTCTAACTCTGTGTCAAACAGAATCATTTAGGTTGGAAGGTAGCCTTTGACATCTAACCTTACTGGTCAAGATTTTGAAAATCTCTGCAAATTGAAACTCCACAACTTATTTGGGCATATTTTTCYACTGTTATTTCCACTGTTTTTACTGGTATTTCCACTGTTTTATCACACTTACAATAAAAAAGATTTTTTTTGTGTTCAGATAGAATGTTTTATGTTTCAATTTGTGCTCATTGCCTCTTGTTCTGGCAATGCTAGCAAAAGTTTGTTCTTTCTCTCCCATCAGATATTTACACACATTGATAAGATCCACCCACACACTCCTCAGACCTCTTCTCTGATCTGAGCAGTTCCTGCTCTTTTCATCCTGTGCTCAAGTGGGAGGTGCTCCACTCCCTTAATCACGTTTGTGGCTATGTGCTGGACTGTCTCCAGTACATTSACATCTGGCATGTCCTAATGCATCCCAGGACACTTGTTAGCCTCCTTTTGTCATGAGGGAGCATTGGTAGCTCATGATCAGTTTGTGGTTTACCAGGACCCCAATGTTCTCTGCAGATCTGCTTTCCAGCTGAGTGATCTTTAGCATGTGCTGGTGTCTCTTACACTGTTTCAGAATATTAGCATTAAGTGGCAGAAAAAGTGRCCACAGCACTTCATAGTCATCACAGTTGTTATGGGGCATTCAACACAGATACTGAGTAATTCAGTGTTTGGATAAGTAATTTGGAAAAGGTCTGTGGTGAGGTGATGAGAACTGCGGATGACACAAAATTATTATTTKGTGGTTAAAACTGATGCTTGCTATGCAGAGGGTGTCTGGGTATCCAACAGTTTAGTGATAGAATGTCAGTAAAATCAAGTGGATGTGAAGGGGCATGAAAGGGTCATGCAGCTATAGCAGAAGCAAGTATCCTGTATGTGTGTGATATGAGCATTAAGTTAATTAATGGCCACTTGGGAAAATCCTGCTTTGATATCTCTGGCTGCTCTCTGGAATCAATAACTCTGTCATCAATGGTGAACAGAAAACCAGAATTTCTGGAAAGCAGCAGAGCAGAAAAACAGAAAGCCTCATTATGCTACTCTCTAACCCCACAGTAAATGTGTGCCAGTTGAACTCAGCAGTTCTGGTGATTTCATCTCAGAAAGATGGTATCAGAAGAGGTGGAGATGAGTGACAGTGTTGTCTGATATGGKATGGCTTCCATATGAGAAGTCTCTAAATGAAGGAGGACTCTGAGGTAAAGAGACAGAAACAAGATGGGRTGAAGGTCTATAAAAATGTAAATACTGTAGAATAGGCAGATGAGAGAAGTTTAYGATTTCTCAGAACAAGAAATGCATGAGACTCAGAGAATTTATAAAAGCCAGTGAATGGTTTTTCATGCAGAACATAAGAGGAAAGAAAAGGACTGAAATCAGAGTAGTATTGCATTTGTTGTGTCCTTCTCTCTTCTGCACTTTTGGCACTGATAGTGATCAGACAGGACTTTGGCCTAAACAGACACTTGCATCACTCTGTGTGGCAATTCTTAYATAGTAACAAAGCAAGGAAGTTTCAATAAATATATTATTGACTTGGGTGATGCCTTGGGAAGGCTGACCTGAAACAGAGACTGGACAGAGCTAGAGAATAAAGCAGATATTTAKTGAAAGGCCCCAGGATAYCCCTGGGACACCAGAACCTGACYAGGTGGACCCTGAATAGTCACYGAYGCCCCTGGTCACAAGGCCATGCCCTCTTGTAAGTTTGGGTCCATTTGCATATTGGGGTTTAATTGTCCAGTTACAATTCCAGGCTGTGAAGTCTCATCCTTCTTGTTTCTCCCTTGAGTCCATCGTTTGTTTATGCTTTTGGGCCAGAAAGTTGTCCTTGGTTTCCAGTAGGAAAGGATTTGTTTTGTCTACCTRCTACCTACTAGCACTTAATATGAAGCTTAAAACTACACCCGAAATAGCATGGAATCTGGACAACATAAAAGCTAAAACTAAAGGCATCATGGGAAGGTGACCATCCAGAGTTGATGCTTTCTTTAGCATATTAAAAAAAAAAAATAGCCCAGACCAAACTCTTGGTGTTGCTCTTTTTCTGCATGAATCTGTGTCAGAAGTAAAGCAAATGAGCTTACTGGTGATTGTAAWGATTCCTCTCTAAATGTTCATAAAATGAAGGGTGAGTTGAAATTCCCATAGCAAACTTAATATTTSTAAAACACAGTCTTTAACTTCAGTGTCCTCTTAGGACATTCAGGTATCAAAATCCTTGTCTGTCTTGAAGGGTTACTTTGACTACAGTTAACAGGTTAAAAAATAAAGACATTAAATATGATATTTGTGAGCCTGTGTGTTTGTGTACATGCCCATGAAACAGACTGGAGAAACACAAGTAGTTCAGTAATTTGCATCTGAAATAAAGCATGCAAATGACAAGTCACTGCAAACAAAAACATTCTACTGAGTGTAAAGATTGCATTCAAAACCCAGCATTTTATTTTAGTGGCATAACTGTCTCTGTAAACTACTGAGTAGTACTCTCAACTGTAAAGATAAGGGATTAAAATTGTATTTTTAGCAGTTGACTTGAGAATGGAGGTGAAAACTCCAATCTCCTTTGTAAATATAATCAGGAAATGAGTTCAGTATATTCTTGTAGAATGTCTGAGTTTTTCTTTAATGTTTATCTCTTTCCTTTAGAGAAATGTGAAGCCTATGATGTGATGTGGCAAAGTCTTGTGCCTGATGGGCAGCCTCTTGCTATTAAATGTTCACTGGAAAAGAGCTTGAAAAGTGGAGACTACAACTTRACATGGTATAAAGTTGGTAACCAGACAGCTGTGCCTAGAGACAAACTGTCTCGAGTTCATCAGCAGAAGGATTTAATTCGGTTTATTCCTGCAATGTTAGAAGATTCTGGAGATTATGAATGTGTCATAAGGTGAAAGTTAAAAAAGAATTTATATTTTTACAGAAATGAGTTGCAAAGTGAGTACCTTTTAGAAAGCAGGTAAATTTTTGAGGGTAAAAGAAATACTAATGAAGAAGATAGAATGCAGCTACAAAACCTAACTTTAATTTGGGGAAATTAAATCTAGTTTTGGGTTTTTTTTTCCTTGTAGGCAAAAGTAATCTATTGAAGAAACCATAAACATTTTGTCTTCTCTTTCTTCTGCAAAACGAATGCCATATATTTTTTGACCTATGTGCTAAATAGGTTAATTTACTTGTGTTCTATTAATTGCAGGAATTTGACAAGCWGCAAGAAAATGAGTACAAAAGTAACAGTTTTTGCGAGGATTGATGGTTTATGCTTAAATGAAAAATTTGCTGTACAGGAGGTGATATACACATCATCTTCTGCAAAGGTTGTGTGTCCCCACTTGGATTATTTCAGGAAAGAGAAGAATATTCAGCCTGTTCGTTGGTATAAGGTGAGAACAYAGTGTTTTGTTCTGTCTTACAGCTGTCCATTATTTATAACAAAAATAAGTGGTCTTCGAGAATTGGAGCAGAAGAACTAAAGATTTACTGTAAATCTTTTAAAACAAATAGACTTCCTGTCTTTTAAAGGTGATTATCAGGGCAGAATTTTAGCTTAGGTGTAGGAGTGAAGCTGACCCATGTACCCACTAGGTGTCATCTGTTCACCTGCCAGGGAAACGTGGCCTTGTGTGGATTTACTRTGGCTTATCCATTATTCTATTTCAYGTTGCAGCTGCCAGATTCCTGCCTCAGGCTCATGCAGTCCATATGGTACCAGTAGTACTGAGTCTCCTTGAAAAATAAAGTTTAATTATTGGGTGATGCTTCAYTGATGAATGCTTTTGCAAGTACTGACAACCCACATTTTACTTTCTTATTTCTCTAACATTGRAAGTTGTTTTCCAAAGAGGATAAACTGGGGTATCTTTAAATTAAAGTCTCAGCTGAAGTGAGGCTTGCATTTCTCTATATTCCACTGCCCTCACTCTTCTTCAGCCTCTGCAGGATGTCCATCCTTATGSTGTGGTCCATTGAAACTTCAGATTGTACGAAAGAGACAAACCATGGGAATATACAAATTAATAGAGTTCTTTACATACTTTTAGGACTGCCAGCTGCTGGAAGGAAAAAGGTTTGCCCTTTCAAACAGTGACCTTATAATTTTCAATGTGACTGTACATGATCGAGGAAACTATACTTGTGAAACAACATATACCTACAATGGGAAACAATATAACATTTCACGRGATGTCAGTCTGATTGTAGAAGGTAAGTAAAAAATTTCACTGTGTTTGTGTTCGTGACAACTCCAAATTTTTGTTGCAAATTTCTAAAGACTAAAGTGGGAAGACCTAATCTGTGAATGGACATGCTTAGGATGACTGTTTTTCACCTAAATGTGCAGTGATGACAACCTGAGATATGGTACTTTCAGTATTGATTGATGTTTTGTTATAAAACGGCTGGCAATCTTATCTTTAGTTCAAAGGGTGTTTTTAGGTTGTACTTGCATTATAGAACATAAAACAGACTGCAACTGCCCCTGGTTTTCTTTCTCTGGTTTCTGAAAAGCACTTTCTTTCTTTTGCTTAGTGACCCCACCAAAGAAGCCTCCAGAAATAACTTACCCAAGAAACAGCTCMATTGAAGTGGAGCTTGGTAAGTAGTTTTCTCTAGAGAAAATAGGAATTTTTATCCTAGTTAAAATTTATTTTCAAGAAGTGCCCTATTCTATGCTTTCTTGTTCTTATTTTTTGAAAAAAACTAGTTCAGTGACCAGATCAGTTTCTCTCTGTTGGTCTCCCAAAGGAGGAATGAGAGGTAAGAGGGAACGAAATGTTGCTTACAAAGTCCTGAAGAACTTTCTCAGATGCAAGGAAAATTGTGGAACTCAAGTGATTATCTGTCACACSTTTTGCTTTYCATCACTMTGGAAGTGATTCTAAGAACAGGCTCATCTTGAATCTGCAGTGCTTTCCATCACTMTGGAAGTGATTCTAAGAACAGGCTCATCTTGAATCTGCRGGCAAAGTGATGCCCCAAGGGGAGCATCTTCCTGGATYCAGCTTCTTCCATCCCACCATTCTCTYTCTGGACCTATAGATTGCTGACAATATATACTCTCTGTCAGAGTAACTTTTCTGAAAGGGTTTAGTACCATCCTTAGCTGGTGTGTTTGTGTTAATCTGTGGACTGGATGGTMTAGACTTTAATTAGGCTATGGAAAATAACTCTTTACTTTTTAACACAATTTTATAGGCTCAGAGGTTACTGTGGATTGCAATACAACAGGTGCTGAGGGGTATGAGGTGTACTGGACWGTCAATGGTTCGTATATTGATGAACTTGATGGGAGCAGAATTTTTCCAAGTCCMTATGAGTAAGTATATTTTCAGAATAGAAAATACTGTGTTGTCAGCCAAAGTGGAACTTTCTCCCTTTGACATGAAAATATTTAGCARCACTTTTCCCTTGCTTTAAAGAGCATTCTTCTTAAAAACTCTAATGCTTGCCTTCTCCAAGTGACTTCCTGCTTTGACATAGAAACTTTAAACATAGTAGGCACTTGGGCTTCACATGTTATTGTGCATTTCTTGCCCATTGTAAAAAATCAGTCTGAATTTCCAATGTTGGGAAAAGGTGTTTTGTTAMRGTCCCRTAATTGTAATRCAGTTTCYTTTGAGCAAGCTCTGGCCTGGCAGRGACCTCTTTTGGTCAGATCAGGCATGTTCAGGTGCATGATCTGCAGACTGTCTCTTTCTTCTGTGTTCCACCCCCGCCTCTCTGAAAGGTTGCAAGAGGGCAAATCTGTGCTATACAGGARAAACTGGGATCTCTGGGTTTAATAAGTTAGAGAAATTTAATTGAGATCAGCTGAAGAGCTAATGGAAGGCTTTATTGAGGGCACTGTACTGAAGCTTAGGGATTAGAAAAGGGAGACATTTCCAGTGATGAGCTGGGTTTTGGCAGGACTTTGACTGAGTAAAGCATGTGACGGGCAAGAGGGAGATAAGGTGACGGTGAAAAGCAGGTTAAATGGAATTAGAAGAAGAGAAATTATACCTGATTGGAAAAACCAACTCAAATTGGAGCAAGAGGCAATCTGAAATTTTCTTAGACATTATAGGCTTTGAACTAAAAATTTCAGGTTTTTTTGTCAGCCCTTATGGTGGTGCTGTGAATAAAAAAAGCTGATAATTTTTGTAAATTCTGGACCACTATCTAGGACCAAAAAACAGTGAAGAAAAGAGAATAATGTCTGCCAAGTAAGACTATAGTTGCAAGAAATAAGTTTTCATCCTAAAACAAAGGGAGAAATAAAATGCTGACTTATTTAGTTGCTCACCAAGAGAAAACACTATGCAAAASTCATATAATGGAGAGACACATGGTCACTGAATTGATACTGCAAAAGCAGTGTTAGTTTTTGTACTCCCKAGCACTTACATGGTCATCTTTGGTCACTTGCATTAGTGATGTTGGTTCATTCATTCCCTGAATGTCATATCCTGTTGTGAAATATCCATGTCCATCTACTCTCACAGGGATTGGGAAGCCCATAACAAGAGTTYATTTGGGTTCATAAGGCTTATTTTTGAACTTTCAGCTGTAGAAACCTTACATTTCTTTGGGGAAACACAGCAGCAGATAAGATAACCTCTTGGTGTCTTGATGCTTTCCAATGCTTATGCTAAATGTCAGTATGAGGAGAGGTCTGACTGTTGGGGTTTCTTTCATATTATGTAATTTGTCATCTGTTGTGAAGTGTGGTTATGCTTGCAGAAGGAAATAACCACTGTTGTGCTGCAGATGTTAGAGATGAAGCCCTTCCTGAAAAGGCTTGGTTTTATGGCTGTATTTGTCACCTTTTGGACAGGGAAGAAACTTCTTATGATGGGCGCCCTATGCATTCTTTGAAGCTGATAATTTCAGAAGTGAGCAGGGAAGATTATGAACAGCCTTTTGTCTGTCACGCTTCAAATGCCTTTGGGCAAGTTGCATCCTATATTATATTAAAACACAGAGGTAAGAAATACTGTCATTTTTGAGGCCTGTGATTATCTGTRCTTCCTGAGAAGGTGTTTKGATAGCAAATTCTTGTGTATCATGTTGAAAGAAAAGAGATGTATTACAGTCTGCAGTATGCATGTGCTTCTGTATAGGGAARAAATCACTATAGCATTGTATTTATAATTATTTAAGAAACAAGGTAAATATGAATGAAAAATGTAATACTCAAATTTGTATTGAATTTATGTGAAAGATCAGATTTGGACAAATTCAACATTTAAAAAAAAGTCTTCTATTTTTGTGCAGTTCCTGACATACGAAGATGGCTGACTGGAGGGCTTGTCTCTTTGTTAATTTTAACATTTWTTACTTTAATAATCTACAAGATTTTCAAGATTGATTTGGTGCTTTGGTACCGTCGTTCTGTCTGTGCCCCTACAAGTAAGGAAGGTATGTGACCAGGTATATCAGTGTAATTAGCCTATTGACTTTTTGCACTTGCCATTATTTCTGAGAAATAATGGGATTATTTAGTACAATGTATGTAGAACTTCCATAAGGAATTTTCAGATATGCGCAAAGACATTTTGTGCAGGATTTTTTCAGTCATATGGGTAAAATGTATAACTATGCTTGAAGTGATAAAAACTGTGTAATATTGAAGGCAATCATAGTGAGATAGGCTAAAAGAACTATAGATTATTCCAAAATGAGCATGTTGTTTTTTGCTTTTCTGTAGTTTCTTTACATGTAGATTTATGGTCACTCTGATGATGAACAATAGGTGTCAGCAGAGCTACATCCTGTAAATTGGATGTTCAAAGACRTGCATTAAATGTTTATGTTGAAAATCAGACTAATTAGTCAGATATTAATTTTTGGGGGGGTTTTGTTTTTTTTTTCTCATTTTGCAACTTCTTTCTGTTACCCTCACTTTCCTTCTAAATCCTGTCAGTTATGATATTGACATATCAAAGAGAAAATTTGCTGCTAGTTCTGTGTTCTGGGATTTTTCTAATGTGTTTTCATTTAATGCACTGTAGGCAAATATATTCAACAGGTGTGAAAAATTTGAAATAAACACAACATCATAGATATATTTCATGTCAGKTCTTTGAATTAGACTGTCTGAAGTTCCCCATGGCTTGAAAGTGATGGATTACATACGTTAAGATAGTTACTGTTTACTCATGGCTGTCCTAAATGTTTTCATGAAAATGTAAAAAAAATTTCAACTCCTGGTCAAAAATTCAGTTTTACTATAACACTGTAATAGAGTTCTAATTAAAAGGAAAAAGAAAAAAAATCGAAGTTTTTAACTTGTTGAGTTAGATCTGATTTTGGCTTGATTCTTTCAGTCCTGCTTGCTATGCAGCCTTAACTCTCAAAACCTCAGAAGACTTCTGGCCTTTTCTTCTACCTGTGAAAAGCCCTCCCAGGATTATTACAAGAAAGAATTGCCATTTTTCCACCTTCTCTTGTGGTTAGTCAAAAGTGGAGATAAGAGCTATTGCGTTTCTTTCAGGAGGGGTGGTGAAGAAAGTCCTGTGAGAGGCTGCTTCCTCAATGTCCTGGCACCTCTGGGGTGGGGAGCTCCTTCCTGCAGGTCCTAGGTCCTGCATCCAGCTCATTTGGTGACTCCTCCATCCCCAGAATGGGAAAGGAAGTCAGAGTCTCTAGCTGATCATCTTTATTTTGATTCACAGAGCATTTTACCTCTGTGAGGTGCTTCTGCCAGAYGGGTGAAATCAGCCCCACGTTACTATTTCTAAACAGGCCAAAAACAAAACTCTCAATAAAGGAATTTTTCTGAGTTTTATTTTTTTGATATAGAAATGTTTGTGTTTGTTTTAGATGGGAAAATCTACGATGCATATATCCTGTACAGAAAAAGCAGTGAAGGCAGAAGTATCTGTTGTCTGGAAACCTTTGTTCGCAGGATACTCCCAGATGTTTTAGAAAAACAATGTGGATATAACCTTTTCATATTAGGAAGGGATGATTTACCAGGAGAAGGTAAGCTTTAATTAGCAGAGTTAACAGGCTGCCTTTTGACGCATTATTTTGATACATATAAGTTTATCTATGCAATTAAAACACACATTGTTGGAAAAGAAAGCTGTTTTTTTTTAGTTTTAATGGATAATTTGCCCAATGCAATTTTTTTTCTTTTTTTTTTTACTGAAAATTCTGTTCTGATGTTATGAGGGTCTGTGCTTTCTTAGTGATGAACAAATGAGGACTTAATAGCATTAGTTATACTGCTGAGTTTTTTTTTTTTTAATTATATCTTTTCCCGAGGGCTGAAGAAAATGTGTTTTTTTTAATTATGTCATGCAATGGATCATGAATAATGACTGGCAGTATGAAGATCTTAAAGCAGCCACTGCTCTGAGCTAGCCACAGCTTCAATATTTGCAATTTTAAAATAAAGAACTGTTTTACATCAGTTGTAATGTTTCTATGCAGACTTTGATTGTTTCTTCATCACTTACAGCTGTGGTCAGTGTTGCTGATGAAACCCTTAAGCAAAGCAGAAGACTGATGATTATTTTGGGATCAGAAACATTTAGGTGCTGCCTGTTAGAAGACACCTCTGAGCAACAACTAGCTATGTATAATGCTCTCATCCGTGATGGGATTCAAGTGATTCTCATAGAAATGGGTGAAATACGGGACTACACAAGCATGCCAGAATCAATCAGATACATTAAGCAAAAACATGGAGCTATTCAATGGAAAGGGGACTTCTCAGAGAAATCTTGTTCAGCAAACACAAGATTTTGGAAAAATGTGCGCTATCAAATGCCATCCAGGAAAAAGGTACCTCATTSTGAAGTGCATTTGTTGCCCCTAACTTCAAACAGTTCTGCAGGAAAGGGAAGTTAAGAAGCACTTAAATAATACTAAGAAGGTAATTCTGAATTGGGATGTTTCTTGCATAGTCTTTATACTACAAAGTAGATGTTTTCTTCAAGGAGTAGAARCTGCTCATCCCTTCCCTAAACTACACCCTAAAAGAAAAAAATTCTGTGCAACCTTATTTCTGTTACGGGTTTTGGATAGTGACACAATTTGTTGTGTTAGTACTTATAATAYCAAATATTATAAGTACACATGGTAATGGTGATAGGCTATTAAGTAGCTGTGGTCCACATAAATGTTGTATGAAGAAACAGMTGTGAAGTCCATTTTTTAAAAATCAGAACTGCAGTTTATAAATTAAAAGTCTRTTTCTATCATCAGCATTTTCCTAGTCATTCTGTTCCAGTTCTTGTTGCCTCTCTATGATTGTCTGATTTCCTTATTGCTGCAAGAATCTGCTCTGTGCAAGCTTTGTCTCCTGAGCAACAGACCTTACYTGTGCTTCTTGAAAGGGTTGGGGAAATACATGACATAGCAGGTATATTTAAAACTCATTACAACACTAAATGTGTTTTTGCTGAACAGTTTGTACCAAATGGAAGGGAATGAAATCCGTGGATTTTTAGACTGTTGAACAATTCTGTACTATCTGGTATATGTTTTCTTTTTAAACTTAGCATCTTGTTATGCTTAGGAAACTGAAAATAGTTCATATTTCTTGAGAATGGGAAGCTTTCTAGACTRTGCTGCTATTCTATAAACCAGATGTTCTCATGATGAGTCTCAGCTGTGCTAACTGCATGCACAAAAATTCACTGAGAAWCTATGGAAGAACTGAGCTTGGGCTGAGTATTCTGGAGAGTGGAAAGTACCCAGTTCTGAAACATGACCAAATTCTAATGGCAAGAAATGGTATCTCATCTACTTGTGAAAGAAAAAGTTAGAGACATGTGGCTATATCGAACTTCTTGAGAGTAGCTTGGTATTTCTGGGCCCAAATCCACTTTCTATGTGCATCACTGTGAGAAAATGGCATACTGCTTCCTTTTCATGGTGGCCTGAAGCAGCAGAAGTTTTCACTCTCCAGCCTTGAAGAACATCATCTGAATGCAAATAAAAAATTTGCTTGCTTTTAAAAAATTATTTTCTGAAGTTATGTATGTTCTAACATCATGTTTATGGCCACAATAGCATCTGCCATGGAATTCCTTTCAGTTGGTTTGCAGAGGTATGTATATCTAGAATATATTCTTTATTGGGTTGTATTGATGGGAGAAAAAGGAAAATCAAGGAATGAAAATACATAATCAAAGGGAAAGATTTCCAATAGCATTTCAGGGTACTTTTTTCTTTGAAAGGTGTAGYAAATATGCCTTAGGAGTGGTGTCTTATTCTCCTGGCTGTGTGGTTCACATCTGTGTGATTTTCCATAGCCTTCACCGAATTAATTAATTGCTTCCCRTGGGCAGGCAGGTGTTCAACCTTTTCCAGGAGAGCAGGGCCTCATCATGAGCAGTGGTTACTTGGAAAGACAACAACCATTACTCYAAGTRTCCCCTYATTTTTCCTTCTTCCCCCCACYTTATATACTGAGCACAATGTCATCTGATCTGGAATATCCCTTTGGTTGGTTTAGGTCACCTGTCCCAGCTGTGTCTCCTCCCAACCTCCCAYRCAAARACAGCACAGCATCTGTGAYTGTATTAATTCATGGACAGAAGTTTGTGTGATTGGGAGGAATGTGCTCTGTGCTCAGAATGAGTTGTTAGGACCTGGTAGAGTTAATGCAGTAGCCCCAGACAGGACAGCCCTGACCGACTTTGTGATGGTGATGTGGTTTTAGGTTTTTGGCTTTTTTTTCCTTTTAAATTTGTAGGTAGATAAGTGCAAGAGCAATTTTACATTTTTCCCTTTATCTTGGGGCCTGGAGCTTCTGCTTGAGAGGTAAGCCCATCCTGCCTTTTGTTCAGACACTATGGTAGTGCAGTGACTCTACTTCCTTTCATAGCTGCAGTTAGCTTGAAGATGAAGCAGGCAGGATACAGTTCGTATTTATGACATCTGTGCTAAGGAGAGATTTTTTCCTAGAAATACAAAGGAAGCATTATGTTGTAGAGCTTTGGAATACTTGTAAATAAAATCAGTGGCTAKCAGCTTTCCTTCAGGGTATTTCCAGGTGTCAGGTTTAGTCAGAGATGCTACAACTGAACACAGGAGCAATAGCATTTCCTCCTCTCATCTTTRCACTCATTATTCTCAAGAGTCAAGGCAAACCACTCCACTTGATGTACATTTTTATTCTCTTTTAATTTATGATAATATTATTGATGCATTTGAGCCAAACTGAACATTAGTCACCAAAAGGGAGCTAGAAAATAGTAGTAGTAGAAACCTTTGCTTCCTCAGCCCACTCTAAGATTGCTGCCCATGTTAAAATTGATTGGAAAAAAGGAGTCTGATGTCTTCTGGGCATCAAGGGGCACAGCTGAAATGTACAGCTTGTGTGAATCCTCTGAGAGAGCACCTGGGACATTGTGGCATTGCAGCTGGAGTTGGAGTCCTKCTTGGCAGTGTTTATCAGGGGTAACTATCTTGCCCTGACAAGAGGTTGGAAGATGACCGAGTCATTAAGGTGAATTTTTTGCTCCAAAAAGTTGATTTTGAATTGCTGCTCCAGATTAGGTGACTTAGATGTGTGAATGTTTCTGGTTCCCTTCTGCTGCCAGACACTCATTTGATCTTGCCCTAGTTTGATTTTTTTTTCTTTAACATAGCAGGGACTGTACTAGGAGGAGAATTTTGGACACTGTCTCATTAGTTTTTTTTCTTTCTTTTTGATTAAATGCTTTCCCTGATGGACATTATTTCTGTTGGCAGTGACTAAAAACCATGTTCTCACTTTCCCTTATCTCACTGCCTATTTGCATCAGTAAAGTGCTTCCTTTTCCTGCATTGTCTGTGGTAACACACCCCMGTGCTGCTTCATCTCTCCTCAGGAGTTGATCTTTTGCACTTTCTTCCTCTGTTTATCTGATGTCCCCTGGAAGATGTGAAGGGAACAAGTCCTTAAGAAGGCATTTTTTTCTCTCTTTGAACACRTGGTTTCTAATATCCACATTGTTTTGTTTGTTTGTTTGTTGTTTTCTGGTGTTTTTTGTTTAGTTGTGTAACACAACTATTTATTCCGTGCCATGGAATTGGGGGACTTGGACAAGCATTGGATTTGGAAAGAAATCCAAGCTATCTATTTTTTTCCAATCTCTTGCTCCTAGGGAAGCACACTCAGACTGTATCAACTAGATCTGTACTTTCTAGGTAAGGTGTGAAACAACTACATAATTTCAGGGGGAGCATAGCAGAAATGGCAGGACAAATGCATCTTTGAGGTCAGCTGAGATCAGCTCAGTTGGTCAGAGCATGGCACTATTAAAGCCAAGGTTGCATGTTTTATCCCCATATGAGCCATTCACTTTAGAGTTGGACTTGATGCTTGTGGGTCTCTTCCAACTCAGAATATTCTGTGATTCTGTTTAAAGACCCTACTGAGAGGTAAAGGAGTTTAYAAATTCTCCTGAAACAGCAAATAAGCAGAGTGTTTGAGAGTTACAAAAAGTAATAATCATCTGTCCCTTTAAAACAGAAAAARACCTTGGCAGTTAACTCCCTTACATATTGCCTTCAGGAACAAACAGGGAAAAAGCTAAAGAGCTGTCTGGACAGGGACACTCACAGTGGGAAAAAACTTGTGTGCCATATGTCCCCCTTCCATCTGTGTATGCTCTCTTCTGGGTCGTGACATCTGGTTCTGCTTGATATCTGGCTCTGATTCCTGTATTTTTAAAATAAACGGGACTTAATTCTCCTCAGAGACTGAAGAGAATAGACCACATGCTGACTTTTAAAAGAAAAGCCAAGTTTTTCATAAAAATATGTCTTCTCATCCTAGATCTGAATGGCTTGGTACATGTATGCATTTAAATGAGCCAAAGATGTGCCAGCACCGTCTGCTGTCACTTTTAAAAAYCTGCTAACTTTGGCATGTTTGACATTTTTGGAGGGTTGGGCCATAAAGTTAGTTGGGTACCTAAATCAGAAGATGAATRGGCTGATTATTAAGGAAAGGATCACGTCCAAGAGAGCAGACAGCTGAGGATGGGAAAAGTTTGGGTGTTCCAGGGTGAGGGTTAGTGAGCTATAGAAGCTGGCTGGGGAGATCCTGAAACCCCTGGAGCCTTGAGCCACACCAGACTTGTGCTGTGCAATGCCTCCACCTAGTGATGCATGATTCTGAAGCTCTCCACTTCCAATAAAAAYCACATTGTTTATATGAGATCATAATGAAGTTCTGCTGCTAATAATGGCAAGCCATAGCATTAAAATAAAAAAAAAAATCAGACCAAGAGGGAGTAAAAAAAAGGAGATATTTGGCAACTGCTGTTCTGAATTATACCGTAATTATTATTTTTAGTGATTTTCCTGTCTTTTGTAAGAGCTTGCAGGAAATTAAGTGGAAAATGAGAGTCTTGGCCTTTGAATCTGTGCAACTGTTAATCCAGAGCCTCAGAGCTGCCTGGGAAATGGGGAATAGTAGAACTCTGTAGAGCTGTGTTTCTTAATCAGCCTCCAGCATATGTCAATTAGATCTAATTGAGAAAGTCTTACTAGTGGTTATTCCAAGAAGAAGACTATGATTGGAGTCTGGTGTCTGCATTCCAGCAGGTCTGCTGTCCATTATGGCTGGAGGATCATTAGGCCATGAGGCAACTGAGAGTCCTAGAATTTACTTGACATAGTGATAGATGAGGAATTTGTGCCTGATTTAATTGTCTAGTCCCCTGAGCTGGGAACAAATGGATCCAATAGTTACATGGTGAGAAAGTCTTGGAGTCTTGGATGCTGAATTGTTTATGGRAAACCAGACAGCAAATGGACAGTAGGCCCCTGGAGTCCTTGAAAAAGAATTGCCTCAAGGCTGCCATCAGAGAGGAGCAGTCAGTGCCTCATGAAGATCATCTGAAATGGAACATCACAGCATTCTTGGGAGCAGAAAGCACCAGCTGCCTGAAATGACCAATCCTCAGTTGCCTTGGATGATGTGCTCAGATGCCAAGGGACCTTGTAAATTCTACATACTAATGGTATGTAGTACTTTTCTTTTTTTACCCCCTAGTTTATAATCTACAGCCACAAGGTCAGAAAATTGAAGAGAATTTGCAAGATGGAAGTGATTGGGAGGTTTCAAAGACTATCTAGGACCTTTGTCTATTAAACTRTTATTGTTGTTGTTATTGTTAATATTGATAGCAATAATAAGTGCAGCCAAATCCAAAATCCTGCCTTGGTTATGGCTCAGGCAAAATGGTTCTGAGTTCCAGAACTAATGGTGAAGATGAGATTGCAGAAAATGATTAAAGCAATTAGCATAATAAGGCTGGGGCAGTGTCATTCATAATTCAATAGCCCTCAGTAGTGGTTGATTTTGTAGTGAGCATCCCGATGGTAATTCTTAAACCTTTGTAGTAGTAGTATATGCATTATGATACATGAAGGTCTGGTGACGGGAGGGTCCCAGAACAGCCCCAGACATGCTCTTTAAGTAGACCCTCAAAAATGCAGGGCAGCCAAGACCAAAATTTTCTGTCCTAGCTATGGGAGGCTGTGAGCAGTCATTGGTATCTTGGGGTAGGCTAAGAGTCATGGAAGAGAAGGGCTTAATGGGTTTGGTGAGGCTTCAGGAATCTGTGTGTCAGGCCATGCATTTGTTTCCCTTCTTCATTTTATCTCTCTTCCTTGAAMCCCACGAAAAACGATGGCCTCTAGCTGGCCTCCTACTCAGCATCACACGTGTGTCTCTCAGAAGAACAACCACCTTACTCATATGTCTGCACTTGTAAATTACAACAGCTCCTAGCTGGAATTGAACTGGAGTGCCTGAGACATTTCCCTCAAGGATGTGAATAATACAGGGTGGTGGCTATTTCCATCTCTACAGTAGGTGGATAGTATGAGATGGTCTTCCATAGGAAATTAAATGAGAATTCTTGTCCACACCATAATGGGATTTMAATCAAAGTATGCATTTTGCAAAAGAAAACATGAGATTTTTAAAATAACCATATGACTTCTTTGGTAGCCAAACACAATCTCAACTGAGCAAGATGCTAATAGGAAAAAAAAAAAAATTCTTGTAATGCTTTGCAAAAATTTGACCTAGACCTGGCAACATTATGAAGTCTTTGTGGCCTGGCCTGGCAAAGAAGGGAGGAGGCGAGGAGGAATCAAGCCAGCAGCACTGTACATAATTACTGATTATGATCATATGTTGCATTTTGAGCTACTTGTGGGACATATGAAGCAGGAAAGTGCCATTTTATCTTTGTACCTACCCCTTGCTAACCACAAATATACTGAATATGGACATATTCATTGCTCTTGGCTTTTTTCTTTGAAGATAACTCAGCCTGATGATCTTTAGATTTCGTGATCAAGGCCACCTCCTGGATCACCATGTTCCTTTTACAAAGCCCAGTGTAGTGGAAATTCCCTTGCCTTAGATGTGGAGTGGACTTTTTTCTTCCACTAAAAGCTCCTGGTTTGGTGTCAGCAAAGTACTTTCCAGCAGTGAGTACAGAGGTGAGCCTTTTGAGATGAGCTATGGCAGTAGTTATTTTTGACTTACACTGAAGATGAGCTGCACCTTTATTTCATAAAGGAGTGCAGGAGGTACCCACCTGTGGGTGATTGTAAATCCCTAAGGCTTTTGTTGTGTAATGAAGTTTGGTTTTGTTGTGCAATGAAGATGCTGCAAGTCCCCATTTCCTCCAGCTAGGGCTATGTAAGGGCTGGAGGGATATGTGCCAGCTGCAATAGCTCCAGCTGACCTATTCCTCAGGCCAGGAGCTGTCTCAGCCAAAGGACCCAGTTTACTCCCAGGGACTGATGGGAAGATCAGAGGAACAACAAACACTGGGGGGAAAGCATGAGAAATGCTCTGCAGAGTCATGCCAGCAGCTAACCCAGCCAGGCATTCTGYCTCCAGCCATGGTAAAAGGAGTTGCTAAAAATCAGACTGATATCTCAACAGCTGCCCCAAGCTGCTTTGCTGGCTCTCACATTTGAAGCTCCACTGAAGCCCAAGGATCAGGATAGAATTCTGGTGTCTAAACTCTGACGTCTCTTTACTATTTTGCTTTCTCTTCCCCTCTGTAGCAGCAAACAGAACCCCATGTGAAAGCCACTGTGTTTTGCACAGCTTCTTTGGCCTATGTTTCTCCAGTCTTTCATGGCCTTTTGCCACTGCCTGTACCAATAGGTCTCGAATGAAATTACATATTTACATGAGATGCTTTTATCTGCTTATGCAGCAAATATTTAGACTTATGCATGCTGTTGACTTTCTCTCTGGAGGGTGAGAAAGAGATGTTGGTGCTTCCTGCAAAGTCTATTGCTATTGGTGGGAAAGAAGGTCATGAAGGTCGTGGGGTGAAGTATCAGAACCCAAACACTGTTCTGTAAACCTTGAAAACCACACAGAGCAGAGTTTATTTCCATTCAGATATAATAATTARTTGGTTTGTTGTTATTGCATAACACGATTAACTACATCCCCAACAGAAAAACAGCAGAGCTCTCTTTCCTTATTAAGGTTACTTACAACCCTGGGGGTTATTAAAACAGTCAACGTTCCATTGAAGAAAACATCATTCTTTGTTGGTTCTTGGTTAGCAAACACTCATGCAACAGGAGTGACCAGGCATCATGCTGGGGCAGCCATCCAGTGCAGCCAGGTATCAGCAGATTTGTGACACTTTTTTTGCTGTTCTTCTGGTATGGTTTGACAGGTGCTTAYTCCCTGTCCTCACTAGCTGGGACTGTCCTTCTCCCTCTGTCTGCCACTTCCACTCAAGACTGTCCCTTTTATTGTGCTAGCAGAGTTGCCTGTCCAAGAAACTTGCCCAAGAACCAAAACAGCTGAAAATTGACKGTATTTTGTTGCTCCTCTTGGGCAGTTAGCTCTTAGGCAGATTTGTTTTCTGAACTCTCTGCCATTTAAAAGCACACAATATTTTTTTCCAGCACAGGAGAGTCAGGGAAGACAAGGGTGGTTGTTYAGGATGGTGTGAGATGCACTGCTTCTAAAGCCCAGACTTAGCAGGGCTGAGCAGCTGTTTGATGGTCTGTGTTCTTGTGGCTGCACATTCCCAGCATTCAAGTGTGATCCTTTGGAGACTTCTGGAGATTGCACTGCCATGCCAGGAACGCATTGAGATAATATCTCTCTTCTCTGGCCACATGTTTGGGTTTTAAGGATTTTTCTCTGTGCATTGCATCTGGTGGGCTTTGAGTTGTCCTGGTCAAGGGGCAAATAAAATGTTGTATCCCACATTAAACAGCATGGTCTGACAGCAGCTTCTGATGAGGGGTACTTTATGCAATCAACACAACTTTTCTCATGGGTTTTTGTTCATTCCTATCTCAGTTCTGGCCATCCAGGACATTAGAGAGAAGACGATGCCTTTTCTTTATCTTTGGAGAAGAGATAGCAGAGCTGTGTAACTCCTTGATAGAGGACAGTGTATACATAGGAAGCCACATGGGTTCCTGCAGAGACCAGGCTTTGAATGGGAAGAACTAGACAACACATTAACAGGCTCAGAATATTCCTGGTGGTGAGAGCCTTTGAAGGCTAGGGCAGTACTGAAGTAGGGTTACAGTGTGTGTTGGATATGATTTTACTCTTTATAGTCCTTACCTCAGAAGAAGTACTSAGTTAGATGGTCTGAAGCAGCACAGCTGTTGTCATATTTCTGTGACTTGAACTATGAAAGCAGTACAAGGATGGAGCTATTCCATCAGAGTTTGCTGCCACTGTTGGCAAGCATTCTTTTTCATCTTTTTTTTTAGTTTTTTTTTTCTTTTGGATGCCATTTATTGATAGCTTAATTTATAAATGGCAAGTATTGGAAGGAATAATCTTGTCTGAATTTTAGACTCATAAAAATTCAGCATTGTCTGCTTTTATCTGTCACAGCCTGTTTCTTTGTGTCAACAACATTTGTTATTACCCATTATGTTGTCTCAAGAAACTCCACAGTTGCTTTTTATCCTTCTAAAAATTTGACATTTTGCCATGATTTCAGTAATTCCAACGAGAWGTTTGTTGTTTCAAGATCTGGTATTTCTATTGTTTATTGCAGTAAATTTATTTGTCTTTTCAAGATTTAATGGACCATCTGAAGGGACTCAGTGAAAATCACCTTGAAATATTTTTTCAAAATATTTTTGAAAATATTTTGTCTTTTTTTGTCATCTATTTTTGTTCTATTTTTGTCATCACTATTCTATTATCTTAGTCCTTGGAACATAAATATTTATTTTGTCTTGATACTTTTACTGCTTCCTGTTGGACTTTAAATTTTGACTTAACTTCTAGTGACTGAAATTATGCGTAAATTAAGGAGAAGGATGAAGAAACCAGAAGTTTAACTTCTTCTTTCCAGATGTTGYTCTACTCAAATGATCAAACCAGAAGAAGTAGGTAGAATATTTTTAAGAAGACTTACTCAAAGACTTATCTCCCACCGATTTTTAAAGATTATATAATGTAACAATTGCTTTACAGATTTGTTTTCTTCATTGGTTTGTCAGTCAGAGGGTTGTTGTTCTACTTMTGACTACTTTTAAACTATGTCTTTCCAGCCTTTAGCATATGAATTAATAGAAAAAGGGTAGAGAGATTAAATCAACYTTCTGGTTATATTTGTATGAGAGGCTGCCATTTCTGCTGAGCTCTTAAAATTCAAACTGTGGCTATCCAAAGGTCAGATCTGACACCTGGGGTTTTGCTGGGGCAGAGAACCAGCTTGACAGAAATATGCTGACTTACCAGTATTGRTAAGCTTTGTCATAGCAGTAGGAGGAGAGTCTGTGGAAAGATTCTCCACACAAGCACTCTGATTCAGAAAATTTCTGATTGTCTGAAAAAATGAATCTGCATGAATACAGTATTGCTTCTGTGATATCCTGTGGAGGTAAAAAAGTCAGCRCCTATGGACAGTTTCTTTGCATGAATTTAGGCACACTCACAACTCCCAAAGGGAGAGGGATGGTCCAGTCTGGTTAGTGGCAGAAGGTGAGGACCTCTGAGAAATTCAGAAAGAGTTTTACTTTCATATTTGGCTACTCTTGATTAATCCTTACTGTTGAATTTAGAGCTACTGGGAAATGCTTATTTCCACCCCCAGTCATGATCTAAGCTGGCCATCTGTCTTCTGAGAATAGATGTTAACAGAGCAGAAACAGCTCTGATGATACAAAAAATTTGAATGCATGCTGCACCCCCGCTCAGTTCTGCATTCTCATCCTGGCCTTGTGGTTAGAGCAGTCATCAGGAAACTGGTGACCTCACTTGCCCTGAAGAAGAGTGTGCTCATCCACCTTCTCCTAGGACACTTTCTGCTTCTTCTGAGGTACCTGGGCAAACTTGTACCTGGTAGTACAGTTTTGYTTGTTTAAAGCAAATGTGTGAGAGCCCAACCCACTTAAAAGGAGTCAGAGCCTCATAATATAAATTTCTTACTAATGTCCATCCCCTAAATGGCTASAGCCAAATTCACTCTTGGCTGTTCTCTGCTTTCTTCATAACTTATAGGTTCCCAACAAGTAGCATCCCACTTTCAGGATACAGGATGGAGTGTTTTCTTCCTCAGATGTAGAAGCCCTTACAGACCTTAGAAGTTGGGTCTTCTGGTTTCTGGTTAATTTTCTGACTGAAAGCYTTGTCTGGGTATTGTGGATTGTTCAGTCTGAGTTGTAAATCACTTTTATGAATCTAGTTACTGTCTGGGTGTGCAGTGTCTGATCCAATTAACTCCATGTCACCCACCTGTCCTGTCACATCTGCAGCAGGGTGGGAATGTCTGCACTGAGGTTGCTGAGGTAGTAAGGAGCACCCTTGGCTTGSCCCAGCCTTTAACCAATGTGTTACCTGGTGTGCAACTCTACCGATGTCACCAGATGCCAGGCAATTTGTTTGGGATACAAGAGCCTCAAGATCCTCACCGAATGAATCAGTGCTCTGGACAGAGGGTGTGGCCCTCACTTGTGCAATTATCTGAACAAAGCCTTCAGGGTTGCCTGCACTTGCTCGCTTGCTTGGGAGTCCAGCACACAGTGCACACTGACTCCAGAATCAGGAGTATGTGAGGGCTTACCTGCTGTGATTTGTCACTCTTTGCAGGATGAATATTCACCAAATATTCATATCATATGCATTTTTTATATTTCTTYCATAATTTCTATTACTTCTACATTAGGGATGTTTATGTACCCTGAGAGATACCAACATGTCCACATTAGGTGATAAAGTACTTGAATTTTTCTTTTAAACATACTTGTTTCAGCTGCTCTTTTGCAAATAGAAAGGAGGTGAAATATGGTTTCTYCTTCACCCTGAGGTATAGTTTCCAAGCAGTGGAGGGACCCAGAAGTGCCCAAATCTGCTGCTTTTGCATGCATGCTTTTCCCCCAAATTCTCCACTTTAATGCAAGCAGTCTGCAGCTGAGACAGTGGCCCTGTCGAGCTGTGTAATGTGTCTGCAGTCTAGGCCTCTGTGGAGCAATCCTTCCTCCATATTTCACTGGCAATTTGAAATTGAAGCACAAGGCTTCATTTCCTTTTGCACTCAGGTGGTGCTGAGTGACCAGTTAGCAAAACTCAAATGGTGAAGTGATGACCAGTGAGGCAATGCCTGTGATAGAAGACCATGGCTCCAGGGAAGTGCCCACTGGCCCCAATCCCCAGCCTAGGTGAGCTGAAACCTGAACTGAGGTTTCCACAGWGCTGTGTGGTGCTCTGGGACTTCAATGGCTGGGAAGAAACACCAAGGAAGAGACTGTCAGAGACTGTTTCCCAAAAGGGCTTTGACATGGCCCTAAAACTGGGATTTGGGATGAGAAACTGTCTGTTGGCATAAAATRTTAGGTTTCTTTGCTTATAAATGCAAAATCTTGCCACTTTGCATTTATTCTCAGTGCTCAAAATCCATCAGTTTAATTRTCTCCTCTTGGGAGAAGCATTTTTGCATATATCTGCATTACTCTGCATTTCTGAGCCACAAAGAATGGAAATTTGTTGTTGTAAGCCTTTTTTTTTTTTTTTTTTTCCTCTAGAAGATTTTTCTGCTCCAAAGTAACAACAAAGGGGAGGAAAGCATCAAACCTTTCCCAAAAGCTCAATGTRAGACCTTACAGGAATAAATCTCCAAACTCTGCAGGAATTCCAGGTTTCATGGAAAAAATTTCTCTTTTGGCTCTTAGCATAATTATTAACCACACTTCTTGTGAGRTGAAATTAAATAACTGACAAAAACAAAAACGGAATTTAAATTCAAGTTAGAGTTACCCACACTTTTTCATTTCTTCTGTTTCCCTGTTTATATAAGAAAATAAGAGCTATGATACCAGCTTGCACAGCTTCCTCCACCCACCATCCCCAGATCTTTATCCARTTGTTAACCAAAAGCACAAGCCATCAATGTAATGAGTGAAGAAGAGGATGATTATAAACTCTGCCAGTGTCAACCATGGGGGATGGACATCCTCAGTTTAAAGCAGTTTTTGCAACACCTTAAATGGTGATCAGTGTGCCTCTTCTTGAGTCATGTCTCTTGAAACCACTTGCACATTTACTTTACTAACAGCTTCACATGGCAATTAGTTTTGGGTTTTACTTATGTGAATGAGTAGCATTTTCTGCTTAAACCATATGTCTGATCATTTGCCTGTTTCTTTTCTCATAAGARGTGCTGAAAAATAGTTTCCAGTGTAATTTTTCCTGGTGCTGAAAGCCCTCTCCTTTCTTAGTCACAGAGTGACAGACAATTTGGTTTATTCTTGTAGAAAAAGCCCTCTTTGACTCTGATATCCTTACTGCTCTTTTTAATTACTTCTTTTTGTGCTACAATATCTTTTTTGTCAGTRGAGACCAAAATCACACCCAGAGCTCAAGATAAGGATTTGTTACATCAGTATAATAACATTTCCTGTTTGGTTCTCTGTTCTTTTGCTAGTAACTCTTCACAATCTCTTTGCCCTCTTGGCCGCTTCTGAACATCAGGCTTTTTCAGAGAAAATTCAAAATGACTTCAAGATGTCCTTTCCATGTAGTGAAAGATGACCACTTTGTATATGTTTGTAGGATTATTTCTCTGAGAATAGGGCTTTGTGTAATTCAACACAACACAAGAAACCAAATAAAGCTAGAGGACACCTGATCTCTTGGCATTTCCCATGAAAATTTATCTACTGTCCCAAAGCAATCATTCTGCTACAGAACTGACTGGCATTTCASTTAGTTTCACAGGATCCAGGAAACTTCCAGTGTTTGGGCCTCATCCTGGAGCCTCAGTCCTGGACTGGKGTGTTTGAAAGAGACAGGTAAGGAGCATGGCTGTCACATTCTGGCRTGTGAGGCTGAGATGTGGTGCAGGAGAGAGAGTTACCCCTGCTTGTGTCACACAGGGCAGAGCACACTCCACTGCTGATGTGGGAGGTCTTGCACAAGCTTGTTTCTGCAGGCTGYCAGCTGCAGAGGATAACTTCAGGTAGTTTAGCCTGTGGTCATGGACCTTGAGAGCAGTTGGGCAGGAGTGCTTGAAACCTTCAGCTCTTGCAAAGCACTGAGGTTCTCAGAAGCTTCTGGCAGCCTGCAAGCTCTGCTGCTGGCTGTGGAGACGAGGTGGAACAGAGATGCTTGCAAYTGACATTTTTGGGTATGAAACAGGCAAGAACTGACTTCCAGGTCTGGCTGAATGCACACTGAGGACTSGTATTTCTAGTGTAGGCATTGATTAGGTGTTGTTCACCTCCTCATGGAGGAGGCAGGAGCTTGGGCTCCGTTGCCTCGGAGAACTTCCTCACAAAGTCAGGGACCCAAAATCTGAAGAATAAATTACTTTAAACAATGTTTGTCTTATGTTGAGTCCATCATTCAGCATTGTTTTCCTGTGGATTGCCTATATTATAAAGYTTACATCCTATGGGGAAAGCACATGGGGTAGAGTTTCTACTGTGTCTTTCCTGCAATGTCTCCTTCTTACTGGCACCTTGCAGGACACATTTTTTAACAAAGACTCAGATCTSTGAAGTAGTCCTGGTGAAGACCTGCCTCTGTTTACAAGCAGGCCATAGTTACATATAGGTAACTATGTAGAATCCTATATATTCTTTCCTGTGTAGAATCCTACAGAAATTAGGATTTTGGCCTGGTTGACAATGGCAAAGRGAGTAATTCATCCACCAAGACCATGTTATGTGGTGGTAGTAGCCACAGTGACAATGGGTAAGAAAAAATAACTCATTTTATATGGATGAGAAAAGAAGATTGGTTCCTGGAACAATTCACCTCCCAAGAAGACTTGCAGGAAATGATGTGGAAAACTGYAAGAAGGCTTTTGATAAAGAAAGGATTCTCGATTAGTGAGGGAAGGCAAAACAGATTATGCTGAGTTTCTATTTTGGAGAAAAAAGCCTGAAATCTGGGTTAATAGGGGCTAAAAGGCACTCTGCATGCCATTTGGGATCTCTAYAGAGGTAGGCAACAGACTATTCTCAAAATTTCTTAAAGCTGGCCAAACTGGGAACATAGAGTACAATTAACAGCCCGTTTTCTGACATAGTCCATCCTAATTTCCATGTTAATAGCTTCCAAGAGTCAGGCCCAGTGAAAGTTTTCAAGTTCATAGCCCTCCCTTTTTTCAAAAGTGCTCTGAGGTCTAAGAATWAAGTGCTCTAAGAACTTCTGAACTCCAGCAGAGGAGTCGTTGGGGTTTGGATGCCTGAGACTTCAACTATAGAAAAGCTAACAAACATATTGTAGAAAAAAAGACTTGAGTGATAYTTCATTTTTATGAGAAGCTTTGCTTTTCTTTCCAAAATACTTTAGGCTTTCAGAAAATGCAAACTCCAAGTTGCAGCCAGATTTGATAGTAAATGCAATTAGATAATATTAAAGAGAAAAGAGTTCTTCCCAAAACCCAGCCCATAACCTAGAGAAAAAAAAAAGACATTTTCCTAAGTAGTGGTATCATAAATTTTCTTTTTGATAACTAAAGCTCTGTTTTTGCATGCTGTCAGTATGTCATGATCCTCTTTTATCAGTAAGACATTAACTTCCACTAATTTGTATATATTAAGCAACAAACAAGACTGTTCAGTAAGAAGTCTTTATAAACAATATAATTTGTCAACAAATTATCTTCAGTGACTTTCCAGAGAACTGAAATACATTTTAGTTGTGTAAATTAATAAAAATTATGTCTTGTGCATCCAAGTAATTATTTCCAGAATTCCACATATTTATAGATATGTCTTCCTAAGAAATTGTGTAGAAAAAAATTCTTTGTTCTCAGGGAAGATGTCAGATAGGAACAACAATGATGTGCTAAATAATTATTTCCACAGTAAAGAAAAATGGAGTGGGTGCTGCATGGAAGGAAGTTGGCTTCCCATGCTCTCCAAGGGGAGCACTGGCCATAAGGACCTGGGAAGTCTGGAATGAGTCTATGATGCTGCACCAAGAATTGGCCCCTTTAACTTAAAATTTGGAAAATTTCACTTCTGGACATCTTGTTTCTGCCCTGAAGTTATTTGGACACAAGAATGATGGTTACTTCAGTGTTTCTTTTGTGTATAAACTTAGGATAGGCTTCTTGCCCAAAGATAATTGCCTCTTYAGACTCATCCTCACCTCTGTACTGTAAGACATTCTGGCACCTAAGGACAGGACCACTTATGGGAATGGAAGATCCTGGAGACTCAGCAAAGTGTTTTAATTTCCATAAGAGCAACAGATGTGCTGCACAGATCCTCTCTCTGGTGGTCTTTGTGGTCTCCCCATGGGGATCCTGCTGGTGGCCTGGTGACRTTCAGACATTCAGAACAGCTGCTGTTATTTTCATTCTGGCTGGCTGTATCCAGACCCTGTGGGATGACAGTGCAGCTGTTTTCCTTTTGAGGCAAGGCATGGAGCAGAGAAATTTARAATTTCTTTAGAAAGGGAAACTGGTTTTAAGATACAAAGGCTTTGTTAGTGATGTTATGGGTTTTTTTGAATACTGTCCTTGGCTGACTATAATTATTTAAGCATAACTAACATTGTTAGATCTTTTATRAACTGCTGTGATCAAATAGCATATCAAGTAATGTATCAGCTGTGCAAGCCAAAGGAGATACTTGCCATCCTCTTAAAAAAGCACAGATATGATTCTGGTTACTTTAGCCAATTACTTCCTTCAAGATATCACCTCTATTTTACATCATCTGAACTTTAATACACTATCTGGCAACTACAGTGGATTTGAAAACCATATGATACTTAATATTTCTGGCTTGGTGGGATGAAGGAGTGAGATGAGTAGGGTAAAAATACTGATGTCTTTGTAAAACTTAAATTCTYATGAATCCTTTGCTGTTTACATGCATGCCCTCACTCACTGCTGTGTGGGAGCCTGCCATGCCACTTCACTTTGCCTGGCCCCACCAAGCTGCTCTATTACTCTCTCAATAGGACAGGGGAAGGAAATACTGTGAAAAGTCCATGGGTTGAGAAAAGGACAGGTGAATGACTTACCAATTACCATCAAAGGCAAACCAGACTCATCCYGGGGAAACTATTTTAATTTGMCAATTATTAACAGAKTAGGATAGTGAGAAAAAAACCCAAATGAATCCCACCTCTCCCAACCCCTYCCTTCTTCCCAGGCTCAATKTCWCTTCCAAATCCCTTACCTCCWCCTCTCAAGTGACACARGGGGGTGGAGAACAGGGGTTGCAGTCAGTTCATAGCATTTTGTTCCTGTTTCTTCTTCCTTCTCACACTATTCCCCTACTGCAAACAGGGTGTCCCTCTCTTGAAAGATGCTTCACAAACTTCTGCATTGTGATGCTTCCCATTGGCTAGAGTTCTTCATAAACAGCTCTGGTGTGAGTCTTTACATGGGCTACAGTCCTCAGGAACAGACTGCTTCAAAGTGTGTCACCTTGCAGAAAACCTGCTCTTACATGGGCTGCCCTGTGGCCTCAGTTCCTGCCAGGAGCCTGCTCCAGCATGGACTCTCCATGGCTACAGCTTCCTTCAGGTGATGTCCACCTGCTCCTGTGTGGCATCCTCCATGGGCTGCAGGAGGACAAACTGTGTCATCATGCTTTTCCCCGTGGTTGGAAAGGGAATCTTTGCTCCAGCACCTGGAGCACCTCCTCCCCCTCCTTGTGCACTGCAGGGTTGTCTCAGCCCTCACTCACAGTTTCTGCAGAGCAGTTTTTACCTTTTCTTATATATGTTCCCAAGGAGTACTTACCATTGTTGCAGATGAGCTCAGCTGTGGCCAGCCTGGGTCTCCTTTGGRGCTGGCTGGAACTGGCTCTGTTCAACTTGGGGGCAGCTCCTGCTGTCTTCTCACAGAAGTCAGCTCTGTACCCTGCCAAGTTTTGCCAAACCCAATACACTCTGGTTAAGAATGCATCCACCAACAGTGTCTGCTTGGGGTAACTGTCTCAAACTTCTCAATGAAAAGAACCATCAGAACTATTTGGGATCCAGCCCCTTCATCTCCCACAATGCAGGTGGTACTAGGTCTGCATGATCAATGATAGAGGACAGGGGAAACTTTTTCCTTGGAAAAAGCCCATCTCTATCAGAATACTATAAACCTTGAAAAATCTTTCTAATTTCCCTTTTACACAAAGCATGAGATGCCTTTGCTAGCCACAAGAAGGGCACCAAGACATGGAGGAAGAGGAAGAACACTGCAACCTCAGCAAGGTGGATCCCCACCAGCCAAAAARCATTAGACCTGACACAGGTGCAGGCACACCCAACACCCTGCCACCCCACCATTTGCCATTCCACAGAGTTCCCTGGGATTGCTTCAATAAAGGGAGATAGTGAAACCTTTCCTGGTAGGGTTGCTTGTGTCTAAATGTTTCCCTACTGTGGCCACTGACAGTCTGGAAAAATTGTACCCAGCAAATGCTTCCTGGCTAATGGAGTTGGGTATTAGGCAAGCAGGGCTGATGTGCTGCCAGGCTAAGCACTGCTTCTTGGAGCAAAGTGAACTCTGATGGTGCTGAATTTCTGTTTCTCTATCTCTGCTTTTTATCTCAGGACTTTATCTTTTTCAATCTCATTGTTTTTCTTTGTGCATGTTTGAACTCCTAACTCTTAAGATGTCAATAACTTTATTCAGTCTGGGTTTTCATTTTTTTTCTATCTTCTGTGGCTTTAGCTTGCATTTTTTTTTAGCATTGGAGTATTTTTTGCCAAGACATTTGAGTTAAGTTCATACACTCATRCTGTGCCAAAACAGTCATTGAATGGTTGAATCTCTGTATATTGACTGCTAGTKCTGGTAAGGACCTGTGGGACCAGATGTGTTCAACTTGATACCAATACTAAATTGCTCTTTAACACTGAGTGACAGCTCCACTAGGTTCCCAGCAAATTTCCAGTGCTTCACTACCTCACCTTTTAAAAGATTTTTCTGCTGCCTTGCTTAACTATCCCCTTCTTCAGTTCAAACCCATTACTTATCTCTTTGCTTTGAGAGCAGATGATTCCCTTGTTTGCTGTAGTGCTATGCATACAGGCTGCCAAGAGAGCAATTAACCCCTCARAGAAATCTCTTGAGATATCTCTGTGAGCTCTTTTTTCCATAGACCTATCAGTAGGATTTTGTTTTAGAAGATGGGCCCAAAGTTACAAGACATTCAGCATTGATTTCAGTTTCTTATGAAAGCTGCAGAATGGCTTTTGCTCAGCTGACAACTATCTTCTTTAACCAGGAACTCAATTTCCCATTTGCACCATGACCTGGGAACATCTTGGGCCTGGGGGACAGACTACAGGATTGAGGGCTCTTCTGGAGCAACAATACAAGCACCTCTGATCTAAGTTTCAGTGGCCTTTATGACAGAATAACYTTTTATGTGTCCAGAAAACTGAAGTTAGCTTTACCTGAATATATTTAACCTTTCCCTAGATTAAATGGACATGTTGTGATTAGAGCATATTGAATCCACCACTGAATGCAGATGTTTACTCCAGAATTTCCACACATCAGGAAATGAGGAAAACCTTGATTCTGATGAAACTTCACAAAATTGAGCAGGGAGTAATTTGTGGGCTTTTGAAGGTAGGAATCTGAACTGTTTGACCAAAACATTGTGAGATTTCATTGTTGCAGATTGGCTTCTTTTTTTATCTCTTTTGCAATTTTTTTTTGTCATATGGGAAGTGCAACCCCCAGACCACTTCCARGGAAATGCTGTACCAAGAACTGAGGAGACCGTGAGTGTGACATAGGTAAGACTTTTGCATACTGGCCTATAATTGCTACATGTTTGCATATTGRTGTGGAGTTATTGCATGTTGACAGTAGAGTCACAGGAACACTGGAAGGGACAAATGGAATTAATAACTCTGYCAGGAAAGGGAAACAAAAGTTTGAATGACCATAGGATAAAAATCTTTCACTCAGAGACTTAATTTAGCTGTTGGTGCAGTTTTTCAGCACCTTCTTTGATCAGCTTAGCTTCAGTGAAGCAGTTTCCTTCATTAAAAACTGTTCCTGATTCTCCAAAGACTTTCCAAGCTGTTCTCAGGGGACTGCTGCTTGATTAGACCATGCAAAGCTGTTGTTTTCAAGCAAAATCYGTTTCAAAGTGCCTTCTGCCATCTGAGTGTCCCCTCTCAGTGCTCCCCAGCCAGAAGATTTATTGCTCTATAATTGTGCTAAAAAGGAATTATTTGCAATAAAGGAAAACCTATGGTAGTGGTAAAAGATATCTGATTAATTGGAATAATGAGATGCTATCTCTTATAGGTCCTTCAAGTAAACTGCCACAGTAATTTGCATGTTCTGCTCTATTCAGTGGGAGGTGTCTCAGAATGAAGCTGTATATCTTGCTGCTACAGATATGGACTGCCCAAGCCAGTTCACAGTAATRTCTGGTACGAGCTAAGCAGAGAAATCTCTGCAGAAAACATCCACAGAGAACAAGGCACTTCTCTGCTTTCTGAATTTTCCAGACGGTAGGTCAAATTTTTGTCGTTTAACCAGAAATAATAGAAGTATTTGATAAGAAAGTTTATTTCTGTTCACTTATGTGCTTCTTTATCTTGAGAAATGATTTCAGATTAAAATAGTGGGTATGCTTCCATGACAAATAGTGTTGGGACTAACATAAAACTTTACCTTGTAGTGACATGTATTTAGAAGTGGATTTTGCCATCAGTTTCCTAGCATATATTTTTACTACTTAGTCAAAGACACAGAAAATCTTTACTCTGCAATAGATTTTTCAGCGTTTAGCATGTGTATGTATTTTTTTGGGTAAAAATATTTTTAAGAATAATGTATGTATAAATTCTAGGAATTCCATGCTTTATTACTGAAATTCCTAAATTTTACGCATACACCTGTAACTAACCTGTAACTAGTAAATGTTAACTCTTGTGAATGCTAGTTCTGGAATAAGTTCAGTTTTACTGTTGCAATTTTAATAGGCTGTTTTCAGTCAGAATGGATTTTCTGGTTTGACAAAAGGTGTATGGGTTGTATATATCAGTTCAAATAATACCACAAAACTGTTYTTTCATGGTATGTTCACATTATAAAGTCTGTTAAGTTTATTTGGGTAGAAATTGCAATACTATTTCCATGTTTTTWTATTATGCAAGGTAATGTTTGCCAYTTATATAAACAGTATTATAAACATAYTGTTAGRAAATAGAATTTTGGAAAAAATATCWGAAATATGTTACTGACACAGTTTCCTTCAGAGAAGCAATGAGTTAAGCCCCACAGACCACTGCTTCTGCAATATGCACAGTGGGATCCCCCTTCTCTCACCKTCCTTTGGGAGTGGATCATTAGGAACTAGGTTTTGACCTACTCAGATAGTTATCACGAATTTTGGATCTAATGCTTTTTCAGCACCATGCTGAAGTTTTGGTTTACAGAGCTCAGGCTTGCAGTGTGAGTGCAAGGTACTGTATATTGCATATTGCACCCATTCTAAGCTTTAGGAAGAAGCTGTAAGGCCATGTAGAACCAGTCCTTCTCACACTGTTTTCTGTCTAGATCTGCAGCCTCTGTCTCAGTCCATATTGAGGTAATTTGGTATTTACTACCAACTTTGGAAAATGCAGACAGATTTCACATTGCTTTTTTAATTGCATGAGCTCTTTGAATTTTCAGGGAACATTCCTCTTGTATTAGAGCCCCCTATATTGTACATATTCACACAACCCCCAAACCCTACTTGAACTGCTRCTGGTACACAGCAACTTAAAAATAGAGGGAAAATCAATTAAGCAATCATCAAACTTCRTGGGGAGCATCTCAGGTCAAATATTTTGCRTTCTTTTKTGCAGGCTGGTAGCCCAGTATGTGTAAGRTCTCTCAAAGACATATTTTTTTAGTAAACAGAAGGCTAATTGCAACAACTGGCAAATATGGAGACAGGAAATTAATAATTTCTTACTCCTCAATCATTCTGTTGCTTGTTGGAAAAGTTGGTGAGAGCAAGTAAGTGGCTGTCTCCCTTCCTGGACAAAGCCGTATCTCAAAAATGGTGAAAGCACATCTCYTTGCAACTTTCTGGTAATCACCAGCTRTAGTAATGCAGCTTTAAACCAAACAGATATTTTCTTTATAGGGAAAAGGATTTTWGTTTTACCATAAGACTTAAAAGGAAAGTGCCCTGGAAAGTTCTCTACACTCTAAGCTGCCATTGGCTCAGGGCCAGGACAAGACATAGATAGGTCTCTGTATCTGTCTGTCACAATGTTCTTTATTGGGCAGTTTGCCAAAAGGCACTGCCTCAAACATTAGTATTTAAACCACTACAAAAAGCGTCTCTTGGCTTTCTCAGGGGTGCTTACATGGTGTGATGCCACTGCACCTGTTTACGGCTTGTTTTTATTTGCATTGTACTGTTTGTTATTTTCTCCTTTTAGTAAACATTTTTTCTGTTACACAGCAACCTCGGAGAAGTGGTCTCGCTTGATTAAGCCAGCTCTGGAGGTGCAGGCAACCCTCAGAGAAACTTGATGTAATCTCCACGTGGCTTAATTGCACTCTGGCCACGTGTATTCTTACATCAACCAGCTTTCCATTTCTAGGGCTGCAATAGCACTGGCAATAAGGGACTTGCCAGTGCCTCCAACAGTGGYGTTACTTGTGGCTAAATTCCTAATAAATAATTGCAAATAATGTATCAAATGAGAAAAAACCCCTCATTTCAGAAAAGCTCCAAACTTAGTCTATAAAATGATTTTTCTTTAAAAATTAATCAGTTTAGTTTTTGTAATCTTGCTGAGGTACCACTCACTTAAACAAGATAGCTCTAAAAAATAGAAGGGCAGTTAATRTAACTGCTAGCATACCTTGTTGGGGGCACAAAAATTGCTGGAATAAAACCAAACACTCGGTGGGTAAAGGCTCCTGGTAGGCAAGGAATATTCTTGATATTTTTGCTCCCTGCTAGTGTTAGAAATAACTTCATGCTGTAAATGATGAACAAAGATGGATGCTTCACTGTGCTGATGCTGTGAATTTCATTGTACCATTTTGTGACGTATCTTTTTCTCCTAAGGGAGTGTCCAGTCCCAGGTCGCTCATGAACCCTGTTCTGGGCCACCTTGTTCATTCCTTCCAGGGCAAAACTCTTTATGTTAGTGTTGAAAAGTACCCTCTAAAAATATGTTCATCTGGCCTAAGGTTTCCTTAAAATTAAAAAAGTAAATAGATGTGCACTTGTATGTGGTGCTTTTCTCCAGGAATAATGAAAGCAAGTAGATTCTCGCACATAGTATTTCTTCTAACTGGTCACTCACTTCCTGTGAAAGGCATGGCATCAGATTTGCTGTGACATTATYGCTGAGATGCTGCTTTTTTGATCTAAATCTCATAGTTCCTGTGATTTGTGAGTGTCCCTGCACAATACCTACAATGAAATTCTCACACTTTTCTCTTTGAACACTAAGTTTTATTACTGTTTTTTCAGAGTTTAAGAATAACCCTCTTGATGTTATTAAACCTTCTAAAACAAGAGACTTCCCATACCAGTACAAAGCTGATATTTCTAAAAGCTCAAGACTGAATTTGCTCTGAATTTCAGGCTTGGCAAAAACATAGGACTTGATAAGTTKTGTTAATGTTTATTTAGTCTGGAAGTTTTTGGCACTGAAATAAAAATTCCTTGCAGTAAGTGTGACGACAGTACTTGCACTTGCCTGTTTTTCACTACTCTCCTTGTGATCACTATCTGCAAGATAAATGATATTTCCTTTCTAACTTGATTTCTCTTGAAAACAACTTGTCTGCTGTCTGTAGGACCCTGTGACTACCTGCTTACTCATACAGGACAACAGAACCCTCTGCTCTGTGATCTGCAGWGAAGAACTGCATTCAAGGCGTTTTAGTGGTAGCACCTATGTAGAATAGTGTGCCTGCTGTCTCCTGAGATATTCCTGGATTAGGTCAATTTAATGCCCATGATYGAATGGCCAGTTTTTTTAAAATAAAGGGGTTTGCTGGAGAGTTCTKGAGCCACACCACGAGGTGTGAATTACAGCTGGTGTGTTTCAGTTAGACACAAATGAAAACATCAGTGAGATACAGGAGCTGTTAGCTAGATGCTGCTGTTAGCTAGGTACAATATTATGCTCCTTTACTTACCTTTCCAGTTCATTTCTTCAGTTCTCTTTCAGCTTAGCATTGTTATTGTTTATGGTTTTGATCTTACTGCTAAACACTTACCTAGAGAAGCTGTCTCTGAAGATAACTCCCCTCTCAGAAAAAGACAAAAAAAGTATTGTGCATCTAAGCAATTGATTGGATGTAACCTTAATTTGAAACCAGGGTAAACATTTTCAAATCTAGGATCTGTCCTTTTCTAAGTTGAGGTACAATTTCTCTGCACTTGACTGTGAAGAGAATGCCAATGTACATTTTTCTTCCTTTAAAAGAAAAGCAAGCAAAGTTAAAAAAGGTTTCTGTCTGAGGAGCACCATGATAGAGTAATTCCCTGGATCCCACTAAACAAAGTCATTACTGTAGTTTCAATGATGACAGAACAAATATCACCTCAAAACTGCAACATTGCTGCTATGTACGCACACACACTGTAAAGAGCAGCTCACATGATGCAGTTTATCACTGCATGATATGACTTTCTGTTCAATTTGTACATTGATACAGCATTACTGATGCACTCAGAGTATATTCTAAGATGTCAATGTTTTTCTTCTTCAGAAATATGATGGGGCTTATAGACTTGATCCTCTTATCTACCTTCCTCTTGGTTTCCATGACATCTGAAACATGTAAGTCACATTTTAAAAATACTTTCTGATAAGGTTTGTTCTGTAGAAATGCGTAGGCTGTTTCAAAATTGGTGGTTTTATTTTTAAGCCTAAAGTCAGTGAGTTCACCTCAAGCCAGAAATCACAACTTAAAACCTAGCTTTTAATGAATATTAAACTGCACCAAACTCTGTCCATTTCTATGACAGCAAGTCTAGGTTCAACTTCTGGCACTTGGCACCTCTGCAAGCAGAAAGAAAAGGGTCTTCTTGAAAGAATTTGAGAGTAGCTGGTGCTCCAGGTCCCAGCTGGGCACAAACTCCAAGAGCACGCTTTAGTTGCACTCAGCAGTGCGTAGGCATATGCACCCTGCCGAATCAGGGGTGTAAATGGGTGCTGTTCTCCATAGAAATGCTCCTTAATGTCCCGAATTTGGGACTGTTAATTGAAAAATGCAGCATAACAATAATGTTTCCCTGCACAGGGGGTATGTCCAGGACAAAAATCTACTGACTCATCTATACAGTGCTAACCTATACCACCTRTACAATGCTACGTGAATGTTGCACAGCACTAATGTTCTAGTCTCTAGCTGAGATGCTTATTTGTCAGAAAAATTCTGTGAGATATGATCTCTAAATATTTCTCCATATTGTCAGTTTTACAATAGGAATGCTAAGATTCAAGTAAATTAGATTTATTAAGATGCCAAATTCTGCTGAAGAATTTGCCAAGATGATTTTCGCGGATGTCATTGAGTTTAGATGAAGCCTTTCTTTTTCAATGTCTTCCCTCTCTACACTATTTTTCCTCAAAGAGATCTGTATTTCCAATGCGTTACAGGGCAATGCTGCTTTTTCTGATCCCCCTGATATGTCCCAATCTCTTTGCAGGTCTTATGGGTGGGAAAACAATTAAATTGTGGGGTTGGGGTTACTCACACTCATACCTGGCTAATTYAGGAGCCCCAAATTAATAAGACAGACATTATCAGTGAAGATGGACCATTTCTTTAGAAAGAACCAGAGCAGAAGTGTTCATTGTGTAGAGACTCTCACCTCCTGATTTGTGTGCCTACATGACTAAAGCCACCACTGCAAAATGTCATTTTTGAGACACTATTTTGGTTAGCTGTTTGGTTGTCTACTTTCATGTTCATGCTCCCTTATCTACTGCAGTTCCTCTGCCAATCTCAATCTTTGTCCTGTCAGTATCCTTGCTCATACTCCCTTCTTTTTCTTCTCAGAATGCATTTTAACTTTCAGATTAATKTTTGTTTTCAGGGGCCAGTACATTATTCAGGTACCTGAGCACTTAAGTATTTGTCAAAATTGCTTGATTCTAGTTTCTTTGGATCAATTTCAGCATTCAAAAGTAAAAATATACTTAATTAAAAAAATTAAAAAATTAGTGTCTTACTCCTGAATTTTCTTATGTGTGACCACGTGGTTTATTTTTCTAAGCTTCTTATTTTTCTCAATTATTTCCRGTATCTTTTCACCTTACCACTTTCTCATCAGATTCTTCCTTTCAGGTTATCACATTGCTTTCATTTTTCCCCACCCCATTTTCATGAACTTCAGAGAGAAGCTGTTTTTTTGTGTTTTTATTTTAGTTTAGTTTTCCTAAGGATCTATTCTACAGACTTCCTTCTTCTGTGATTTTTTTTCTTCCAAAAAAATGCAGGAAAAAAAGCACTCATCTATTGCATAAATAAATATTCATTATACTGAAGTAAGGAAAGATAACTACATTAAAGCCAGTATTTTTCTTTGTGTTTTGAATAAAAACAGCATTTTAGGCAAAGATTTACGTAATAAGCTCATTGTAAAAAGTCASTATTTTTGCAATTAAGTCTTCTTGTTTTTTACTGTGTGTCTGCTTAGAACCTAGGGGTTTTTTGTTTGTTTATTYGTGTCCCCATAGTAGTTGCTAGTTTTGGAAACAARTGGCTCCATAACCCAAGGTAAACAAAATTTTTATTGAAAAACAAACTAGTAAAAATAAGCTTGCTATGTATCATCTCTGAAAGCTGAAGGAGGGCTGAGGGACATGACTGGCCACTGACCCAGGAACACCAAGTTCTCTGTCTCAGCAGACAAGGGTTTAATTWATCTGTAATCTTTTGCTCATTTGCAGTTGATTCTATGGAAGGTGAGGCTTTAGTGATAAAATGTCCCAAAAAATCTGTGAAGATCACCTGGCATCGCGTGGATATTCCCAAAGTAATTCCTGCTGAAGAGGAGGGATCACGAGTATTTTCCATAGAAAGATTTCTTTGGTTTCTGCCAACTTCTAGAGAGGATTCAGGAAACTACACTTGTGTATCACATTTGTAAGTGCCACATGGAAAGTGGAAGGTGTAAGACTGGCAAGAATATATCTTTTGATAGTATATTCTTCTAATTATAATCTGTGGAAATGATGACATTTTTTCACAAGTTTTCACCCTGCAATGGCAATTTTTAYGGCAGATCATTAAAAAATCAAGCTGTAACTGAAATACAATAATCTTCCACATGTTTATAGAATGACACACATTTGTTATAAACAATAATATATTCCATATAAAAATGCAATCGCTGACATACCTATTCCATTTTTAAAGGTCAAGTAATCGCACAAAGTCATACAACATGAGTGTGCAAGTGCATTCATACAAGCCAGGAGAATGTTTCCCAAGWCGGATTCGTTACCCAAATGACACTGGAACAGGAAAAATTACTTGTCCTACCATTGATAACTATAAGAATGCTACTATTGTCCAGTGGTATAAGGTAAATAAAACCGTGATAGTGCCAGTGTAAGTCAGAGTAGTGAAACGCTCTTGGTAACTAAACACATTTTTCTTTTCCAGGACTGCAAACCTCTTCAGGACCAGAGATACTTGAAGGAAGAAAAATATATTTTTATTGAGAATCCAAGTAGGGAGGATGATGGTTATTATACTTGTCAATTTATTTATACCCATAAAGGAAAAGTATTTAATGTATCAGCAACAAGAATTTTCATAAATGAGGGTAAGACAGTAATTAATTCTGTAGCTTGCTAAGAATTACTTAGCAACTAATTACTTAGACTAATGTCAACTTAGAGCAAAGGAAACTCCTTTTGTACATTATAAAGAAGAAGTTTAGGTTGGTTTGTTTTATCATATTATTTAAGATTTACATCAGCTTTATTAGGTGAATTTTGTGGATGGCCATTCACATAGAGCAAGATGGGATAAAGTCAGACCTGGTCTCATTCAGTTTTTGTTTAAAAGGTTCTGATGACTCTGGTTAGGTGCTGTGGTTGGTAGAGTTCTCTGGTAGCACATTTCTGAAATRAAGGCTCTCCTAAGTGGGATGCTCTGCTTTCTGTTTTTTGAGAGCAGCAGAATTTGTGGCTAGTGAGGATTRTCTGATGATCACTAGATCAGTCATGTTGATGGTCTACAACTTAATGCCTCTTGGTCCCTCTCAACCATCTAATGTTTACTTGATAGTAGGACTGAAAAAAACTTTTGAATTTGTCTTGAATGAGACAAAATGAACAASATAGATATAGGAATAGAAAATGTGTGGATCTCAGTGATTACTATGCCTCTGTGATTTTGAATATAGCCAATATGACTGAGGTGTGTGGACTTTATGTGGCCTCTAGGATGCAGTCGCTTCAGGGGTGCTTTGTATTTGGATGGTGGTCAGGAAAGGGCACACACCAATTTGCAGTTTCGGATTGCATCAACTTGCAAAACTTCAAAATAGATCTTCAGTTCTGCAATCAATAGAATARTCAGAAAGACCTTTTCTTGGGGGCTAGTGGAGGGCTTGAGTTTGGCTCACATGGTTGTTTTGCTGCTGTTTAGTTTGTTAATTTGTTTGTTTTAAATAATGTCCATTTGCAGACTGAACATCAGGCCTTTTTGCTCTGGGGAGGCACCCAGCTTGTGGGCAGAATGCAGACTTGGAGCGTAGGARCCTTGGATGCAGTTTTTGCTGCTGTGCTGAGATCTCAGTAGCAGAGCCTGTTCTGATTATTCTGGGCTAGAAAGAAGGCAGATTTGAGCAGAGACCTAGTTCAGTGCCTTTCCTCCTTTTCTGCTTGTTGCCCTACGTGATCATGCTTTACATGAGAGAAGCAGTACTTCTCTGCCTAACAATTTTTGTTTGAATATACTTCCATCAAAACTGCTCTAGCTGTTCTGGAATACTCTTCTTCCTGGGTTACAACAAAAAATCCTGGTTTTATTTGGCCCAAAGACATTCAAATTTACAAAACCCTTTGTTACATCTAGGCTGATCTTGAAGTTCATTTAACTTTCTTTTGAAATCCTTGCAGAAAGAAGAGATTCCAACATTTCATGTGAAATCTGGGCTGGGTCTGGCATGTCTGCTCCAGGTTTTGCTAAATTCTAAGTACTGAATGACAGCTTTGAGTTTTTATCAGACCTTAAGTTGAGCATGCTGATGAGTGGAGCTTCTCTGTTCTGTTAGTATTAGAGAATTAAGGTATACATTCCTGTTGCTTTGCAGATCCACACAGATCCCGAGGACTTTCTGCCTCTGAATCCTGGCAGCTAAGAACTTAGCACAGTCAGATAGCTGGGAAGTTACTGGCTCTCTCCTCACTTCTATTTTATCATACCCAGTTAGTCTGCGAAGCAGGGACTGAAATGTGTACCTACAGATTTTTTTGGGAAATAGGAGTTCACAGAGGTGCCTTGAGATGGAAAAGCTGAATGAGGAAAGGGTTAGAAAGCAATATGTTTGGAGTTCAGATACTGCATAAAAGTACAYATTAGCTATTTTGCATAATGGATAGGAGTAATTTCTCAAATGTCTCTTTAAAAAAAAACCCCAAACAGCTGAGAAAACACACCAGCCTATAACAGCATTTTTTTCCTTATTTCTATGTACAAAGGTAAAAATTAAATAGATGGGTAGAGAAAATAGAGAAAATATTAACATGTACATACTCCCCAGAGTTATTTGGTTGTAGGAATAAAACCAGATGGCCCCAACAGGTATGTRAAACACTGTTAATTTGCAATTCTGTTTTGAGATCTTAAAATATTAATTGTACAGATTACAAATCTTATCTTACAAAATGCATTTTCACAACTTACTAATGCATACTTTCTTTTCCTCTTTAATTTCTAAAGTGAAAAACTCACCTCTACCACCTCAAATCATATTTCCAAAGAACAAAGATGTAGTAGAAGCAGAGCTTGGTGAGTACAAATTTTAATGTTYTTGAATTAACATTTTGTAATGGTTAATGGTCTAGCAAACACATGCATCTTCAAGGAAATGTAATGATGGAACTTTTCATCACAGTTTTGTASCATAATATTTACCAGATTTAGTTCCCTCCAGACCCAGGGGTGTGAAGTTAGATATAATTGATGGATTACTTGGGTTATTAAGTGAAGTTTAAGTAGATTTAAATAACTTGTTCTACTCTCACTGGGATAGACTAGGATTATTCACCAGCCCTGAGGCTGAGGAGCACTGCCTGTCTCATATCCATGTTAGCTATCATTGATCAGACCAGTCTGCTTGGAAGATACTGGGAGGGCTGAGGGACAGGACCAAGCACTGAATTTAGACAGAGTGGCTGGACAGCCCACGATGTAGAGCTTGCTTCTGGCTCCTTCTGTTCAGGGCTACTGATGTTCTCAGGGATTCAGATCCATTCTGGGTAACTTGCACCATCAGGTCAAGGTGTTTCTGGTAGGAATGAGAGTTGTCTGGGGTTTTTCTGTAGTCAGTGGAGGAAGGTGGAGCTCTCCACCAAGAGACTACATCCATCTGAAATCTATATAGGCAATCCAAGATGCCTGTCTCCCAGGGCAAGTGGGGTGAAGCTGGGCCAGTGGGCGAAGGGTTGTAGCTACCACTCTTGTTTCTGTCCTRCAGCAAGACTGTTCTGGTAGCAGATACTGCAGGGATCCACAGCCCTCTCTGTGCCACGTGCTGGGGCTCAGAGACTTGTCAGCTGATTCACATTACCATTMTTTTTTCCTCTTTCCCCCAGTTTTCTGTTGTTCAGAAATTAGATGGCCTCTGCTCAAGGACAACCTTTCTCTAGTCAGATGGTCAGTGCTCTGTGGGCTCTGCCTATTGCTCTGGCACTGCTTACACAGAGCAAATTCCCTTCACRTTTAAAACCCAATTGCTGTACTGGTTGTATTGTCTCCCATTTGCAAAAATGAAGGGATTTCTCCATGTTCCTTAATATCAATTAACGATCTAACCATAAGATTTGATAATCTTATCCAAGACCTGCTTAGATGCAGACTTACGTTGAAACAATTTAACATGTTGTAATTATACTTTCACCTGGTGCAAKGGTGACCCTTCCTTGGGAATAAGTATTTGCTAATGCAAAATATTTAATAAGTAATTTCCTGTTTTAGTTTTGCTTGGACTGGTTTACTTTGCTTTTGTCCAGCTTGAATAAAATCCAAGATAAGGCTGCACACAAGTCTTCTGCAAAACAATAAAGATGGAAATTTAATTAGGTTATTTCTGTGTACATTTGTGTGTCAACCACCATATCCTTTCTATGTTCCTTACTAGCTGATTACATGTGTCAAGCATCACATGTAAAGGGTACATTGCCTTCATCATAATAAATAGAAATAATTTCTTTTCTAGCCCTTGGTGTGTTATTAGCTCATTTGTTGAAAAATTCATTTTACTATTTCTTTTTTGTCTCTTCTATGTATCATTTTGTCAGCAGTAGTTCAGGAAAATATGTCAACATTGTTATGACAAATCTCACAAGTTGTAYGAAAATTTGTAGAAAAAGATGTTGTGAGTAAAATAAAATTAYGTGTTTCATCAAGGAATGTTTACATCTCTGTATCTTGATTAGGTGCTGCTTTGTCYCTGAAATGTCGGGCCCGCCTGGGGATTAAGAAACATCCACTGAATTTTGTCAAATGGGATGTGGATGACATCCCAGTGAAAAGCCTTGTTTTTTCAAGATTTCATGAAGAAACTCATTTGTAAGTGCATATAACAGAATAATCTTTCTTCTATGCAAACTGYACCCAGGCATTGAAACCAATAGTACCAGCTCTTTCTCTTTCTATTAGTTTTGATGGACATGAGCAAGTATAYTATGAAGAGACCACTTTGCATATTACTGAAGTGAAAAAGGAGGATCTGCAGTCAAATTTCACATGTATAGCCTCGAACACAATATGCAACACAGGAGTCACAGTGACRTTRAAACTCAAAGTGCAATCTGAGGGTAAGATTTTTTAATTTTGATTCTTTATACTTTGCACTGATTTTGAAATATGTTGGTGACTTTATTTTATTATTTGTTTCAGATAGTAAAAAAGTTTCCATTAATAAGAAACTGTGACAAATCAAACTTTTGTTTATAACGTAAAAGTGTGACAGAAAATAAGCAAACTTTAAAAACAAGGGTTTCAGCTGCTGGTTTGCCAGTTTGTTTGCCTTCCTTACTATACTGCATCCACTGTAGTGCCCTTTTTGGACTGAATGTTGTGTGAATCACATCTTCAAAATCACTCTTTATCTTCTCTGWGTGCCACTGTGTTCCCTCTGTGCCACACAGAGTGTGTAGCACTTTAAAGTCTTTCCCTTGGTTTTGTTTTAAAATTCCTGGTTCTAGCAGTACCTGAAAGAGAAGGAAAATCCAGGGCAGTAAATGATGGGGACAGGGATAATCCTTAACTCATATGGAAATATTCTTTTTTAATAGGGATAGCCAGATCCATGAGCACTGTTGCCAACATCTTGAAACCATATTCCTATGGCAGAAAATATTGTTTTGTATGTGAAGTCTCAAGAAGCAGCTGTGATCAATTGTTTCCTTTTTCATCCCCTCAGATATGCTGAACCACCAAGAAGCATGGAATCATAGAATRGTTTGGGTTGGAAGGGACCTTAAAGATCATTTTGTTCTAAACCCCCTGCCATGGCCAGGGACACCTTCCACTAGGCCAGGTTGCTCAGAGCTCCATCCAACCTGGCCTTGAACACTTCCAGGGAAGGATGTTTCTCAGAATAATAAAAACGCTATAGGATTCGCTTGCRCCTCTCATCTTGTGAATGTGTGAGAAAGATGTGCACACCCCTTCTTTAGYTTTTTGTTTGTATGTTTTTATTTAATAGGAAAAAAAATTTCCAAATATATGATTGCTCCATAGTATCTCCCACAGCACAACTTGTGTCTGCTAGCTGCTATCCTGTTAATGTTTTTTCTTACACAGTCATTCAAARCAGAGATAAAGTTCAGCCCAAAGCATCAGCTCTGTTCTCCCTCAAAGATATTTAGTGCTAAAGCTAACCTTTTGGCTCATATTTTGTAGACTGATGTGGACAGGAACTCTAGACCCAGATCTCTGCTTGCACTGTCTGGAAGTGCCTCTTCCTTAGAAGCCAAAGAAGATARAAAATACTGCTGCTCTTCTGGAGTTTGTCAGGAACTCTTTCAAAAGTTCATTTCTGACATGTTTTCTCTGGCCTTTCCAATATTAGTCCTTGTGAGCTGATACTTCTGTATTCCCATTGCTCTTGAATATAAATAGAAGATGTCTTACTCATGAACTTAGCTGCCAAATGATGCAGTAAAGTCAAAAGGAACAACAGGATCTATTCAGCCTTGCTCAGGGGCTTGTGGCACTTGCCCCCATTGTGCTGAATGTTTGCTAGTGAATTAAATTAGTGAATGTTCATTAGTTTATTCCAGAGAAATGAGAGGCTAAGCCAAACCTGCTCTTCCAGGAAGGCATCTCTGTGGGGTCCTTGTCTGACACATTACAAACTGCATGGGCACATCACTTCTTTTCCATGGTCTAATCAGTGCAACCCYAAATATAAAAAGTGTTTTTTAGGCTCATAATTGCAAAAGTTGATGTTGGAACMTGTTTCTTCTCTAGGTGTTTGTAGAGACTTAATGCAATGCACCAGTARTTGTAATGTCATATGATGAGCACACTATCAGCAAATGCATCAATAACAAACAACATCACATTCTGATGCTTGGGTTGGCCCCTCTGGGTAGTGAAAGGGGTTTCCTTACTTTGTGTGGGTGTGTGTATTGACCAGGAAAATGGATSAAATATTGAAATCTGAAGGGGTCAACAAGGATGAAGTTCCTTCATAGGCATCATGTGATACTGGTAAAAATATGGCCAGACCTCACATTAGAAGAAAGTGCTTGTTTTCTTGCTCAATCTTATTGGAAGGTGTTTCCTCCTGATCCAGTTCTGGTGAGGTAAGCTTCAACACAAGCCTAAGATGTCTTTTTTCCTTTAAATGCCAAAGAAAGAAATGTGTGAAGAAGAAAAAGTGTCAAAGTCTTGTTACATTTATCTCACATCCTACCAGAGGAAAGGGAAAATGTATTTGTAAACTCTTCATTTATATGCCTTTTCAGCAGAATTTCTCAGGCACACCCTCCACTAGACCAAATCTCTCAGCACCCCATCCAAGMTATTCTAGAACACTTCCAGAGATGGGGCATCCACRCTTTTTCTGGGCAATCCTTTCCAGTGTTTTACCATCCTCAATGTAAAARATGTCTTCCATATATCTAGACTTAATCTAGCCTTGATAAGTCTTCATTTCTGAGGTAAAAGTAGACAGATTCTAGAGCTCTTCTATGAGAGAAACTGGAACAACAGTGGATGGCTCCTTTCTATCCCAATTTTTCTTAMTCATCATTGTTATTACATGCTCCTTGACCCTCTTGAAAGGAAAAGGCAGGCAAGAACATCATCTAACTTCAGCACAGTTTATTTTTGTGACGGGGACATATTCTGTTTTCCTGCTTGTCTAGTGCTATCTTAGTTCTTATCTTGCAGATTTCATTACTTGYACATGCTCTTTGTACCCTGTTTGTGCAATCATTCCAGAAGCCTCCATTTGTCCTTTCTTGGATCTTCATGCGTAGGCTTAGATGTCTCATAAAATGGTTGTGTTATTACCAGWTTCTGAAAAGTACAAATATTTAAACATCATTGTCAGCTGTGGTTTTTAGCATAAGTAGGTCTGGATTGAACAAAGTGAATATTAATTATATGCTGCATAATATGCTTCTAGTTCAGGGGTCTATGTGTTGGCTATGCCGGCTGAGGGAGGAAAAAGCTTGGCCATCTCTGTTTTGAGCTCCTGAAAGCTATAACAGAAGCAAGGATATGAGGCTAAAGCTTCAGCACATGGGTTAACTTCTCTGTGRCTAACAATATATTCCTCTACTTTGCAGAGGTTCTTCCTAATGTTCTCCTGATCACAGGATCTCTAGTTCTGCTGGGTGCAATAGCAATCTCAGTTATCCTTTACCAGTCTTTCCGAGTTGATATCGTTCTGTTGTATCGGGAGATATTCCAGCCCTACTCAGTCAAGGATGGTAAGTAAGATTTGAGAAAGAAAATTTCAAAAAAGGAAAATGACAAGTCATAGAGAAAGTAATTTATTTGATAGTTGCTAACTCATGATACCTGAGCCTGATTCTTCTCTTTCTTACACCTTTAGTAAAGGGAAATCATACCTAGCACTCTGCAAGTGCTTTACAGTTCCTTGTTTCGTGGGTTTTGTAGCACTGAATTAAATAAAAGAGAGTTTCAGTCCTGGTTTTGTAGTTTTTTAGTGAAAGTATTTGCCATAAAATACTGAATGACATTGAAACTCTGACTTACAGTGCTATTAACTGTACTTGTTATGTGCTCTCTAATGCAAAGGAACAAATCTAATGGCTAACAYATTAAAAGCATATGTTGGAGCAACACAGTTTTTGTAGGCCAAAAAGAGAGATAACAATAGTGTGGAAGACATTTCTGTTGGAATACATCCCATCTAACTTTATTGATTGCTTTCAACTCAAGAGTCAAACACCTACATTTAGCTGTATGAAATGAAAAGGCACRCATTCAAGTTTCCATATTAGATGTGAAACCTGGAGATTTGAGGCTGGGTCCAGTTGTCTAGCCATAAACAGTTGGTGCTGTTGGTGCTGCCTTAGGGCTTAAGTGAGACCTGAACCCCTCTGCAGGGAGCAGCTGAAGAGCAGGTGGTGCCTAATGTCATGATGAGGTACACGTTTTTAAGAGACACAATCCAGCTAAATGGACAATTTTTAAACCTGAAGCTGATTCTTGGTAGATATCTACAGCAGATCTAGTTAGTTATCTTCTCATTAAAGAGGAAAGAAGTATGCTTTTTTAGAACAGTTTCCATGTAAATATATTTTATGATGAAATTAATCAGACTCTGGAAATTGACTTTTCATTATTATTACGGAAYCACAAAGTCACAGATTCACAGAATCAGTGAGGAGCTCTGCAATCATCAAGTCCAATCTGTGACCAAACACAATMATGTMAACTAGAGTATGGCACTCAATGCCATTTCCAGCCTTTGCTTAAAKGCTTCCAGGGATGGTGACTCCAACRGCACCCTGGGCAGCCCATTCCAATGCCTAATTGKCTCTTCTATAAAAAAAATTTCTTTCTAGTGTCCAACCTAAACCTCCCCTGGTCCAGTTTAGCACTGTGTCCTCTTGTCCCGTCACTGGGTGTACCTGGCTACTACCTCCTTTCAGGTCATTACAGAGAGCAGCAACAGGGTCAAACCTGAGCCTTCTCCAGACTAGATAACCCTGGCTCCCTCAGCTGCTCCTCATAGGATCTGTGGTTGGAATGGTTTGAGCAAGAACCTCAGCAACAAAAGAAAGGATATRGCCATTTCCATCAGAAAGAAACAAACATCTGGGATTAGAAAAAAAATACTGTAATGGAAAGCTTAATTTAGAGAACTGAAGCAAGGAATGAAGTAAATATATTGCTTTGTACTTGGTTCTGATTGTAAGACTGTTTCCTAAGAAATGGGATTTTCACTCAAGGGTTTGATACATTGTGGGAATGATGAGTAAAATCTTCAAGATGAAAGAATTTAAATGACATATTTCTGCTGAGAGACAAAGCCTGTTAATAGCAAATTGTATCACTGAAATAACAAATACTAAGCTTCATCGCTATATCATGCTAACATGCATTGATCAATTGAAATCTTACTGCATATCCTTTGGAATATACAGCCTTCACAAYACAAAGGCCAGGTTCTCCAAAGCTACAAACACACAGGACAAAATAATTGAGCATGGAAAATGCCAAATATGTACACTTCAGTTTMCAAACATGCACCAGATGATATAAATTATTCAGATTGGCCAGAACTACTACTTAGATCTATCTAGGGACTGATTTTTTTTTTCTCTCCTACTTTTTGCAATAGGCAGCTCTAATTCATGTTAACACAATACTCCTTTCTCTTATTTTTCCTTATAGATGGGAAGATATATGATGCATATGTTMTCTACCCCAAAAACCACACCAGTGAAGCTAATTTTGTGGAATACTTTGTTTACCAAATCATGCCAGATATTCTAGAAAATAAATGTGGATATAAATTGTGTATTTATGGAAGAGATATATATCCTGGAGAAGGTAAGTTTCAGATCTGATGATGCACTGAATTACTTGTCAAACTGGAGTAAATTGTGATTCCAGTCCCTTTTAGGTGTACAGGAAGTCATTCTATATCCCTAACCTGAAGCTCACCCCCTCAGCAGCCATCTGTCTGCTCTTTCAGGCCAGGTGTCAYAAGGGCACTCTGTGCTGAGAACAGCAAGCTACAAGGAAGGGGCACAGACTTCTTATCATCTTGGTACGCATGGGAAACGTAACCCCGAGCGTGACTCTTTTAAACTTACACTTGCTCTTAGGAAAGCCGAACTCTGCGTAGCCATTATCTGGGCAAAGCCACAACCAGCTCACATATGTGAGTTGGCTTGGCTGACTACAAGAAAAGAAAGAGGAGAAACCCACAAACTTTGCTGAGGAAACACCTTTGCTGTTATCACTCAGAAGTTTTCAACCTTTTATGAGGGTGTTAGAGTCACAGGAAGTTCAGCTTCTTTTCRCTGACATGATCTATTTTTCCCTCCACACAATTCCCAGCACTGGCTCAGRAGAGAATTGGTATGCTTTATTCCTGCTTTCTTGTCTTTCAAGATGAAATCATGTTAATTAACCTGTGCTAATTTCCACATAGACACCCTCCACACTCCCGTGTATGATTACTGCCACCTAGGTACYATCTGCTCTCCTCCAGAGCTGACGTGTCTGTCTATCTTGAGCTCTGGTTCTTCTCTCTCTGTGAGGTGGCATGAAGACTAAGCTAGTGCATTTTCTGTTTCACATTTCTGAAATAATCTGCATTGGGCCAGGTGTCATTAATCTGCCCTGAGCTGAGGCTGAGGTCTTTGATGTCCTTCTCTTCTGGAAAGTTGTGAAAGGGCTGCCTGACATTGGGAAAAACAAAGGTAAAGAAAAGCTGCAAAAGTTGTTGAGTCAGAGCGTTCCCAGATCCAGCACAAGGAGCAATAGTAGCTCACAAAACTGTCAATGGCAAAAACTTACATCACTTGAAATGTTCTGGCAGCCTCCAGCAAAGGAAAAGAGGGTACATATGGAGCTGGCTGATGCAAATCTGCAAATCAGCTGGTTTGTTAAATAATTGAGGGGTTGAATTTCCTCAGCAGGGCTCCCACTTTCTTTCTTTTGACTCAGCATCACAGTGGCAGTAGCATTGTTCAGCTCTCCCTGACATGGCAGTGGGAAATTCAAACACCTTCAGTTGTGCTGACATGCAGATGCCCTGAAAGTCTGGATCTACTCCTGCAGGGTGAAGGCCAACACAATGCACAGATTAGCACATAAATTAGTACATGATAACCCAGSACAACTAACTGTAACCCCACCTGGAAATAAGCCATTTAGAAGCAAGTCACCCAAAAGTCTCCTAATGACTAGTTTTCATAGGTAAGTATTGCAAGATCATCTCTAAGGCATTAAACTTGGTACAACACAATTCCTTACATGGAGACTGTTGATCAAATGCAATTTTAACACAGTCAGATCTACTGAATTTGACCTTACATCACTGTTCTAGAAATTCCTAACAATACTTTAAAGTAGTGAAAATATTAATGCTTTAACCAAAAAAACCCCATTTGAACTGATTTTGGGCTTTTTTTTTTTCTGTCCTCCTGCCCCATCCCCTGTGGGTGGTTTTTATTTATTTTTTTCTTCTTGAGGAATTTAGGGGATAAAGTATTTTTCTAATGAATAAACAACCTGTATCACACTGATCATGAAATAAAAATTACGCCTGTTTACAAAGCAATAAAAATGGASTTTCCAGCCTCAAAAGAATTTAAAAAGAAATATCAATGTCTCAGTATTTTCTTGTACATTGCTAGATGCAGCCAGTGCAATTGAGAAGAGGATGCAGAAGAGCAGACGGCTGATCATGCTGCTAACACACCAGCTGATAAATTCTAAAGAAGATGCTTATGATCAACACATTGCTTTATACAATGCCCTCATTCAAAATGACACAAAGGTGATCCTTCTGGAAATGGAGGCAATTGGGACTTATGGGAAGCTTCAGGAATCTCTTAGGTTTATTATTAAGCAGCAAGGTACCATCAAATGGAAAGAGGAGCACACAGTGCACCCACAGTCACCCAACTCTAAGTTCTGGAAACAGGTGAGGTACCATATGCCACTGACATGCTGGTCCTCACACTCTGCTAACACCAGGTGAACAGTCTTGGARAACAGTGCTACACCATCAGGATGGACTACAAGCCCACAGCTGTTTTTCCTTTCAGAACATAAATGACTGGAAGTCTGGCTGTGTATTTTTGAATTCTTCAGTCCTTCATTTGAGCAACAATTGTGGAAGTTAAGATGGTCAAAACACACACAGAGTGCTTCTTTAAAAAACCTTCCAAGGGCTCAAGTATCAGGACTTTATTATCAAGACTTTCATACCTATCAGAAAGYTTCACACACCAGCACCTTGTTATTTAACAGTCTCTATCTTTCCCAAAGGCASCTCYARGCAGCTCTCAGGGTCTGTCCATTTATGCCAGCAGMCAGTCAGGTCTCCTTCTTCTCTCTCCCTTCTCATAGCGCCAACTCACTCCATCCTGTCCCTGGTACAAAATCTTACCTTGTCTGTCCCTTGCACCACCTCCTGTCCCTGAATCTTCACAGCACAGCAGCAGCTCCTACTGAGCTACAACCAAGCCCCTCCCAGCCAGCTCACTCTTTATCACACCCATAGCTGGGAGAGCAAGGCTGTTCCCACTCTAGGATAATTAACACAGTTGCAACACATCAGCCACAAGATTACCTTTAGTACCAAGTCTGTCTCCCCACACTATCTTTATCTGTCTTACCACAAACAATGGGATAAATTGATAGAAGAGGTCAAGGAAACTGAGGGAGCATTTTATAGGTATGAGAGTTCTGTAAAGAAATAATTCTAGATTGCGTGGAGAATTTTGCATGTCAAAGAAAACCAAATGTACCTATGCTCTTTCTATACATAGTTGTATGTACAATAGAAAGTTATGAATGACTGAATGCCTTACAGGTTTACTTCATCTTTCTAATGCAGTTGATAAAATATAAATGCCTTCTGTATTATTTGACCAGAAAGGATAATGTTATGCTTTTAGTAACTTTTTTTTCCCTGACACTTATTCCGTTTTGGTTCAATAACGATACTCACAAGATGTTTTATTTTTCCTTAGTACAGATGCCTCAAAAGGGTCTTTTGAGACTGATGTGAGTACAGCAGTGAAAAAAAATGCAGTGTTAAGGGAAATCAATGCACTGATATATCTATATGTCTATATCTATAATTATAATATGCATTGTTACAGGAAATGAATGCACTTATATATACATGTATATATTACATGCATTGTTAAGAGAAATAAATGCACTGATACATATAAAGGTATTTTATATGCACTTAAAATATTTTATATATCTATTAGAATGAATCTCACATAAACAGGAATTTTAAAATCTTTCAGGTACAATAAACATGCTGTTACTGTAATTATTATCTCCAGATAGAAATACCGTATTATAATTTAGGATGTTTTTGATACACTGACAACATTCCTTTAAGCTACTGAAAAAATAGACTGCTTTTTTCTAACAGGAATTATCCACCTTTTTAYATGCTGTCAGAGAAGGCTTAGCTTTCAGCTTTAGACTTGCTACAGAATGGATTTAAAAAGTGAAAATTAGATGCAGAACACTTATTGTTACCAAACCCAGGAGTACAAACAGGCAACTTCTTTCCTTTTACTGTAAGTTTTTATTGAATATGGATCTTCAGACTTATAGGTAGCTATTTGGAGTAGAAAAAAATGTGCATAAAATATATGTATAGATATTTTTCAGCTTTCARTTAAAAAGCTAGACTGTTTTGCACTAATGAGTTGTATTTTCAAGTGTTCATTCACTCCTTGCTCACTTCACCACAACTATAAAGCATCAAATGTTGCATTTTGTTATTGCCTCATTAGATTGTGCAGTGCTACACTACTCTTTCTTCCCACAGAGAGCATGCTAACACTAAGGCATGTGTAAAAGCAGGAAAGCCTGTTGCTATAAACTGTGAAAATTTTTCACATAAGCTACTGAGCAAGACAGAATATTCACTTCCAAAATTAYTACAGGGTAACTTTCTAATACAGTTTGAGTCCTGGGCTTGTAATGAATAAGAAAGGATGAYAAGCAAATATCTGGGAAATGAAAAGTCTAGGATGACTTTTGAAGCTGGAAATGGATGGGGAGAAGGTACAGGAAGTGCACAGGATCAAAATAATGCAAATTACTCTGAAATATACTGATGTATCATGACTTCTGTTAACCAGGCATGCTGTTATGGTGCAAACAAAGTCACTACATGGCTCTTGTGGTGATGCTACTTTTATTCAAGTTTCACAATCAGTCCAGAAAGAAAAAAAGAGGATTATTCTTATTCTGGTTTGCCAGCAGTGAACAAAATGGCCTTGACAGAAAGAAAAGGGGGRAAATTCAGAGTGGCAAGAATATTTACAGTACTGGTAGTGAGTATGTGACTGTAATAATGACTAAAAAAAATGCTGCAGTTGTCACAGGATTTTTGTTATTCCTTASTGTTTAGTAAAGAAATATGAGATATGCAATGAAATTGATATCTTCTACAGATGTTATCAWATTTGTAATGTTAGAGAGAAAGCRCAAAAAGAACAGTGGAATACTTTTATAGCATCATTAAAATATCAGCACCACTGAGGCCACTTCAGGAGTCCTGCATTCAGTTCTGGGCTCTTCAGTAGGAGAGAGGCATGGACATTCTGGATTGAGTACAGCAAAGGGCCATGAGGTTGGTAAAAGGATTGGAGTCATCAGCAGAGAGAGCTGGGACTCTTTAGCCTGGTGAAGTCCCTCATCTGAAGGGAGGATACAAAGAAGAGGGAGTCAGGCTCRTCTCAGTGATGCCCAGTGACAGCACCAGAGGCAATGGCTGCAAACTTATAAACAGAGGTTCCCTCTGAACATCAGAAAGGTGTTTTTTTTTATGGTGAGGGTTGCCCAGGGAAGTTGCGAGTCTCCAGCCTTGGGGATACTAAAAAACCTCCTTGATTCTGGCCAACCTTGAACAGAGGTGTCTTCCATCCTAAATCATTCTATGATATGCAACTTACAAAGAGCCTAGATTAAAAGAAAAAAAAATCTTGATTAAAATCAGCTTTTTTTACACTAAGAAGTCTACTCTGCTTCCCCCCTCCTCAAAAAAAAAACAAAGGTATTCCTTCAACATAGAAATAATATCCTAGGAATAAACATAGAAAGCTTACAGAAGATTCAGTTTGGMTGCTTTAAGCTTAAACTAAACAGCACTATCGTTCTGAATTATATTATTCACAAAGAGTTTAAACTACAAATTCTTTAGTTTCTACCCTGTGCTTCTGTGGTTTTGGCACCTCAAGGGACTCTGGAGACCAGATTTGCTTTCCCTTCTTAGCAGAGCAGAGTCATCCTGCCCTCTCGTGGATGAACAGGCACGCAGATTTTGACCAGATAGAAATCCTATAGGGTTGAGATTTGATGTTCCCACAGCTCACATGGTTGTGAAGCCCAAGAACATGACCACTTAAAGGAAGTTTTTGGGAGCTTTCATAGCAAGCTGTTATTGTAGTATATGCAACATTAATATCTTAGAGCCTGTTTGGAAGATGATGTATAAAGTTGATAGTATGTTAAATTGAATGTACAACTGTATGCTCCTGACTCTTTCAAGGCTTGAAGAACTACAGCTGTTGTTTTAGACACAAACACAGCATATCCAGCTGTGTTTTGGACAGTGGGAGGACACTGGATGCTGCATAACTTGTATCGAACAAGGTCCTTGACACAACCTCTGCTRGACAGACAAATCCACCAAAGTGATCAGAAAAACAGTGGGACCAAAGTCCCTGTRGGACCAACATGTTGTGAGCAGCGTACAAACCTCAGCTCACAGCTGATCACTAGAGGCATCCCTCAGGGAGTGATTTCAGTACCAGGAATGTTTAGCATCCTTATGGATGACCTTGACAATGGGACAGACTGCACAACCAATGAATTTTCAGACAGAAAATAAAACTGGGGAGGGATGGTTGACCCACTGGAACACAGGGCTGCTGTTTTGGACAGCAACAGGCTGAAGAATGGATTGGTGGGAAATCCATGAAGTTCAATCCAAGGCATGTGCAAAGTGCTGTGACTGAGGTGGAATAAACCCATTCAGCGACACAGCCTGGAGGTCAACCTAATGCAAAATAGCTTTGCAGAAATAGACTGGGTGTCCTGGTTGACACTGAAGTGAACACAGTTCAGCAGTGTGTCCTTGTGACTAAGGTGACCAATGGCACTCTGCACCTTACTAATGATAATGGAGTTGTGGAAAGTGATTATTCCCCTGAATGCAGCATTTGTGAGATCATCTCTGGGGCACTATGTCAAGTTTTGGGCTCCCCAGTACAAGTAAGGTACTGACACAATGAAGTCCAGGGGAGAGCACCAAGAGCACAGATCATACAGGGAGAGGACAAGAGGCCCTGTTTCTACCTACAGCAATCTAATAAAAAGACAGAGAGAATGGATGGAACCAGACTCTTCTCAAATGAGCCCAGAGATGGGACAAAAAACTAACAGGCACTAGTTGGAACACAGGAGATTTATATTATGTATTAGGAAAAAAAATTTTCGCCATATGCATGATCCAAAGCTGGAACATGTGCCCAGAGAAGCTTTGGAATCACCATCTTTGTAAGTGTTCAGGTCTCATTTGTGTGCACCCTGAGGAGGTGCTGGACCTGAGGAATCCCAGAGGTCCCTTCAAACCTCTGGAATTATCTTGTGATGTTGTGATGCGGAGGAAAGTTTGAAAGTGTCTAACTTCTATATTTTAAAATTTCTGAGAAGCATATGAGGCTCTAACAGACACATTATCAGTTTGTAACCTGTTTTTTTTGACATCAGGGGAGGATAACACTGAAAAACTATTGAATATGACTTAACATCTGCTAAGGATTAATATAACTCATAAATAGAGATAATAGATGTAGTTGAAGAAGGACTATTGCCACCTAACAGCAAACAGGAGTTGGATGTGTAGCAATTTATGATGGAAATAGCTTCATTTTTTCTGTTAGCACCTCAGTATAGTTTATATTGGATGGAAAGGAAGATGTGAAAAACTGTGTGAAATACCTGGTCCTCTCTAACTGATTCTCAAGTGGTGAGGGTGTAAGAGCTTCATTCAAAGACCTGTTTTCCAATATTAGTGCAAAATTTCATGTTCAGAATGAAATTTTCTGAATTCAAATCTAAGCTGTAGCTGTTTTTAGTCAACTTACATGTCTATTACCAGACTATTCTCTATTAAAATTGTATAAGTCTGAGAACTAAAAAGTGTAAAGTTTATTCTCCTTTCATATATGTTCATGTATCACAGAACTAGCTATGACATTAGTTGAAAGGATCACAGCACTTTCTGCAAGGCAGATGAAAGTTCAAGAACTTGGGAGTATTTCAAAAGAATATGAAAGCAAATAAATGTGAGAAAAGCTCATGGAAATTATTGCTGTAAAAGACTGAGTCAAAAAAAGAAGTTTCCAAACTGTCACTATGAAGACAGCCTATGAAAGTAAAAAGCTGATGACATTTTACTTTACCATTTTATTTGTTGTTTGCTAAATAGYTTCCAGACTGTCATATAAAATCAATATAATCTTTATGATATCTGCTTTCTTTTAGGTTTTAAAATCAGGTACTAAGTTATAAAACCAAAAGCATGGCAAAGTATCTTCTACACATTTTTAAAGCAGTTGTGGTTAGGTCCTTAGCTTACTTTCCTGGCATTGTTCTGATTTACATTATCCAAAGGTCTAATTGTTATTATAGACATATTGCATCATTCTGTGGTGAGGAAAACAAATGAGATGAGACAGTAAAATACTCCAGGGCTTCTTTGCTTCATCTCTGCAATGAAAATATGCAAGAAAGACAGCTCTGTGTAATCCCTCTGTTCTTTTAAGTGTAACCTGCTTGTTTTACCTMTAAACTGTCCCCTCCTGTTGAAATTGGGAACTTTTGCATTAGCAGTTGTCCTGGGTAAAAAACCCAAAAAGTAGCTGTCACCAAGCAAATTTCTGAAGATGAAAAATGTGATATGCAAATAAAAGGATTCCAGAGGGAATGATTTTTTTTCCTGCTGTTGTCAAACTAACTTTATTTAGAAGTATAGTGAATCATTGCACAATAATTAGCAGCTAAAACATTAGTGGAATTAACAATGGCAAGCATTGATTGCTTAGGAACAGAACTCTAACAAGAAATATGCCTGTTAGAAACCCCTGGTGGAACCACAGTAACAATATACCAACATTTGGCTTACAAGCAAACTCAACTAATGGCATGATGGCTTATTTAGAAAGTGAATACACACACTTATTTTGCAGCAATGGAGCTACAAAATGTTTAATGTCTTGAAAGCTTCCATTATTCTCCCCTTGAAGGGGATGATAGCATAAAAAATAACACGGAATGGGGATATTTCTCATAAAAACAGTCTAGAATCTTATCTTTTGCCTTGTCTCTTTTCCTGCATAGCATAGTTTGTGATTCTTTTTGGCGGGATGTTATTTTTTTTCTTCTTTTGTGGGTGTGTGTGTCTTTTGAGGTCTTTGCAGAATACCAGCCTTTCAGTGTTAGCTCTATTCACCTCCTCATTCTCGAACCAGGCAGCGAGGTGAGGAGGAAGCTGTAGCAGAGATAAAACTTGCTATATTCAGCCCAATGTAGTCGTTCCTAGCACCCCGTCCTACCTCCACCTCACTCCTTGGAGAGGAGTCGTACAATGCGCGTTCAGCGGAAAAGCAGAGGAAGTGGCGTTTCGCCTGAAGACAACATCACCTCCTTACGCCTTTTCTCCCCCTGAGAGGTTGTGAGAGGGAAGAGACACACGCACACCCCACCCCCTCCGTCTCCTAAAAGGTCGAGCATCTCTCGCTGTGCTGGCGGGGGCACCTCTGGATTCCGGGGCCGGGTGGCATCGCAGCCCCCCCGCCAAGCCGGGCAGCACCGCGGAGCTCCGCTCTGCCATCTGCAGCCAGGTAGGGCAGGGCTGGGGCAGCGGCACGGGGGGACAAAGGCTGGGCCCCGACACCTCCTTGTTCCCTCGCTCCGAGGAGCTGAGCGCCTGCCCCGGCCGGGGCACCCCTGCGGCTGTGAAGCGGCATGCCCTCCCTGGCCGGGACCTTTCCTGGGCACCATGCCCGTTCCTGAGCCCTGCCCGTCCCGACCTCTGCCCGTCCCGACCTCTGCCCGTCCCCAACCCCGTCTCTCTCCCAGCCTGCCCGTCCCCGAACACTGTCTGTTCCCAACCCTGCCCTTCCCGACCCCTGCCCGTCCCAGACCCCTGTCCGTCCCCGGTCCTGCCCGTCCCCAACCCTGTCTCTCTCCTACCCTGCCGCGCTTCCCTGGCCGTGGCGCTGCTCGTCGCTCCCCAGTGCCACTCGGCTCGGACACCTCTGTCCGGCGCCCATGCTGTACCTTTTCTTTATTACCTAGCTGCTATAAACAGTTTAGCCCTGAAAATGGCTTATTTTTACATACAGCCCCTGTTTCCGTCTCTGCGCTGTCCGCAGCCCTTTCCCTCACACGTGGGTAGCTTTGGAGGAGAATGGACTCCTTCAGCGCTGTTGTGAGTGGTAGGACCAAAAGATTATACCTAAAACATTTGTATATCAGCTCTCAAATGCCGCAATTAGAAAAAAATATCAATATTAAGAACTTGCTGTTAGCTTTCCATCAATACCAGCAGAAATCAATTTCTCACATCTCCCTTTTCTGTTTTCCTTCCTGCAATTAACAGTTGTCTTTTCCTCTTTCAGGAGTTTTTTCAAACTGAAATATCTATATATTGGCTCACTTGCTGAGAGAGACAACTCTCTCTCAGTGGGAGTGAGTAATGAATGAGATTCAGAAGAGTTGTAAGTTCAAGTTGCAACTCTCTGGAGTTTGGAAGACTCCCTCTCCATTCACTTCCCACCTGTCAAGACTTGCATGGTAAGTAAACAGCTTTGCTTATATTCTTTGAAATGAAGATGGATTTTTATTTTTACCAATAAATTACAATCCTGGCAGAAGGGCGCTTGGATCTAGTATGGTTAAGACAACTGTTTGTTAAATGTTTTTGTTTTGTTCATCAATGCTGCACAGATTATGCCACTGTGTGGTAATATTTAAATTCCACAAGAAGCTATTCTTAAAGAGGAAAGACTCGTGCTTTCCTTCCTCAACCCCAATATGATTGTTGGAATGGTCTCGTGTTTTTCAAAAAGGAAGTCACCAACCCTTCAGGGCAAAATTGGAATTCTAAAGGTGTTGATCAAAATCAGTTACGTCTCCAAAACTGAGGATCAATCACTTGATTGATCACTTGTATCAGCCCCATTTCATTCCAAAATCTTCTGGTGATTCTAGAAAAGTGGGGAATAATTTTAATGGTGCACAATTTTCTAATTTATGAGACATTGGTAATGTACTTTACAGAATTTAAACTTTTGGTTTGTTTTATTTTGGTTTCACAGTGGCACAAGCATTTTTAAGAACCATATTTTATTATTAAAACTCAGTGGTTTTAAACATGTATAAAACTTTAAAAATGCTTAAAGCTATTATCACTTTGAGCCTTATAGACAACTTGTAATTTAATCAATTTTCATTGAAACTGTTATTTTCCTCTATTGCCTTAGCATTTTGCCCATTAGTATTTTTGTACTCCTCTATTAGGCARAGAATCTTTGCTTTCACTWTAAAAWMACTCTCATTTTTTTCTGAAAATTAMAAATTTTATTCTGTTTCTCAAAGATTCTCTTTGTATTAGCTGACTTCACTAAGAGCACTTTTTTTTACATTTCCCTCCCCCTATCTTTTCATTGAAGAGTACTCAAACTGTATGGCTCAAATGTAAAGCCTTTTAGCCTACACTAGAACAATTTCAGACAAATTGATCAGGTTCAACAGCAATGAGAGTAATATTAAGGTCCTGTGTCTTGATTTTTAGTAGTCATGAATCTCAAACCTGGTCATTACTAAGTTGCTTCCATTATGTTGTGTGCATTCAACCAACCTTCCACTGTGTGCTGATGTGATATACCAAACAAGAGTGGATTTAAAATTAAAAATCTGGTGTTAAATGGTTCTATCTTGATGTAGTGGATCATTGTCTTGTGGTCTCTAACAGCTGCATTTCTTCTGAATGTGATAGAATAGAAAAGGAAAACAAAATTCAAGAAATTAAAGAAAGAGGTCCTTGTTTCCTTATGAAGTGTAGGAGTTTGAATCTCTCTGTGTAATAAGGAACTGAAATTGCTTGTTGCAGTACTCAGCATCCAGATTCTTCTACCTTTCTAAATCTGGATCTGCCAGACTGTCTGCAAAAAGGGATGTGAAACACTTCCTTCATCTCCTTACAGTGCTTTAAGGGATGATGGCACACTTATAAAGAACTGAAAAGAAAGGTAAGATAGGGAGGACAGCTACACAGTTTGCTGTCCTGGAATACTGCTGGAATGCAGGATCCTCCTGCCTCCAAACTCTTCAGGTCACAGGAACTTTCTTACTCTAAATCTTAGGGCACTCTCTTAAAGTTTGTGCTTTTCCAAATTGCAATGGGTTTACTTAATAAAAAAGAAATGGATTGCTAATGAGATTTCTTTTGGCAGATCTCTCAGGTCTCTGAAATACATCTTGTCTCATTTGTGTGTCTCATTTGTGTGTCTCATTTTTCCATTCGTGTTTGGGTCACACTAAGCAAGGTTATCTGTTGTGGATTCAGGGGTTGAACTGAGCTGATTGTGTACCTCACTTGTCTGTTTTGTCAGCAAAACTGAGGCAGAGTTTCAGGAGTGGCACAACCTGCTGTTCTGAGGAGCCTCAGAAGATGCTCCAAGCTGGTCTTAGTGGTGTTTTTCACTTGTCTTTGAAATCAGTTAACTACACATGAAGCAACTGAATATAGGCTGCTTCAGGTCCTCCCCCTCAGTGGAAATGTTAGCTCTCTCAGCTGGAGAGTGAGTGACCAAACTCAGACCAAATTGTGAATGAAATTTCATGTCTCATTGTTTTCCAACAGGCTCAAAGTTAGCCCTCAACAGCACAGCCAATCTACAACGTTGTGCTGTTCTCATTGAAGGCAAAGGAAGCTTCCACTAGCTGTTCTGACAAGGTCCAATCTTACAAAGTTTATTCTCTTTGTGGAGAAAAAAAAGCACTGTCCTGTCCTGTGGTAGGTATCTACTGGCTTGGGATTTGAGTGCTCTTGTAATACTGCAAAATGCATCTATTAAATAAGAAAATGTAAGAAGGAAATCCTGCAGTGCTTTCTAAATTTGAAATGAATTTGCAAAGAAAAATCTAGATATATTACCTGATGTATGAAAATAGCTGTTATGATAAAAATGTGTAACTTCCCATTTGGAAAGTCCTCTTCAGCAGTAGGCAATAGTTACACTGCTCACATGTTCAAAGGAATCTGTTTCACTGCACTTGTGGTGAACTGGTTTTTTTCTTAGGCTTTCAGAACAAGCAGGAGCAATTCAGTTTCATTTCTTTGGAGAAGTGAGAAGAAACTCAAGAAAATGAATCTGATGATTTTTTTTGTGATGTTGTTCATGGAATCTGCCCCTGGTAAGTAAAAGTCTTCAATTCAATAATAGAACCTTCAAAATATGTGGCAGATTCTTCACAGTTGGCATAGAACAAGTTTTGTGTTTTGCAGCCAAGAACAAAAACTTATAAGTTTGGCAGTTAAAGCCCAGCTCCAGACTTGGGAAATTTGTTTCCCAAACACCAAAATTATGCAGTGAAAAAACAAGGAGAAACCTGATGAAGTTGTATGTGCCCATGACTGTATAAAGAGACATGGCAAGCAAGAGAAAGAGTCTGCTTCCTTCTGTGCCATTCAGAACTGTGGTCACAATAGTTCCTAAACAACAATAATCTCTGAGAACCTCAGGAGAAAGAGAGACTGAAGGCTGATTGTAGTTTTGACTCTTAATCCTAGATCAAGGATCATTTTCTGTACTTTTAATAACTTGTGTGTGCAAAAGTAAATTTGGAAAATTTGTTTGGAAAGGCAGACTTGAAGACTAAATTTTACACACGTAGTCTAATTCCAAGGCAATTTTTCAAAGAAATCTGAAGTTTTTCAGAAATATATCTACATAATTATTCTGTTTTAATTAAGAAGATAAGGAAATGCAAATCTTAATTTATAGGATCTGGGCTTTTATTTCAGATATATTTTTCAAGTCAAACCATATGTGAAGAATTTCTCCTTTCCTCTTCCATTTGTGGCAGCTGCTTTACTGTAGAATGAGGTCATATTCTGCCCTTTGAGCCAATTTGATTCTGGCATTTTGGAACTCATGTGAAAGAATTATAGAGATAAGGAAATGTCCTTTTATTTTCCATCTGGTGTAGCTTTGGTAAGAGAGAATAAAGGCTTGGAAAACTGAGGTTTTTAGTAAATATTACAGGAATAAATAAATAAATGCTGCCAGACCACTTTGCTGAAAGAAATATTTTTATAAAATACCAACAGCACAGCAAATCACTTTAACGTAAGGCTAATACAATTTTCTGAAGTAAGTACTTGGCTTCCTAACATGCCTTTTTTCCCCTTTCTCTGAAGAGAAGCTGTGCCCCCTTCGTGCCTCCATTGATGTTCTAGAAGGGGAATATTTTTTCCTTTGTTATCTTGAGTCAAGGCAAGAACATTTTCAGGAAGAAGCATACACAATAAACTGGTACAAAGAAAGTGATGGAAAGCAGCAACTGATAAAGGAAACACACAGAATTGTTTCACAAATGAATTTTCTGGAGTTTTGGCCAGCTGAACTCAGTGATTCTGGGAATTACTCTGTGGTTCACAGGTGGGTACACAACACAATGGGTAAATGTCTTGATGAAACACATGTTTACAATGAAGATAATTTCTTTGTTTTGTTTTCTGTAGCTAATGGCATCCATATAAAACAGGCTTAGGGAACTGCATTAACCATACTGTCATTTCTCATTTCATTTCACAGCAACTATCAAGGTGGACCTGTAATATTTACAAATATTTATAAGGAGTTTCAACCAAACCTTTTTATAAGGCAGGTAGCATTTTTTCTGGCTTGTGATTAATTACCTGAGCAAAATGAGTGTCAGGCAACCCTTCTTGGCAGTCCACTGCCAAGAAAAGGAAAATTTTGCTTGGCTTCTTCACCAGACCCATTCTTGCTTGCTGTGTTGAGTGGATCTCATTCTATGAGACTTGCCAGATCATCTAAATGTATGGTAGAGATCAAACATAGCAGAGCTGAACTCTGCTTTCTGTGCAAACCTTGGCCTGCATGGAGCCATTCAAAGAACAAATGAAATAATGCATTTGATTTCTTACTGCTGTGGTACATCATTAAAAGGAGAAATAAGGATGGGCCTCTATTACTTGGTTACAATCTACATTGGAACACCATGAAAGACTAAAGGACTAAATCAGAGGTTTGCTGCACAGAGTTCTTATGACTAACTTGCACTAAACCCATAATTCGGCATTTACAGTTGAAACAATGATTCATCTGAAGCAAATCACCTTGCATGTAATGATTTGTGTTGTTCTCCAAGTAATACTTTTAAGGTTCTAGCCAGGTTTGTGAAGGGTATGGGACTGTGGATATAGAAAAATGCTCTCCATGTTTTTCCATAAATATTGCAGACTCAAGTTTGATAGTTTACAGTTAGACTTCAATCATTAACTTCCAAGACAGCTTGGAAGCTGAAAACATATATATATTTTTTATTTTTCCATGTATCATTACTGTTATTTCCTTACTGATATTATTTTAAAAAGTACTGACTCATGGTATATGAAATGCAAAATATTTTTAATTGTAGGGTAAATATCGAGAAAAATTTTATTCCTCTGTGTTAAATTCAAGAGGACTTTCTTTAGGGATGATGAATACAGTAGTTTGTCTGATTTGCTGTGCAGTTTTGTTGTGTTAATCAGTTTTCTGTGTGGTCACTTCACAAAAAAAGCTATTAAAAGTCACCTAATCAGTGGCACAAAATGTAGACTGACTAATTTTGGCATGGGGAACGATAGGTGGAGATCATACCTGAATTGCCAGGCTACTGAAGGAGACTGACATAAGGAGTCTAAAATACAGGACAAAAGAGAAAAGAGCTTTGACAACCCCAGCCTTAATTCATGATCATTGTGGTTTTCTGATTATTTTAAGGACTTGGGGTAATGGCAGTAAATTCACAGTAAATCACAAGAATTCTATAAAATTATTATTAAATAGAGTAAAACTCAAATTGAAGGAAACAGCCTTATGTACAGAAGTAGATGACAGGAAAAGAACTGAAATAAAACTATTAGAATGAAGTTTGTTGAAATGAGTAATTGTTGAAAAACACAAAAATGTCAGAATCCTTTATGAAATTTCTTGATTTACTCATTTGCTTAAGAGAGAAACTCAGAAAAAAAGTTTTGATTACATCAAAGCATTCATTTGGAATTGAGAGTTTTGATTTTTTTGTCTTGTCTTCTAGAACTATGTTACCTGCTACATTTCAAAAATCAGTTTTGGAAGAAAGTGTTTTTGAGAAAAAGAAATTCTTACTCTGAAACATCTTTCTTTCTTACTTTTCTTTTTTTTTAATTTTTATTTTAATTTTTTTAAATTTTTAAGTTTTTTTTCTGTTAGGCTCATCTGAATATCCATTTTTCTGTTAGGATCAGAATGATGCCAGAGTCTTGCAACGCTCTTGTGGGAACTCTTCACAGGTCTCACTGCTGGAACAATAGACATAAGAGGATTTTTAAAATAGGATTTTACTGGGATCTTGGCTTAGTTTATATGATGGCTCTCACTAATGGCAGGCATATTAAATGAGTTACATTTCAGGAAATACAGATTATTATTGCAAAAACTGTTTTCTGCAGAGACAGGACTTTTAGAGGCCTCTATAGGGAAAAATTGTAGGCTATTGTGCACAACTGAGCTTGTTTAAGAATTAATAAGAATGAAAGTGAAATTATTTTAATTTCAGAGTATTTATAGTAGGTTAAAAGTTTTACTTTTGAAAAAAAGATATGCTAAGTATATTTTTATTTATCTTTTTAATTTTCAACTATTTAATTTAGGGATAAGTGTTTGTAAGTTATATAGGAAATATTTTTCAGAATACTGACAACAGTTTAGGCAGTTTTAGGGAACAATGTGACAGTTACATATACTGCAGGATTTCAAGAAAAGAAGACAACATGTTGACAGATTTTGCAAACTAAATAAATGTAGGATTTTTTTCTCTGGTGTGTTACAATTGACAATATGCAAGAAGCAAGAGGCTGAAGTGATGTAACAATGCTTTTATGATGTTTTAACCACTTGTTTTTTGCTTAAAGAGGAATCAGAAGTTTTACAGTTAAACCAGAAGTGTCCTATTGAGAGGTACATACATAGCTGAAGTGTGCATATATGTGTGTTGATGTGTTCACATGTATTTGTTAGTACACTAGACTTAGGATAAGAATTCATGGGTAAATGGACATCACCCATGGGCCTGAAATATGTCCATCTTCAGCAACATTCTTGAAAATAAGAATTTAATGTGTCCTTGTAGTAAGTGTGATAAGTAGCAAAAACTGGGTCACAGGTATTTGGAAAGATTTGTGATTTGTATGGGGTTTTTTTTAATAGCCTTCATCCTGTGGTTGTCAAAAAGAAAAACAGAACACAAAAAAAAGCAGGTCATCAGGTTGCTCTATCTTGGTGACCTTGAAACAGAGAACTTAGAGGTTTCTGAAAAAAACCAAAAACTACAGAGAACCATGATAAACAAATGATAAATTTTAAAATCCTAATATTRCTCAATTTTTCAATATGTACAGAACAATTGAAAGCCATGGGAACATAGATATAGAGTTAATACTGCAATTTTGAAAGCAGAGTGACAGCTTCTGCAATATTGAGATAACATTGGCTTGTTGCAGTAAAATAGCGAAAGGATTACTTAGAATTTGCTACATATCCAGTGAAATTTGTTTATATTCTCTAAGGGCTTTCACTTCCCTGTATCATCTTCTGAGTCAAGCTAGATTGTCTTGTTCCTTCTTGGTGGGCTTGTTGGGGGGAGATTGAAAAGCTGTTAAACCAGAAATGGTTTTGTTCCCTGCCGGTGTATCTCTTCTGAGATAACCCCGGACTGTGGTGTTGAACGGCTGTTTTCTCACTGCCCGTGCTTGGAAGAAAAGATCAGAGAGACCCTGGGTTGCAGTTTGAAGATGTTTATTTTAAAATCCTTATCTCTAAGTTCAGTCAGACCAGCGTGGTGTTCACAAGCAGCTGGAAAAGTGAATTCTCCC
>CADDXX010000459.1:0-50205 GCA_902810485.1 Alauda arvensis
TTTACTATTATTTTTATTTTATATTTTTCCTATTAAATTGTATTTCTGACTTAGTCTCTCACTGGTTTTGCTTTCAAACCAGTACAACAGGTCAAGCAATGTGTTTATTCCTTCTATTTAGCACTGACAATGCCACATCTGGAGTGTTGTGTCCACCTCTGAGCTCCCCAGTACAATAAACCATTGGGCACACTGGAGCAAATCTAGCAAATTGCTACGAAGATGAATAAGGGATTATAGCATTTGTCAYATGAGAAGAGGCTGAGAGAGCCAAAATTGTTTAGCTTGGAGGAGAAATGGCTTTTTCCTGCTCTTAACTCTGTGTAGCTGAGGGAAATGCATGCAGATATTTTCTACAAGTTTCATCAAGAAGATGCCATGCAAATGAGGTACTGCTCTTGAAGCAATTTAAATGAACAGAGCCACATCCTCTTTCCTGGTGATCTGATCCATGATCTAAGTCTAGTTTATAAAACTGATTCTTGGAAGGGTTTCTTTAGTTATCATATCTGTGATCATTCCACAGCTGTGGAATGATGAAATATCTGTATCAACGTTTAGATTTCAGTTAATCTGCTGACAATATAAAGATTTGTAAATTCCACTCCTGGCTGAATTCAATAAATACAAACTAAAATATTCTTTACGTTTTACTTTTTAAATCTGTCMTTAAAGATTTTACTTTGTCAGCCACTTCATGGCCCAGTTCATGGTGATCCTTGCATTTTTGTGTACATTCATATATTACATATCCTATTGCCTCATCACAAGGCCTCTACAGAACATGACAGATTCAGGTTTGAACCATTTMAAAATCAGAAGGAATGTAGATTTAGGAGTTACTGCACAGAGAATGCTTTAGCTAGTGGGATTCTAYGTAAAAGCTGATGCCTGTACTGAGGCTATCACCACTAAATGTGAGAGCTCACTGTGGGTGTATGGACAGCTTCAGCTTTCCTAATGAACTGCACCCCTGGGCAGAATTTTTCTGGAGGCACTTATTTTGTACATCTCAAATGGCCTGAAGTAACACATAGCTGGCCATATACCAAAGTGATACACAGGTGTTTGAGCATGTTTAAAAGRGGCCTGGACAGAAGATAGAGTGCCTACAATATTTCAGGTGCCTCAYTTACTTAAATGAGTATCCATCAATTGATTTTCTGCAAATGTAAAACAGTCCAGGTTTGTTTTGTGTTATCTTGTATCTTTCCTTTAAAGGCTCTGTAAAATTAACAAATGAAGGATTAGAACTTTATTTTGATGTAGTTGAGAAATATTATATATACATTGCTGTTGATTAAGAGAAGTCACTGTGAAACTGCTCATTTTTACAGGCATCAGTAACTGACATAATCAGGACTACTTCTGAGCACACTCACTGATCTATSAGCTACTGAATACTGTTCCACTGTCTGTTGTAAATCTAGGTTTTTTACATCTAAGTTTTAGGCGTAAAACTGAGAGTGGAATAGTACAGCTTATTTGTCTGTGGTTGTACATTGTTCTTTTCCTTCAAAGAGGAATTGTATTCAAGCATTACAATATATTCAAAATCAGAAACGGTATTTGTTTCAAGGTTAGAAATTAAATATTTATAATTTCTTACTTTACATTTTTTCTGCATTAGGTCTGAGAAGTTGTTGAAAAGTTTCCTGAAGACTGAAATGACAGAGAGCCTTGTAAAAAGGACACCCATATTTTACACCCAAGGAAYATTGCTTAATAGATATTAATATGAAGAAATACATTGTGTGTTAAAGTTTTTTACAGACTACAAACCTTCTGAACATCCAGAGAACATTTAATTTTTGTCTGATCAGAAGCACGTAATGTCAATGCACATGCTACAATGGAAACTGTAAGACAAATGCAAAGTTTTGGCATCTGTGTTACCTGTACGTATCCTGTAGCATCTGGTGTGGTGTTTGCCACTCTTCTGGTTTCTTGCTGCTCAACTCTGAACATAAGAGCTCGTCCACTTGTTTCTAATTCGCCTTTCCTTTCCATCTGGAATGCTCCCACAGAACTTTGTTCTGAAAGGACTGGAGTGCAGCTGGACATGAATTTTTTTCCTCTAATTGGAAGCACACTAAAGACATCCATTGGGCAAAACATCACTCTCTTCTATCCAGACAGGCTTGGCTACTACCCTTACAAAAATGAAGTCACAGGAGAGTCATTCAATGGAGGACTACCTCAACTCTCGCTGCTGGAAAATCATTTAAAAAAAGCCAAAGAGGACATCCAATTCTACATTCCTTCAGATGAACAGCTTGGATTGGCTGTCATTGACTGGGAAAACTGGAGGCCTGTGTGGATAAGGAACTGGGGATCAAAAGATATTTACAGACAGGAATCCATTGAGCTAGTTCAGCAGAGTGATCTCAGTCTATCAGAAGCTGAAGCCAGAACTATAGCTAAAATGGAATTTGAATTTGCTGCAAAATCATTTATGTTGGAAACTTTGAAGCTGGGCATGGCAATGAARCCAAATCGTCTGTGGGGCTATTACCTTTATCCAGACTGTTATAACTATGATTACAAACAAAACCCACAAAATTATACAGGAACCTGTTTAGATATTGAAATAGAAAGAAATAATGAGCTTAACTGGTTGTGGGAGAAAAGCACAGCACTTTATCCATCTGTTTATCTAGAGACAGCCTTAAAATCTTCCAGAAATGCTCAGCTCTTTGTTCGCAACAGAGTTCAAGAAGCCATTAGAACTTCTTATGTCTCTAATTCTAGTCATCCCCTTCCAGTTTTTGTGTACACACGTCCAGTATTCACAGATGTCTATGAGGAATATCTCTCTGAGGTGAGTGAAGCTAGACATTAAATAGTTCAAATTTATAGGTCAAGAAATTACCAGGTGACACTTATTTAGCAAATAAAAGAAGTGTGCAATTTTGTTTAAAAAATGWAATTAATCCATCAAAGAAATTCGRCCAAACAGAACACTAAGAGGTCTATTTTCAAACCTTTTTCATTATATTTGTAAAAGAATATGTKTGTGTTGTGCCCTACAGTAACTTGSCTTTTTATTGTTTTTCTCATTATTACAGTCCTCTCCCATCACATATAGGCCTTAACATTTTGCTAGGACTAGGCTAAGAGCTGACCCTAAAAGGAGAACTGAACAAAAACAAATTTTCCAAATCAGTCTCTGCAAAAGACAGGAGACATTCTCTGGAAAAGGAAGATTCCTACTGTTGAAAGCTATTTCTCTTGTTACTTTTCTGCTTTAGCACTTTCTGGTAAAAGAAATTATTAAGTTTAAAAAAAAGAAAAAAAAAAAAAGAAGCAGCTGTGCTTTCCAGTATCTTCATCCCACGGCATTATTGAAACCAGTTGCTATCAATTCTGAGCAGCCGGGAGGCAATGCAGCAAAACAAGCCTTGACATGCTTGGAGGGATGTATGTCATGTGTCTAACCACTGTCTCAGTTTTACAGCCTCGTTTTTCTAACCAGATGACATATATAAATTAGATATTGTTGGCAACATTTTCTGGTMGCACCTGTGCAATCCAGTTCCAGGGTAAAATTGTGCAATTGAGAACAGGACATTTGCATTGTGTATCATTGCTTGCTGTCTTCAAAGTAGTTATTTTGGATAAGCCATTTCCTATATGCTTCTTTTCATTTGCTCTTATGTTATAGGTTACTTACATCTGTATTATTCCTTGCATATTTTCCTTCAGGATGACCTGGTAAATACCATTGGGGAATCTGCTGCGCTGGGTGCCTCTGGAATTGTTATCTGGGGTGATATGAATTTAACACAAAATAAGGTATGCTAGATCAATTATTAYATGAAATTTTTGAGGAGAAATAAATTGAAAAGGATGTAAAGCATGRTGATCGCTTACATCTTATCTTCTACTTCTAAAATGATGATTCCATACTCTGCCCGCAGTGTTTTGTAGTCAAACCCCAAGCACATCTGAGGCTTATTAATTAACTACGCAGAACAAGAGTTCAGTCTTTCAATGTATCAGTACTGCTGACTCTGGGTAACTGGACAAGTTACTATGATAACTGTAGGCAAGTTAGGACTTGTTTAATTAGTATAAGAAAGAATTCCTAATCTTCRTTTTATTTGAGTCATGAGGTAAAGAAAAAAATTACTTGGGCTTGCCCGGAACAATTTTTAAAAGACCATTCTGCATTTTGGAGGGGTGAACTCRGCAACAATATTTCAAGCACTAGAAGTCAGTCTGTAAAAGTTCAGCCCTAACCTGTTCTCTATGTTGTAAATACTACTTTGATTAATTTAATTGTATGAAACATCTGAATCAGAAAAAAAATCTCTAGTTAGTTTTAGGAGGGGAAATACATAGTTTGAGAAACTGTTACAAGGATGTTCTCATAATTCTTTCCAGGCAGTTAATTCATGACCAGGCAGGTTAGATTAAACAAACTATTGTATGGGAAGACTCTTGTGAAGTCTTCTGAGTGCAAAGAACCAAAACAGTTCATCCCTGCCAGATCTCCTGTCACAGAAAGCATGGCCAAATGTRCCTCCACAGCTCTGCAAGGGTGTTATTCCCCAAAGCATCCCACTTTGACTTTTTTGTGTGTGCCTGTCTTTGAGAAAGGATATCAGCTGGAACTTTTCTGCCCATTATCTCAATATCAGAACATAGATGAGCAGGAACTTTAATTGTTTGAATTTTGAGATTCCTGTGAGAAAAAAGAACTCTGCACAGCCCAGTCAGACTATGTATTTGTGCACTAATTGCACCTGATTTTTTATAGCTTTCACAGTCATTAGCATTTCAGCAATGAAATATTACTGTAAGCCTCACTTCTACATCAACCAAAATTTCTTGGAAGTCTTCTTAGATATACCTTACAGAAAACCAAAAAACCTACATACATCTTAGATTCACCAAAGTGATCCCCATGGGTATAAACATTAGTAGTATCTACATGTGATATTGGGCAAGTACCCACAATGGCAGAAACAAATAGGAGTTCTCAAAACTTCTGGTTATTAAACAGTGCCAAGAATGCACAGAACACATGCCAATTTCATGATCAGTTAGAATGATCAATTATCTTAGCATACCTTCAATTTAACAATCTGACCACAATTCTYTTCATTTAAAAATGCCATGAAAGCTCTCTACCCTGTAGTCAAGCTATTCAGGTCAGGGGAAAGCTGAAAAGTCTCATAGAGATTACTTGATAGAAAAAGTATTTGTTTAGGCTGAAGAAGTGAGGTTTTTTCCCCAAATCCATTCAAACTATTTAAGACTTAAAAAGAAACTTCAATTCTTTGTGTAACTTCTTTAAATGCACCTTATTCAAAAACTTACATGAAATACAGAGATAAAATTAAAGCTTAAAGACAATTGCTTTCTGATCTAACTGCTTTTTTTAACATCTCCAGCAACTACACAACATAAATTTGCTGTGATCCTTGAATTTTATAGCAGCTTCTCAGACAAACTTGCTTCCAACAGCAAGTTACAGCTATTATCAAATCCTCAGGGGAAACATTTATAGATATCTACTGTGGTACTGTTATTAGAATGACAGCATTTTGATGCTTTCCATACTAAACTGTGGAGGTATACTGCTCTTTTCACAGAACACCTGTAGAACTCTGGACAACTACCTTAGGAGGACTTTGACCCCATACCTCATCAACGTCACAATGGCAGCCAGAATATGTAGCCAAGTGCTATGCCAAGACTCTGGTGCTTGTGCACGGAAAAAATGGAATTCCAGTGACTATCTTCACTTGAACCCTGAGAATATTGCAATTCAAATGACAAAGGATGGAAAATATACTTTACAAGGGCAACCATCATATCAGGATCTGCAAACATTCATAGAAAAATTTGATTGCCACTGTTATGCAGGGCACAGCTGTGAACCTAGAGCTGATATAAACGACATCCATTACCTCCATGCTTGCATTTCAGAAGATATTTGYATTCAGATTTCCTCAAATTCACTTTCTAACATAGAAGCCTCTGAAGAAAAGATGCTGTCTAACAGAACTGCATTTTCCTTTATCTCTGAGAGTAAGGGGACATTATCTACATATCCTGAAATGGAGGATTTCCAATCTACCTTTGGAAATAATACACTTAATATAACAACTGCAGAATATAACCCTGTYACAGCTGCCAGTAGCTATGATTTAGAAGAAAATGATACTCGTACTTTCAGTAGTTCTTCATCCTATAAGATAAGGATGTTTAATCTGTTTCACTTAGTTTTACTTTTGAGAACCTTAATACAAATGATCCATGAAAGTGAGAATATCTTTTTCCCTGACTATATTTGAAATTCTAAAGGTTTTGTTTACAAAACAAAAAAACAAAATAATTCCTGAAAGGCTTATGGTTTTATCTTATGAGGTAACCTTTTCTAATCCATAGGTGCCACTTCAGCTTGAGTGTACTTCTTCAGTTTAGTTCTATAAACTAATATYTGTGCCAAAGATATATTGCTCTATATATACTGACTATGCCATATGAAAGGATAATCCAGAATAAGAAATATTTTTTACRGTTTACATTTGGGAAATTTTCCCCACTATATTTGGGAAAAAGTAATTGTTGACAATGCTCTTTTGTATACTTCAAGTTAAGACAATTAAATGTATAATATATAAAATAAGCCATCTTGCTTTTTGCAAGAATTAACTTCATTCCATATGAATGGAATTAGCTTTTAAAAATATTTGGCTTAACTTTAGATCTGTGGAACTTGGCACCATAAAATTTATCTGATTAATGTAATGCTCTTCCACTTTTCCCAAAACCTTCAGGGATCCTGTAGTTTTTCTTTTAATTAAATATATAAGTAACTCTTCCAAAGGTTCTAATTACACTGTAAATGTTAATTTTGAATATTACAGCTTCATTAKTTAAAATTTGAGCTGTAGCAGTTTATCCTTTCTTCTCACAAACCTCCCCCTTATTTCAGATGTCCCTTTTTTAGTTTCCAGTAGTTTTTTTTTTTGCCAATACTCACAGCTCATCTGCTCTGCCTGTGCATTCCCTGCCAGCACAGGTCGCCAGTCCCAGTTTCTCCATCCAGCCATCCCTAGGAACTGGGTAGGGCTGTATGTGCCGTTTGAACAGAAGTCTGTGCATGRGACTCTATGCCTTGTTATTTCCTGAGGAGTCTCTTTGGTGAAAAACAGTTTTCTCCTTAGGAAAACCCAGCAGTAGAGGCAGAAAAATAAGTGTCACTGGGGACCTGAGACAATCTCAGGACCACCTTTCTGTTTCAGTTTGCTGACAAAACTGAACGTATTTCCTTAACACTGTTCCATTTCCAAAAGCAGTGTGAAAGTAGCAGAGATACCTCAGAAGAAAGTATAAGGAGTCTAGTTATGATTAACATATAGTCAGTTTGAGTATTTGGAAGCAATTAACTGCAGTTTATTTGATAAAATAACCTTTTCAAATTACTATGTCAGATGCTTAATAGAGCCTTCTGATGGGTGAAGAGTGGCTGCTGGCATGGATACATTAAAAATCTCCCCAGAGACAGGCATGATCTGCATAAATAATTCACCACCTCCCACATATATAGCCTGCCTTACTAATGAAAATAACCAGGACTTCAATATAATGGTCATTTACCTATAAAAAGTTAATTCCTTAATTTAGCAGAAAACACGTATTATACTAATTTTCTTTGAATTTTCAGGTTATTGGTCATAACAGAGATGCAGAAAAATAGATGAAGCCTTTAGACTTAACATGGAGAAATAATGCTTTATGGCTTTTGAACAGCAAGCTATCAAGAGGAAGTGACAATTTTCTCATCCCAGTTACAGTGATAAGTCCACGAGTCAAAACTGTTTCTGCCACTTATGTTCCAAGTGGAATCACGAATAAAAATATATATATGTAGCAGATTGTTCAGCACAAAAGAACCCATCTCGTTTTGATCACCTGTGTAAAAACATGCTTTTTTTCACTGCAGCTTTGATATTGGTTATTTCATCTTGGGTAAGGAAAGGCATAGTATCATAATTCCTGTGCCTGAACTCCCTTCACACTGCACTACTGGTAACTATCAAATGGTTTCTAAAAACTGGAAACATCACTGGTAATGCCTTAGCAAAACTTGTATGACTTACATGAAATTCCATTTTTTTCACAATGCTTTGACATGGCTAAACTGAAAGATACTGGATCTGTAGCACTTTGTGGTAAGACAGCTTGCAGGTTCACAAAATCTGCAAGTCTTGCCCTGAATACTTTGGACTATCAGCCAGRTAATAGTGAGCTGAACATTTGTGATGATTCAAGCAGGAAATCACCAAAAAAGGAGGATGAGGAGATAAAATCACAGAAGAGTTGAAACAAGAGCACCTGGGACTTTCCAATGGATGCAGAGGAMGTGAACTGCAGAAGTGAAAGAATGAAGCAGTGGGGAATGGGGACAGACCAGTCTCTACCCATTCAGCATTTTCATCTACCTGTTACTTAATATTGACAATCTTTCCTCAAGGCTTACTGTAAAGATAAAGAAACACACTAACTGATATATTAGACCTATTCATCCAATCCCATCTCTTTTTTTTCTTGAGAACAGCCAGGACCAGAAAAGTAAAAGGAAGATGAGAGGAAAGCAGTCTATKGCAATAAACTGTGCCTTCCTAAGCTGCACGTGTAAGCAGCTATCTACCTTGGTCTCTGATGCACAATGCTTTACCAAACACTTTTCAGATGTTCACTCAGGATTATTTGTTACCTCTGTGTATCTGCAATCTGTGCTTTAAATCCTACGGACCGCAGGATTTAGGTCTGCTAAGTGTTAAATTACAGAATTTTCCAAATATATGAATTTTCTCTGTACTATATTTGTCTTACATATATTCTATGATGAAGAATAACWGTGGAGTCAATGAGTCTCCACAGAGTTAAAGGAAAAAAGAAGGAAAGGRGTGCTATGCCTTGCATTGCTGGTTACTATCATATGCTTGAACCCAAATTTATTTTCTTCTTAAGTGAACCCCTTTCCAAAGAGATTTTCTTCTATTCACTGTATTGCCTGTAATCATTTGTTAGCATTATAGTTTTCATTTCTTGCATTCTTGTAATTTTCAAAAGATTAAATGCTAGAGGAACAGTTCACTTTGATTGCCATTCATTGTTCTGTATTTCTCCTTTCTAGAGAGACCTCAGGCTGGCAATATTAGGGATACAGAAATGCTAAAGTGGGTTTGATGAAAGGGTCTGTTTGAGTGAAAGCTGTTAAATACCCTCCTTCAATGTTTTGACATTATGCTAAAAATTTAATTGAAATTCTGCTTCTTTACCTGAATAATCTGGATCTAGTTTATTGTGTTGCTTATTCTGGGATGTACAAATACAGTCGTACTTCAAAGGGAGATGAGAATTGGCACTTAAAGAATCCGAACAGATTAAAAACATAATCTAGTCCTTGCCTTACAGGTTTTTTACTGTTTTTGGTAAAAATAACAACATGGAGAGATGTTTTGAGAGGCTGGCCAGTAAGATCACTTCGTAGACAGCCTAGGATGTGACTAGAATACCGAAGAGTTCAGCAAAATTTGCTTTACTCCCTGCATCACATTGGGATACCCTGTTGTAAATATATATATATATATATATATATATATATATATATATATCAGCAAAGACTTGTACAGAAGATTTCAGACCTGTGCAATAAGTTCTAGACAACTTCCAGACAGATTAGATTCCCACATGTTCCTATCCATCACTTTTCAGTACAAACAGTACAGCAGAGWCAGTTCCATAATTTTAAAACATATTCAGTTATGAAGCACTGATGACCTTTTTATGATGACAACTAACTCCCATCCTTAGGCATACACACCTAAAACTTACTTGACAGGTTTTTTCACACTGTGCTTGTGCCAGCTCTTTCGCACTGGCAAATAGCCAGCAAAATTAGGGCCTGAGACTTCAAGTTGGAGTAATGAATTTTATTTCAAAAAAACAACATTGATACAAAAAAAGTTTATTGTGTGTCTGAAAAAAAATACTGCTTTATTTAACGATTTCATCTTTCCTAAAGACTTTTTTTTGGTGTTYGTTCTTGTAATTTCTTCTCCTGTGCTACTGCAAGCCATTGTATAGATGGCTGAAAACAGATTCAAAAAGCTTACTAGTCTAACATCATCCCTTGAGTTCTAAATTATTCCATATGTGTGGCTTTCCCAGAYATCCCTGTCTGTTTTTCTGGAAATACTTCTTTGAATATTAACCCTGCTTCACAATATTTTTCATGAGGATGATGATCATGCAAACCTGCTGTACTCAAGATAAATTCTAAGCTTTTGTGTATACCAGTCAAGGATCAGGGTCTTTACAGAATAGTTCTTTCATGCAGCTGTTCCAAAACTCTTGCAGCTACTCTTCTTTTCACTGTCACTGCCACTGAGGATTGCAAAAGCTTCCCACAGTTGTTGTCCCCTTGTTATATAAAAGAAAGTAAAGGGCAAGAAGGTAAAGGGCACATACCCTTTAACATCCTTAAGAGAATAACTTTGGATTTAATTATGTTCACTAATGTGTTACCATCATCATGGTACATTGATGATAGTTCTCCTCGGTCAGTAGTAATTAGATGACATATTTTAGTGTATGCTTGTATAAGCCTTAGTTTATAACTGGTAAGGTATTTTATTGATTAGTAACCAGACACAGACAGCATGAAAATTAATATGGATCATTACATATTCAACAGACATTTTGCCTCTGTGCACACAATTTGAGGGTGGTATTCAGCACCGCATATAAATGGGCTCTAGACACTATGAAGTCACCTGTCCCTGCCTTTGTTTTTATATCAGGAAATATATTTATTTAACAGAACTTTTCAAGATCCTGCAGAAGAAATATACCATATGTTGGCAGTCTCATGGACCACACTGCTCCCTCAGGCTACTRGCAGGTTGAGACAAGATGACAGCTTGCCTGTGTCAAGTGATGATTTCCTGAGGCAGGGACAAAACAACCACCTGCTTAAGGGAGGCTAGGGGCACCCTGCAGTCCCACAAGGATAATATGGTTAATGTCACAACAGAGCACAAAGTACCTTATTGCTGGGGCAGCCAGTAATTAAGGGCACAGGACTAATAACAGACTTAGGCTGCCTGTAAATCCTATGCACTATTTCAGCATGAACTGCATATGCCAAGTTTAAGTATCTAAATCACAGCATTTTTGAGTTAAAAACCTTAATCTGCCACTTTAACAGAAATCCTTCTTCAACTTTTCCCTCACCAGAGCATGACAAGAATTTAGGGCACATACTAGAGCCTCTGGGGCTGCAGCCAGCAGAGGGTGCAGATGACACGTGCAGACACTGGCGGGCACCTCACAAGGGTAGGTACCTCACCGAAAGTTCAACTCAGTCTTTCCGTTCCCTTCAGCAATGCAGCTGCTTGAYTTTGGCATACAAACAGAAAAGATGACTAGTCACTCCCTAATGTAGTGCCGCACTAGCAGAAATGACTGATTCTAGAGGTTTTTTTCCACAAACATTGGTATATTAGGACAAACCTGAATATACCAGAGAGACACTGTCTTCTCATACTCTCTTCTCTGGAGATTTCACTCTGCTGAAAGCTTCTTCTCCYTAAGATCTGYCCAGGGAGGTGGTTGAAWCACCATCCCTGGAAGCGTTCAAGAAACAACTAAATGTGGCACTTAGTGCTATGGTCTAGCTTACAAGGTGGTGATCACTCAAAGGTTGGACTTGATGATCATGGATGTCTTTTCTAATCATAATGATTCTATGATCTTCAGCTGTCATTAAAATCCATGCTTAAAATGCAGATAATGTGATCAAATCTCTTTGGTAGTGCTCCAAACTACAAATCTGAGACTCAAAAACCTCGTTTCTCCCCAGATGTGGAAGATCTGTATATGCAGCGTTGGCCAAAGTCATTTTACTGACCATGTGTTAATTGCATCCCCATCACAGTCACTTGAAGTGTAAGATACACTTTTAGAAATTGTTATAGCACAAATAAGTCTCTGCAAAGGAGTAACCTGCTTTGCTATCCCTTCAGAGCACTTGGAAAACTCAACAAGCTGGGCACTGCACGGTCCCATAACACCTGGTCCTGCAGTGTGTGAAACTCAGTAGAAAACAGAGAAAAGTAAAATACTTTATCAGTGGTTAAATGTTTTCCAGAAAGATTAAGTGGTTTGTCTGTCTACAGCCCCACTGGATAATGGGATAGCTTTTAGCTATGAAAACAAATGTCCTCTGAGCTGCTACCTTTAGCAAGGCAGCAATATGTTTGCATACAATCCAAACAGTATGTAAAATAAAGAATGCCTTTTAATTAATAATCATAGATTTTTGCATAGATTATTTATATAATCTATGCATAGATTTGCATAGATTATTTATATAATCTATAATCATAGATTATAAAAGATATAACAGATTTTAGAACAATAGAACAATAAACTTGGACAAACCTCCAAGACACTATAAAATACTTCAGTCATTGTACAACTGAATGAATGYTTTAGAATTTATCTGTGCATCTTCTGCCAGCCTTTTATGAGGATATGCCTGAAATGTATTTTTTCAGAGTTACTATATCTACAATGTAGATATAAGTAAACTTCCAGCATTATGAGACTCAAGCACTACTTAAAAACTTAATATTTCTTGCAAAAATAGGGACTGCTCAATTTTATATGAGTTGTTCCTCATGCAGTAATCAGAACCACTTAATTCCCAGAAATCACTCTCACAAATGGACTGCCCTTATTTTACACATCACCAGATGAGGGGAGGTGGGGGAAATTCTTATATTTATCAGTTTCAAGGCAGYCAGAAACATTTCACCTATTTACCTAAAATTCAGTAACCGCTTTGGCCATAACAAGTTTTTAAAAATTGCAAGATACATAGCAGAAAAAAATGTAAGATTAGTGATTTGCCTGTGAATTATTTCCCAGTCCTTTTACCCATCCAACCAGAATAAACCACTTCACCAACTTTTCCACCCATTTCCCCAGTGATTTCCCCAGTCAGCTGTAGTGTAAATGGTAACCTGGCTGATAAACTTGTGACTGCTGGTGAGGATGTAGCCAACCTATTGAGCAGCCATCTGGCTGCTGCTCAGAGACAAGTAAACCAGTGGAGTTCTGTTAAACTCTCCCTCTGTGTAGGACATGACCTGGTTCCTTTTACTCTGCCACCAATTTTCAAGAAACTTCAAGAGCTACATCATGCTTTGAAACTACYGAAGACACTGTCACTGGCACAGTTTTAAGAGTGGCATTCAAAGTTCTGACTCCAACCAAATTACCAATGCTAGGGAACAGCATTAGGAGAAATGGACTACCTGTAGCCAGAACAAAACATGATGCTACTGGGAAARAAAACAAACCAAACCAAAACCAAAACMAAAAAAAAATCCAAAACCCCAAATGCTCTTCTTTTGTTTCTTTGAGACTTGACACTGAATGTAAAATCTGCATGAAAGCAACCAGATTTAAGAGAAGCAATGAAAAATAATTCCYTAACATTACCATTGGGTGGCAGGGCCAGCTGCAGTGTCCAATTKCATTYTGGAAAYGTGCAATTAAATTTACAAGAGTAATAACTCAGTACTKTYAGAATAACACCACRAATMATTTTGACTGTACCTAAARCCAAGGCATGAAAAATCATGAAGTTTTTCACCTCTACAGCTACCCTAAAACCAACTGCTCTAAGGAGATTCAAGATTTTGTGGGCCAACTGACATAACCAGGAAGGTTTTGTCACAAACTGCATTCTCTAGATTGCTGAATTATGTCTCTAAAAAGACCAAGAAAACCAAATTTCAAAATGTTTTKATGATTGTGCCATGTTTCAATAGAAAAGATATCCATACTAAATGCGCATGTGTCTTTATACCTTTATGAATGTCTTTCATCAACCAACACTATCAGCACTATAACCTTTCCAGAGCATCAAATTTCAGTTGCAAATTCTGAGAATAACAGATGGGTCCAGGAGAAGTGTTAGCTCTGTATTTACAGGTAAAACAAACTTTTTTTTTAATACTCTATGGCAAGACTGTATGCTGAATGTTGCTTATTCAGTGCAGGAAGAAGATTGTTGGTGAAGTGGCATGTACCATCACTGATCACAAGACAAAACCACGATCACAAGCATCTTTTGAGGCAAAGAGTGATGGGTGATTTTCCAAAAATGATCACMGGAGAAACAAAGTAAAATCATGGTAAGCCCTGGATCTGGAAGGAAGTCAAYACACAACGAAGAATTCAAGCAGTTTCCTGGGAACAGTGGAGGTCCTAGCCTAGGGGTGTGAGAACTGCCATCACTAGACGTGATGAACCTACAAAATGCTGTCAGCGCAGCCCGAGCCCACCAACTCTCTTAAGGCAGCGCTGCCAGCGCGGCCTCGGCCCGCGCTGCCGGGTGTGGGATGCCGTACAGCAGGTCTGTGCCGGGCTGTCTCATGCTCTCGCACACCCGCACCAGCCGTTCCCGCACAGGATCCCCGCGGTGTGCAGAGCCGCCCTGCCAGAGCCGCCCTGCCGCTCCCGCCCCCGCGGCTGCATCCCCTCCCTGGGCGCTCAGGGCCGCTCGCCCCCGGCCAGCGCCGGCCCCTGGCAGGGCGCTGCCGCGGCTCCCGGTGCTCCCGGTGCTCCCGGTCCGGTCCGGTCCGGTCCGGTCCGGTCCGGTCCGCCCAGCCCAGCCCAGCCCAGCCCAGCCCAGCCCAGCCCGAGCCCCACCGCCGCCTCTCCTCGCCTCGGCTTCCCCGGCGCTCCCATGCCCAGCAGCGAAGCGGTGCCGCTGGGGCTGGGCGCCTGCCGCAGGTCGGGGGCGCTGGGCGGGATGCTGTCGCTGGTGGCGCGGCTGCTAGAATGGCTGCGGTCGCTGTTCTGGAAGGAGGAGATGGAGCTCACGCTGGTGGGGCTGCARTACTCGGGCAAGACCACGCTGCTCACCGTGCTGGCGGTACGCGGCCCCCGGCCCGGGACAGGGCGGCGCGGCGCGGTGCGGGGCCCGGCGCCGGGGCAGGGCCCGGGGTGGGGCTGAGGGGCCGCCCGGCGGGGCTGAGGGGCCGCCCGCCCGCCCGGGGCCGCCGCCCCGCGGCCTTTCCCCGGCAACAAGTGCGGGCTTTGCTGCTGCGGTGGGGCCACCGCCGGCCGTGAGGTCCCGCGGGGATGCGGGGGGATGCGGAGGATTGGAGCGGGGGGCGGGCGGGAGGCAGCATGAGGCGGCTTTCGCATCGTTTGCAACCTCGAGAATTCCACAGCAGGAGGCTGTGTGTGTAAGTGGTTTCAGAGGGAGGAAGAAGATGTCTCCTGGGTCTGGCTGCAAAGTGTGCCCATCTTGGAGCAGATTCATGGGCATGGGCTCTTGCCGTGGTTCAGTCTGGCTTTCCATGTTCATTGTATCCCAGAATAATATACTGTGCATCCYTCAAGGCCACAAATTGCCCGTTACTGAATTTTCTCCTCCCATCAATTGCATCAATACCAATGCCTCCCACAAATCCTCCATAGCTCTTCCCCAGCATTCAAGTCAGRTTCCAGCATTCTGTTCCCCCTCTGGTGATGGCCTTGCAGCCTCTCTAATGCTGACACYTACCATGACATTTTCTGTTTTGTCACCATGCTGAAATACATTCCTTGTCTTTCTTTGCTGTGCTCTCCAAACTGCATTTGGGTCCATCCCAAAGATTTGCTTTGCATCAGAAGATTGAAATAAATAAATATGTATGTTACATTTGCTTATTACTAATCATGAAGCTTAGTGAAGYCTTTCTGGCAGATGGTATCTCTTGTGAGGTGTATCACAACTTCAGCTGCAATGAGATGAAAATTTCTAGACATTCTTCAGTCCTTACCATGAAAAGCTAGTAGATAATGAATCAGACCAGACTGGGAGGTGTGTGGGTTAAAGTCAGAGAGACTGAGGCAATGAAGACCTAAGTATATTTGTTACTTGTTTTWGTGTAGGATTATGGATTAAGGGAAAAAGAAGAGATTATGCATTAGGGTGAATGAAGAAGTGGAGAGAGATCAGGAGAAAAAGGAGTGGCAGCTGCCCAGTGAAAGTATGTTTTGGGTGACATCAGCAATCAATGGAATATACTTGTAGCTGGTATTTTAGTTGGTTTGTCAGGCACTCAGGTAATCTTGCGAAGAGAGGCCTTGGTCCTTCTTATGTTCATTGGAAGTGTTCCCAAAGGCGGGCCTTGCCAAGGAATGAGGAGAAGGCATGACAGATTACATTGCTTCTTGGATAATTTTCATAAACAGCAAAGAAGAACGCAGTAGTTCAGAGACCTCAGTAGTGTGTGGTGCCACACTTTGTGTAGCTGTTTGTCAGCTCCCTTGCACTATACCACCAATGGAATGGCATCATAGGTGTTTGTCTCCGTGATGTTTTCTTCAACACCAGAGCACTCCTGTTACCGCAGGTCTGATTTTCCCTGCAAATATTATTTCATAAGAGTATTCTACAAGGCATTCATGTTTTGTGACTTGGGGAGGGTCATACATAGCAGGTTTTGTATATTTTAGATCATTCAGTTTGAAGATGACATGCTGTGATAATTTCCGAAGAAAAGTGGTTGGAGAATTTTGAACAAAAATGAGGATAAGGCAGTGAATAATAGCTTACTCTTGAGTACTGTTGATATGGGAAGGGCAAACAGATGGGGAACTCTATGAATGTTTGTGAATACGTGGCTAGAGTGTGATGATGAAAATAGCTGTTGCAAAATAGTGGCTTCTTAAAATGCAAGCTGCAGTGGATGAAGGAAAAACATTGGAAATTACAACTTTTTTCTCTTTGCAAGAGCACTCAGATCCTATCATGCTAAGACTGAATAAACACCCTTTGAGACAGTCTCTGCTCTCAAGAGTTTGAGCCATATTTAGTCCTTAGTTACCAACGGAAACCTTGGATAAAGTCACTGCCTTTTACTGTTGATGTGCCTTGATGTGATGGAGTAGAATTTGGTCCATGACTGTTGGTGTAGTAGAGGATTATGACAGTGTTCATTATCAGTTYAATATTCAGAAACTTTTAGAGGACATTACAAACTTCTTAGCATCACTCATTTTTCATTTGTATTGGGAGCTAATCTGCTTTTTATTGAAATATGACAAAATTTTTTGCACATCCTAAATATTCACAAAAATAGGCAATTTATCATGTAAACCTTCCTTAGCAAGCACAGTATACAGACTTTTTACTTTATGGTACTCAGGTGGTTACAACACTTAAAACACAGTAAACAGAGCTCTTGGACTAATGTGGGCAAATGATTGAACCTATTCCTTTCTTAACTGTGTGGGAAAATAAAAAACTGTAGACATAATACTTTCTTTGTATCTGATTCCATTCAACCAGAATGGGGAATTTTTAGAGGAAAAGACTGAAGACCAGTGAAAATTCTTTACATTCTATCCTCAATACTAGAGCAGTTATGGTGGTTTGGCTTTTTACTTGTTTTATTTTTGTCTTCCAGTTTAGTGTATTGCATATGATGTATAATTACCTGAAAAGAAGTTGAATTCTGAGTTTCTACAGCCTTYTGAGCCAACTATCTGGTTTTCCAGGCATTCCTGTCCTTAAATAATGATGCTACATTTTTACTGTTTGTGTGTTCAGATGTGTTTCTATGTCAGTACTCCACAAATACAGGCACTACATATTTTAACAAATTAATATAATTATAGAATGATTAAGATTGGAAAAGAGCTCTAAGACCATCAAGTCCAATATTTGACCGAACACCACCCTGTCGATTAAGCCATAGCACAAAGGGCCACATCCAGTCCATTCTTAAATGCTTCCAGTGATGGTGACTCCACCATTTTCCTGGGCAGACCAGTGCCTGATACAGAAGAGGTTGGCTTTGTCTTATTACATCCAGTTAAAAATTTCTGTCAGTGCTGGGTGTGTGTATCTGTATGAAACTGTAGGGGCTTTTGTCTTCACTTTCTTTTTCCTACTGCTGTTGACAAGTTACGGAAGCAGGGAAGAAGAGGGGAAAAAAGAGACAAAAGATGGTGAAGATGCATAGTACAGAATTTGGCAAGAAGACTCCCATAAGTAAGGTTGAACAAGGAACTGATGGAAGTTGCTTCTTGCCTGAAGGATCTAATTCCAAACTCCAAAATCTTGTGAGACAATCATGTAACTGTCTAAAGTTTTACAGCTTTTAAAGCCCCAGATTAAAAATTGTTAACCTTATATTGTAAATGCAAACTGGAGGCAAAATGTGTCCTACAAAGAGGAAAAAGAAAAGTTTCAGAAATTGTACAGATCCCAGGAGTAGCTTTGGAGGGGTAGACTGAGAGACACACTGCCTTTCCAGTGCACCTGGAAGCTCTGATCCTCCAGTTCTCAAATGAGAGGGAACTAATGGAACATGACTGCATCCTGCCATGTCCATATACCCATATTTTCTTCCAAAAAAAAACTGACCCAGTGCACGTGGGTTAATGAAGTAAATATGGGCAGATAGATGTGGAAGGGCTGTGCCAGGCCTAGAAGGTGCTGTTTTCCTTACTGGATGACTGGAAAACCAGGATTGCTGTGCATTGCAGAGAGCATCTGGTTCTCTGTGTAGACATAAGTAACAAACTGCCTATCTTACTGTAGCATGTCCAGGAGACACAATAGCTTGTTAATGATGCATTTTCAAAAGGAGGCATGAATGATGAGTTACCTTCTCAGATCTGAGTTTTGTCTTTATCCTCAAAAGGTGTCTTCTGTAGTGGGTAGAAGTCTATAGGACTCCCATTGGTGTGATGAGAAGTGTCTCTGTTATGAAAATGTTTCCCTGAACTGGGGGAGGAGGCGGCATTTTTGTGCTGGAGGTTTATGTTTGGGATTTATAGTACACTGAGTTAGTACCTTGTACTTTTCTGTCTTAATGGCATTCTCTTAGCTCTGCAGCAGGATTCCTCTGCTGTCAGCTACACAGAAGAAACAAGTCTGCACATAGTACTCTCTGCATGGGTAGTCTTCACTGTTTTTATATTTGAATTAAACTAGTGGTAACAGTAGTGAGAAACTACAGGAAAAAAATCATGGTGTAGTCAGTTTCATAATATTTTATCATGTTGGGGGTAGGACTAGGTGACCTTTGAAGGTTTCTTTCAACTCAAATCATCCTACAATTATATATTTTGGCTGTGTTGCCAAAGGATCAGATGAAGAATTATCTGAAGTCTCGTGGTTTCTGGGGTGATCTTTGTTGCTGAAGAGAATAAAAGATCATTTAAAGGGACTGAAATGAACAGCCTCCCTTGATGTGGCGATGCAGTAATTGAAGTGCTGGCCAGCACTCTTGCTGAAAATTAATGTCATATTTTACAGTATTGTAAAACAGCATTTTTTAGATTGCAGATGAGAACCTTTCTTGTATGTATCAACTGTTTTATAATAAATATAATTTTGTTTTTATATTCTAGTCGGGACAGTTCACAGAAGATATGATTCCAACAGTYGGCTTCAATATGAGAAAAATAACAAAAGGAAATGTTACCATAAAGGTAGGTGTGTATGTTTGATTTAATACAGAGTTGAATAAATAATAGAGTACTTTCAACTGGAAATATGAAAGACAGGAAATTTCTTTTAAGATTATAGGGTCCCTTATCTGTTTTTCTAGCTCCAGACTAACTTTTTTTAAAGCAATAGTAATATATGTGTTACATTAATCTGTTTGATTTCATTATATTCCATGCCAGGCAGAGGCTTTGTTGCACTTTCTTGATTAAGGAAGGTCATAAAATGTGGAGATACTGAAGTAGCTGAGTTGATTCCTGGGGGTGTATCTGTCTTCTCTATTCCCCTTCCCCCCTCCTCCCGACTGTAAGTGAAATCTGGAGCGACTTGACTCCTAACTTAGGTATCTCAGTGGAGAGTGTGGTTTAGCTCACATGTTAGCTATGCTGAAAGAGAACATCTAAGTTAAGTCAGTTAGCAGGGAACCATCTCTTAGAGCTATAGAGATGTTGGAGTTTAGGATACTCTTTTGGAGGTTTTGAGTGGTCTGGGATTTTGGTAGGGGGTCTGGGGACTTTGGTAGTTAGAAATACTGGCGGTGTTGATTTTAGTTTGTGGGAGAGATTAGTATTATATGAGGAATTTTAGGGTACAAGAGTTTAAATTAGAATGATAGTTAATAAATCATAGGGTGAAGAGTAGATTTATGGGTTTTAAAATAGGGGTTTGAAAGAAACAGAATGGAGGATTGTAGGTGTGTCATTGTCTTTTTCTTCTTCTCTTCCATCTTTCGCTCTGACGCTAGTGTTCTTAGATTGGTTTAGAGGGGTTAGGCGCAGTTTAATATAACAGATTGTCACAACCTTGAATTGCAATGCAGACGAGTCCAGAATTTCTCTCCAGACACAGAGCTTAAAAAAAAAAACTTTTCTAATATTCCAAAGTTCATTTCAAACTATCTAATCCCAACATAGAGACACACAGACATCAAAATAGAGATGAATCCCTCCAGTAGAATTAAGGYACTGTCTGTCTGATTATGAAAGGAGCCTAGTTGATTAGTCAAGATGAAATTCACAACTTCTAGCTAAGATTAGGTCAAGGGAATCTAGATTTTTGTCTTTGCCTTGACTTTTTCCTCCTTTTCCATAATACATAAATTCTTTTCTCCCTCAATTCTATAGATACTCTTCCTCTGGTTTGGTATGACTCCTAAACCACTGGTTAAATTCCAGAGGCACCGCAGTCAACAAAAAAGTTACCGCATTCAACCATAGTTCATCAATTATCCATAAAACTAGGAATTCCCTTTGTTTTTTGCTTTTCTTTGCACAGAAGCAATGAGGCCACGATTGRCAGAGAGAAAACATACACATAGTTGGAGGGCTGCACCAATGCTGCTGCAGAATTGTCAGATGTAGAAGAGATTAAGTTGTGCAGAGAAGGTGTGGGTGAGGTTCTGTGGAACTGTGCCTTGTTTTACTCTTTGCTCTCAGAAGTAATTTTGAATATTATTGCAATAATAGAATTTTTTAGAATAAGGAGATAATGCTAACATAATTAATACGTTTATTAGTTTCAAAAATGATTCTTGGTTTGGAAGCCAGTCTGCACAGAAAGATACCTCGACTCATTCTCACAGTCTCTCTGCTACAACAGCATTCAGTGAAAGTAAGGGGTGTAGGGGAATATGACTCTTACACATAGATGCTTATTTCCTTAAAAGTCTGTCAGGATAAGCTACTTGTATGTCACTATTCCTGTATCAAGGTTAAAATCTTACAGGTTATTGCTAGATAAGATTTCCAAAATGATTTTATTTTGAGAAAAATGACATAATCTGCTGATAAATTGATGACTCAAGAATGATGAGGTGGTGCCTCTTGCTAGAATCGTTTTATGAGCTATTTGCAGCCCAGTAACAAGGGTTCTGAGTAAAATTTTCTTTAACCCTTTTATCCCAACAAAACAGGTAACCCTTCTCATAGAAATACTATGATATTCAACTGTCAGCTACTAAAATCCATGGATGAAGTGTTACTTTACTAAACCCGTGAAGTTCTTAAAACATGTCAGGAATGATGTGCATGCTAAGCATAGACCTGACATTGTGTCTGACCTTTTTCAAAGGTTTTGACGACACTGCAAAACAGAATCAATTAAACTTGCTATAAAATTGAGGCTGAGAAATCATCTGGGTCAAAAAGTCATCAAGTGAAAAATTGGCATTCTAGAAGTGTAAGATTAATTACTTTTGGAAAAGTAAGTTGCAAACCCAGCAGTTAGGTGATACTAATCCTTTATCTGTGACTTGCTCTATTTTGGGGTAGGCCACTAAGAAGGAAGCACTCTGCTAGTGCAGTGTCACTGCCTGGTTTCTTTACTTTAGTTCCATGTGCAGATTCCATACAATTCCAGAAGGCAAAAAGAACTGAAATCCATGGTCTTCTTTCCTTTCTTCTGATTTCGGCAGTCATTTCCAAAAGCCAGTAGATTTATTCTCATTTTCAGTCTCTAATCTTAATATGTAAAAGCACGGTCACTGGCATGCGTGTGTGGATATTTATMTGCACCACACTAAAAGGAAAACACTGATTTACACAAGCTGAGTAATTTTTCAGGAAGATGCCAGTTTTAGATGTTCTTGAATTGAAGCTAAACCTGTTTAGAAATGTAAGGCTGTCAGCTTTAACCATAAATCGTCAAATTTTGGCTTATCAGTATGTTTAATAACCTGTCACCTCTTATTCCCAAGAAGAGTAAGCAATAAAGGAAGGATTTAACACACAATATTTGAAATCTAAGCAAGCAGCTTTGTATTTTGAGGTTGTGGTTGAGGTATTGAAGTATGGGATGATTTCTAGCATTGAAACATTTTATGTCCTACAACTTAGGGATCTGCTAGAACTATTCTATTGCAGTTAATTACAAAACTGATGGCTATTTTTTTTTTCCCTAACAAAAATATCTGAGTGAATTGCTTTGAGATTTTAATTCCAAACAAGTTTTGCTGTTCACTGAGTGATTTGATTTTGATAGTTTTTCTATTTTTTTGGATCTGCTTAGTATTAGCAGTCCTTTTACTTTGATGAGATTTACTGTTCAACAAGCTAGACAGGAATTAATAAAATTTCCTTTAACAAGCCAAGTTGAAGAACCTCAGAAGACTTGAATTGTAAACTGCTGTTTAAAGTAGTTGGGAACCTTCAGCTAAGCAACCTTTGGTTCCTGCACTGATGGTCTTATAACATTCTCAGTTAAAAGGCAATAGACATTTATACACGCAGATAATGCCACAGATTCATTTCCCTTGCTCTTGCATGTGTTTTTCTTAAAATGGCATGGCGAGGCAGATTCTGCACGTCCCTGCCGCTGTGGCCCCGGGGGAAGCGGGGAGCAGGAGCTCAGGGGACTGGGGCTGTGGGCTGTGGTCACCCCGGCTGTCACCGCTAGGTGCCGGTGTCCCTCCACCACACCCTGCACAGCCTGGCTGCGGGAGAGCAGAGCTGAGCTTCTTGTTGTGCACTTTGCTCTGATGTGGCAGAGAGGCAGGAGAAGGATACCAGCTCTGCATTCCTTTGTTGCAGCACTCCTGCTCTGGACAGTAGTGTTTTCAGGTCTCTACACATCCTCACAGAAGAAGAATCCTCCTGCTTTGTAGTGCTTCCTCCTACTCTTCAGATTATCTCACCTGTCATATTGTCGTTTCAAATTTCATGCAGTAATACAAGCCTGTGTGTGTACTCTGAGTATAGCTGAAACAGCAGTGTTTCAGCACATACTGGTTATTCTGTATTACTTGGATCACTCTGAAAAAGCTGTGCTGTGGCTGGCCTGATTTCAAGTCAAGGATTTTTGCTGGATGTCCCAGTGTTTTGTGATAATTGTTGGTAAGGAAGAGCTGCAGTGGTGGATTCAAAGGAGCTGTGATCCACAGCAGGAAGCCCAGTTACTAAATCCCAGGGATTGTTCAGTGTTCTCATTAGTGACCTGGGTGGTGGGACAGGGTGCACCTTCAACAAGTTTGCTGGTAGTACAAAACTGGGAAGAGTGGCTGGTGCAGCAGAGGGTTCTGCTGCCATCAGAGGGACCTTGACAGGCTAGGGAAACGGACTGATAGGACCCTTAGGAAATTAAGTACAAGGACTTTGCTTTTGTGTCCTGTTTAAAATCTACCTGTTGATCTGTATAGCATCATATTTTGTGTSTCTGATAAAATGGCAAATAACCCTTGATCTCTAACAAATACTCTCTCCCATTAAAATGCCTCTGTGCTCGCTGTCAGGAGTTGAAGATACTTTGTGAACATTTTGTGTTGCAAGTCTCTTTCCAGTTCTTCAGTGAAAATGCTATGATTAAATGATGAACGTTGAAATGTGCATGTAGCTTTTTTCTTTCATTTGATGTGATTAAAATGCCTAATGGTATGTTTGAAAGTTGGACTTTATCACCAGTGAGGAGTGAGAACAGAGTTCTTTAAAGGGCCAAGACTGATTGCAAAAAACATAATGTTCTGAGAAACATTGCCTGCAGAAAATGTAATCGTGTTGCACTTTTTTTGACTCTTAAGAGCAACTATGAAGGCATTTCCAATATGTAATAAGGATAATAAGTAGTATGTATTCTAAAGTAGTAAGATATTCTAAGTTTCATTTTAAGTTACATGGCTGGTAGGTACTACAAGTTAGGCTGTATAGATTTCTATATACAGGGCAATTTATTAAAAAATTTAGGTTATTAGGTTTTGTATTCTTCTGTTTATTAGGAAAAAAAGATGGATATTTTTGGTTGAAGGTTCCAGTTTAGAATAGGTGATTGTTTAGGATTTGTCCCTCATGAGCTTAGCCAGGTGAGAAATTTTGGTCACCTGGATTAAATGCCTAAATTATAGGTGATTGAAGTTGTCTCATGTTTTCCAGTTGCTCCCTGTCATAACACACTGAGTTGGCTATGAGTCCAATGACTGCTTGCTGTGGGTGTGTGAGCTCACTGGTCACATCTTAGGCTTGTCTGTGTACATTGTGGTGGTGGATGTTACTGGTGCTGCCTTATTCTGCCCAAATACTCCTCTCTGCTTAACAAATTCCTCACCTGTTTGTTTATGTTAGGTTTTATGGCTGATACTTCCTGCATACCTCTAAGAAGAAAGATCTATTTCTGAATTCAAATATTTTTAGTGTTGGATTCATCTTACAGGTTAAGATGTCTCATATAAACAGCTCTGCAGTGAGGCTTAAGCTCTTTTAATAGTCAGAGGAGCTATAGTCAGTACTGTCAAGCCTAGAGCGTAATTCTGACATCCTAAACAAGATGTTACATCTGATCAGCTGTAAGGCTGTGTAAACTTTGCTGACTACTGTGAGGTAGGTACTGAACCCACACACTGACATCAAGATACAAATTTCTCATTGTAATCTCTGTCCACAAGAAATCTCCTATCCAGCATATTGGAAAAAAGCCATGTAACATGACATCTGGAAAACCCTTTTCCTGCAACTTTCTCATGAACCATCAAGCCTTCCCRCAATATGAGCTAGTTTGAAGAAATACAGCTAGAGTGTTAATAAATCTTCCTGTAACTGAAAGCTTTCAAAAATCTTTGAACCTATTCATGCATGTTTGCACTCAACTGCTGTGATACAGCTCTGTGCAAAAGAAAAGGGTTTGCTCCTTAAACACAGCTAATTGCTGTGGTCTTAACATGGAGCCTTAGATCCTCCTGGAGAAGTTGGAAAGAGAAAGCCAAAGTTTCCTCTTTAGAAGAATTTGATGTACCTCAGGTAAGTATATGGTAAACAGTGGTTCCATCATGGTGCTCTAGTTTACAGATTAAATATTGCATTAATTAATGGCAGTGTGGACCTGCAAGCACAATAAGAATTATTACTATTATATGAGTATTTAGGAACTAGTAAAACAGTGATGTATAAAATGTAGTACCAACATAATACATGCCTATGAGATTGAGCCTGAACAACAAATCCTTGAGATTTGAATCTCCTGTGAGGCAATGGTACTGGCTATCAAAGAAACTTTTTCTCAGTTTGGTCATTCTGTAAGCTTTTGCTGATTCTTAAAATCAGCTGGTGTTCTGGGGATAAAATTACCTTTTGAATATTATGAAACTTTTATTCCTGAGGGGTCAGTAAAAACCATAGAAGAAATTTGAAGATCAGCCTCTTTCTAAAAAGAACCAGACAAAGTAAACTTCTTTTTAGAGCTAGTTGTATGTTCAGCTGTTAAGGTTTAGTCTTCTGCCTATACCCATTCATACCCAGAATTTTATCTGTTATACCACATATTTATCTGTGTTTTTAATACTGGGACACAAAAATAGTTGACATACAAAACACGCAAGGCTCATGCAAGATAACTTCTTTAACGCTAAGATCTCTCCTCTTTCCTTCCTGGGTACCTGTTGTATTCTCACAGTTCTGTCTGTTCAGTTGTGTACTGTGAGCATGGTTTGATGCAGCAATTCGTGTTTTGAATTAAAGAGTTAACTCTTTCATTGGCTATTCAATATAATAAAGAGAATTAGAAAGTTATTATTAAAACTGTTTTGATTTCAAAGGGAAAGAGATGAGGATTTTTTTCATTTCATACTTTTTTTTCCATATTTCAGATAATTAGTACTATATTGATGTAGATTTGATTCCAAAGCATTGTTAAAAACACCTGTGTCCTTCATGTTGTACTTTAATGAATAGCTATAAGCCTGATTAGGGAAACTGACTGGAAATGACTTATCATTCCATTGTTTCAAGGTGACTTTTTCTCCTAATGAGAGTAATCTTGTTCTGCAATGCAATTTAATACCATAAGATACAGTATATCATCAAGCAAGGACAAAACCAGTATTTTTTTATCTTGTATTATTTATTTTGTGATTAGTCCAGGATACATCATCTTGTAGATTTTCATGGCTATCAGCATTCCAAAAATCTAATCTGACTAATAGCCTGCCCTGTCATCTTTCTCTTTGTTTTTTCTCTGGTCTACCAAGAAAATAATTCAGTTTCTTTTTCAAGACACACAGATGTGCACCAGATGGCTTTCGATAGTTTCAGGATCTTGATGAGTTATTGGAGTAATTAGTGTTGGTCTAAGTTGTGCCACCTAACCATAATGCTGAACTGTGTACTCATCACGTTCAAGCTTTTAAAGCATAAAGGTTTATTTTACTAAGACCTTTGATACAGTGCTTCAAATGTCAGTGCAGATAATAATTGATACCCACTTCATGGTCACAAGCTCTTTCATGTGTAAAATTTTTGATCTTATTCAGGGGATCAAAAGGTACTCTACATTTAGGTGATACCATAATTTTATATTGGAAGGAGTGGTAAGATATCAATCAGGGAATTATTATAATGGTGAATTGTGAAATATTTCTTTCTAAAATATTAATATAAGATTGAAAATGATACAGAAATTGATACATAAATATGATTTACAGGCTGAGAAATTAAAAAGATAGTGGACATTAATTGAAAAAGGCCTAATCCGATGGGCCTGTGAAGTCTTGCTCTTTTGTGCAAAGCTTTGTTGCCGCAACAGGCTTAATTTGGATTTATAGTGTAAATATGAGGACAACTCCTGAAAAATTTTGTTTCTTTATATATCTTGCTTCCAAATTTAGTTTCTTCTGTAATATATATGCCTCCTAGATCTGGTATACAGTATATATTGTTTTGATAGCTAAATCTGCCTAGAATAAGAAATAATTTGTCCTTGGCAGAGAAACAAATCCATTACTTTTATTTTTCAGTTTTCCTCACTGTCTTAATCTGTGTCACTTGTAACACAACTGTTTTTGGATGTAGCTGTAACAGATACAGTATCATGCAGCCCTGGCCTGCATGTTGTAGGTATCTTACTTGGTACTTTGATCTGAGAAACAGTTTTGAAACAAGATATTGTCATCCACCAAAAATACCAAGTTTTTTGCAAGTAAAGCAGAATRTGTAACTCCTGTACAGGAAAGTAGTGTGTTAATGCTTTCACAAATAGGGATTCCATGGGTTGCTGGACACTAATAGCATGTGTAAGTACTTATGGGATTGGAGCTTTTATAACATCATAAGCAGAATTTGAGCATCCTTTCTTCAAGAAACACTGCTTAATCAGTGTTTAGGCCTACTTCTCTTTCCTTTCTGGTTCTGATTAATTAATCCATGTGTCTTTTAAAGCACATTGGTTGAACCAATGGGAGAGCTGTTGGAGGTATTGGAGCTCCTTGGAGTGGGGAATATCATCCCTTATGTGGATTCAGTCTGCTCTCTGACCAACTCTTTTGTTTATTTCCTATCTGTCTTTATACTGTTGATGATCTGATACATTCTTAACTCAGGTCTCCCTTGCCGCATTAAAAATTAACGTGCATAACTGTGTCATACAATGATGATACTCTTTCTTGTTTTGAGACTGTGCATTTGCAATAATTCACTTCCATATCTGAGTAAGACACTTCTTTCAGTGAGTGGGAAAGGGTAACATTCTCCAAAAGAATATTTTGTCACAGGCTGGAGTGTTCTTACCTTTTCAGGTGTGGGACATTGGAGGACAGCCAAGGTTTCGAAGCATGTGGGAGCGTTACTGCAGAGGAGTCAATGCAGTTGTGTAAGTTTTCTTTTGTATGTCCATAGAAAATGTACTCTGTAATATATATTATTATAAAATCAGGTATTACATTATATTATATATAAATAAAATGGGTTTTTTTTTTCTTGTCCACCTCCATCACATAAGAAGTACCAATACAATTAAAGTAGTGTGTTATGCACGTGCAGCAACCCAGACATGTAAGTAATTACATATTCCAGGCCATTTTTTCCCCACAGGCTGTATTTAATTCTGTCTTCCTATATAAGTAAGTGTGGGGCTTATACAACGTTGGATTTTTCTAATGCTTTTGTCAATATCAACACATTTGTCACATTTCAGATACTTTAATGCAAATTTCTGCAGGTAATGATCAATACCATAAATGACTATTCTTCATTGCAGTTACATGGTGGATGCAGCAGACTTAGAAAAAGTGGAAGCTTCAAAGAATGAGCTACACAGTTTGATAGATAAGCCGCAATTGCATGGAATTCCAGTAAGTATTTTCATTATTATTCTTACCTGGATGTCGATGTGGCTTAAATCCTTATGAGTGGGTTCCTCTGGTCTCTTAAAAATACTTGGTTATATATGGTGCAGCCTTGATACATTGAGCACTCTTAGAAAAATTACTGTGATTTTTTTTTTTTCATAGTACTTAACAGCTTACAACTGCTGCATTGTGTTTATGTATTTTCTTGTCTAAAAGTCAGAATAGATTTAAAAAAACCTGTGTTTTCACGTGTTGCATTATCAGACAGTAATTACTGCAGTCAGTCCCTTGGCTGGGTTTCAGCCAGTGACCCAGGTATGTTTCTGGCAGTATCTTATGGCAAGTGAGATTTATCTTTCTGCAGGTTGGCAGACAGTAACATCAAATAGTGTCCTCTTCCTCCAGAGATTGTGTAGGAGCTTGGCTTTTTATGTGTCCTGACTTTTTCTTGACTTAGTATTTCAAACTAAATTGTGTGGAAAAAATGCAAATATGCATCTGTTCCCCAGTTGGAAGTGTAAAAGAATAGTGTGTTCAGCTGAAATTCTAATGAGGAATATGAAGGTGGAGACCAATGTTGTTTATTTAAATGTAATCTGCCAATTTAGGAATCCATCAGGTTATCATTAGTCTTTTTTTGACACCACCAAGCAAGAGTTCATGCCTTTGTTATAAGAAAGGAAACAGTAGTACATGCAAATGAGAAAGAAGTTGCTCACAACTTGATGGCTCTTTCKTGGCCCCTTTTTTGTCAGCAGTTATTTGGACACTTGGCCACTACAAGTAATCAAACTTACCTGAGGGTGAGTAGACAGTGTAAGGACTGAAAGAACGCAGTTGAAGTGTGTCAGAACACTGTCAAAGCCACAGAAGAAACTTCCCATAAGATAAGCCACCACAGCAGGAACTTGAGATAAATGCAGATGCCACAGTAGGCAGGAGCTAATTCCAGGCCTAATGGAGCTGAAGGTTTAGATAGCATCTGGACATGCTGTCCATTCAGACATTGCCACCATAGCAAACTGAGGGAAAGGAAGTGTTTGTACACTTCCATCAGTTATGGGGATGGCATCCGCACCCCATGGATACCTGGAACTTGGTCTGTATAAAAATGTTACCTCCAGTATACATAGTCAGTCTCCCTTTCTCTCTCCCTCCTCTCCTCCCACTGTTCTCAAAGGAGAATTTTTCAAATGATTCTCCATCTTTTTTATAAGGTTTGTTATTGTTGTTGTGATTTTATATGTTATCTGTTGAACAAATCCTGCAGAAATCTACAGTTATGCTGTTCTTGGGGAGTGACATTGCCTGTCCTTTGCACTCTCTTCACATGCCCTTACTGAAATGATTGGTCTCTCATGTCTTCAGTAGTATTTAATTAAATTCCTTGGCTTTTATATCTTATAACATCACATTCCATATGCCCAGCCTGACCCTCATGGTAATTTCCAAGGTGTGGTGACATATATTTTACTTACTTTTATTTTATATGTAGTAATTGGTATTGATCTTCCTTCAACTTATTGTGCTCAGGGTTTGGCACTATAGATTTTAGAGCAACTTTATGAATCTGGACTGCAAGTAATGAGTTTAATGCGTTCCAGATTCATGGGATATGATGGGACAGTCTTGACTTAGAATTGCAGCACATCTGGAAAACAATAATGCAGTCAATAACTAGAAAAACCTCCCATTGCTTACTTTATCTTAGAATGTGCTCAACCCATTTATCTGACCTTCATTTATACTTGAAGCCTTAAATAGGAGCTCTGAAGTTTCAGCATCTATTCAGTAAATTTTCTGTATTTCTTTGCCTTAATTCCTAATGGCTTCCTTTTATATTTCTACTGGATGCTCAAATTGGAGAGAGAGGTGTCTGGTGCTTAGGTGATACTTGGTTCAGAGGCTGAGCTGTTGAGTGTGTCAGTGTTAAGAAGCAAGGGAGCAAAAAAATATAGAGAGAATTTTCTCTAGGTCTTTAGGACCAGCCTCTGCTGCTGAGGCCCTACTTTCCATTATTATCAGTCTGTTCCTCTGAATTGATTATCCTTTGGTGGCTTGAGTGCATCTGGTGCATGCTCTCTTCCACATTTCTTTGCATTTAATTTGATACCATCTTATGACATCCAGAATGGAGAGATTCACTTCCAGAGGAGACTTCTGATACTAATACACCCAGAAATACTTTGATCCAGTTTTCAGAGGGTATATACATCCAGCATCTGTCCTGATTAGGAGTGGGATTTCCATAATATTCCCGCAGTCACTGGTCATTTTGAATATGTCCTCTGTTACATTCGAAACTGCTGCAAGATCCAGAATAATGCCAACAAAAACTTACAGACAAAAATAAACTTTCATTGCTCCTGGATTTAATATGCATATGAATTATTTCTTTCAGGTGTTAGTTCTTGGAAATAAGCGAGACCTCCCAGGTGCACTGGATGAGAAGCAGTTAATTGAGAAATTGTAAGTAGCTGGCTTTTGTAAAAAGCTGAGACAATGAAGTTTGATATGTAAGTCAAAATTGTGGTAGTCTATAGCAATAACTGGCTATAAAAGATGCTGTATTACATTCTCAGATATTCCACTTCGAGCTCTGCTGGCACCTGATGTAGTCATCTAGGCTGATAACTAACTGCAGTAGATTGAACCTCTCTTGATTGTTGTTTGGTTGTGTAAAATTATTTCAGATAATCCTGTTTTCCCATCCCTGAGGACAGAACTGCTATGGATAGCAAAAGGGACTTCTCACAGTATAATGCAGTGTCAGTTTAATGCTTGAATGGCATTAAAACAGAACCATATCAATCTAGTGTTGGTAAATCTGAGAAAGTCATGTATTTTTGGCTATGTATCCAGAACATAACTTAGGGTTTACTGAAACTAACAAACTGATGCATAGTAAATGTAATTGTAAAGAAAATACACAATTTTATAAAAATGACTAGTATAGCACTAAATTTGTAAAACAGGATTCCAAGTCACATAATTTTAGTTAGTAGAAAGTAAGTGAAGTTTTGGTATAAGTAAGGATGGTCCAAAATCTGGGCTGCTGAACTGGGACTCACAGAATGGCTGAGGTTGGAAGAGACTTTGAGGTTGTCTGCCTGCTCAAGCAGAAGCGTTGGCCCCTCGGAGCTGATGGCTCTGGACCATGTCCAGCTTTTGAACATCTCCAAGGACAGAGACTTTGCAGCCTCTCTGGGCAACCTTTGCTAGTGCTTGATTACTCTCAGGTAAAAAATGTTTCTGTGTGTTCAGAGAGAGCTTCCTGTGTTTCAGTTCATGGCCATTGCCTCTTGTCCCATCACCGGGCTCCATCTCCTTTACAGGCTCCCTTCAGATCTTTGTACACATTAATAAGAAGTTCCCTAAGCGTTTTCTTCTCCAGGCTAAACAGTCCCAGCTCTTCAGCCTCTCCTACTATGCTCTAGTTCCTTAATTATTTTAGTTGTCCTTTATTGGGCTCTATCTTGTAGATTCATATCACTCTTGTACTGATGGTCCACAGCTGGTCAGATACAGCCTTACTGGTGCTGAGTAAGAGGGAAGGATCACCTCCTTCAGCCTGTTGGCAGCACTCCTAGTGCACCCCAGAAAATCATTAGAATTTTTACCACACTGCTTGATCGTGTTCAACTTGGTGATCCACCAAGACCTCCAGGTCCTTTCCTGCAAAGTTGCTTCTCCAGACAGTTGGCATCTAACATTTATGATGCCTGGGGTTCTTCTCCCCAAGCAGAGGACTTGGCACTTCCCCTTGGTGAACTGCTTGAAGTCCCTGCCAGCCCTTTTCTCTAGCTTGTGGAGTTCTCTCTGGGTTGCAGTACAACGCTCTGGTGTATCAGCCACTCCTACCAGTTTTCTGTCATCAGCAAATTTGTGCTTTGCCCCATCATTTGCTACAAATGAAGATGCAGAACAGGATTGGACCCAGTTCTGGTGTACATTGGTAGTCACTAGGTTCCAGCTTGCCTTTGTGCCACTTATCACCCAGTTTTCAGCCGGTCTTCAGTCCTCCTCACCATCTGTGCATCCAACCCATACTTCCTCAGCTTGTCTGTGGGGATATTATGGAAGGCACTGTCAAAGCCTTACTCAAGTCAAGGTGCACACTATCTGTTGCTCTCCTGTCATCTCCTAAACGGTAGATTCATTTTAGAAGGTTATTGAGTTGGTCAAGCATGATTGACATGCTAGCTRCTCCTGGTCATCTTGTTGTCTGTCACATGCCTGGGAGTAGCTTCCAGGATTAATTGCATCATTGCCTTCCCAGGAATCAAGGTGGGGCTGACTGTCATGTACTTTCTGGGTTTCTCCTTTATCTGAAGAGTGACATTTGCCTTCCTCTGCTCTTAGGCACCTCTCCCAGTCGACATGATTGTTCAAAGTGGCCTCACAGTGACATCAGCCACTTCCTTTATCACTTGTAGGTGCATCCAGGGCTGATGGACTTCTCTATGTCGTTTGCTTGTTTTCCTGATCTGATCCTCTTCCATCAAGGGTACAACTTATTYGCTCTTAACTTATTTGTGCTCTCTGGGGCCTGGGCTTTCTGAAAGCTAATCTAGCTAACAAAGGCAGCATTTTCATGTCCTGTCTAACAGGTCCCCTGTTTCACTGAGGAATGAGCACACAATTTCTCCTTTCTTCCATTTGTCACTTTCTGGTTTTCTTTGACATCCCTCAGGAGATCCTACTTCAGCTGGTCTTTGGCTGACCTACCAATGTCTCTGCATTCTTGTTTCTTTATTCCTCCCAGGTTATCTGTCCCTGCTTCAACCTTCTGTATGCTTCCCTTTTATTAAAGGGTTTTGCCAAGAGCTTATTGTTCATCCACTTAATGCTTTTTTCCAGGCTTGTTAGGATAGATTATTTTAAAGTTTGGGGATGATCTTTGAATATTAACCAGCATTCTTAAGCCCTTCTTGCTACAGGGCCTAACTACATGGGCTTTTTCCAATCAGATCCCTGAAGAGGCCAAGTCTTCTCTCTTGAAGTCCAGGGAGATCCCTATTTAGTTCTCTTCTTTACTAGACTCTCTTATATGGTCTTCAGACTTCTCAGTGCCTTCACTTCCCACCTGCTTCAGGCAGATGTTTTATGCATGTCTGTGTCACTTGTGTGAGGGTAAACAAATGAAAAAATAACAAAGTGTTCAGAAGCTGTGAGGGGGGCTTGGAGAAGTCTCAGAAGTTGATTAAAAATCAGTTTCTTCCTAAATGTAAAGGCATCCTTTCAGTAGGAGTCAGATCTGATATATTAAGTCTGATACAGTAAACATCCTGAAGATAAATGGTGTGATCATTTGAGTAATATTATTTTATTATGATTTACTGGAGAAAAAAACCTCAGAATTCTAAGTGAAAAGACTAAAAGGTGAATGATAAGACATGCGTAATACTTGGTTGCAAACACAAGATGTTATTTTTAGCTTATGGATTTCTGTGGTTTTATTTCTCACTATGGCACTGACCTAATAAGAAATTCAAATTTTTGTGAAATGACTTTATAACCTTTTAATCTGTATAGTTTAAGAAATGTGTGGTTTTCTATGTGCAGTGGCATATTTTAAGAATTTAACATCTGAGAATAGAATTGAACCCACTGTGTAAAAAGCAGAAAACATAGAATTTAATGGAAATTTCTATTTTCAGTATTTGTGGGGTTATAGCAGTACTTATTGTTTTTGTTTCTGTAGAAATCTTTCAGCAATTCAAGACAGAGAAATCTGTTGCTATTCTATTTCCTGTAAAGAGAAGGATAACATAGGTAAGCTTCTTCTAGTATCATCAGTATATGCTTTGTACTTTGGGTCAGATCAGGTTTGAACATCTACCTCCACTATATTATTGTAGATATCAATTTACATTGAAAGATATTTTACAAATATTGTACATGACTCTATTTGTTTCAACATAGAATTATGTGTGATTAAAAAAAAGCTTGTAGAAATACTTAGTTCCATGAAAATTTAATTTGACAGGGACCTTGGAAAAGTGTATTTAAAGCCTGGAATAATTGAATCCTTTACAAGAAACCTGTGTTACTTTTGAAAAAACAGGAGCTGTGTATGAAAACCTTCCAGTTGTTAAGTGATCCTAAAAAATTTTTGGTGATTTACTCCAAACATGGTTTTATTTGATGAGGAGGTTTTATGTGCATGTTCTTTGAACTGAGGGATGGGTGCTTTTTTCCGAGCGGAAATGCAGTGAGTGTATCCTGTAGTCAGTGAAGATCTATCCCCGTGAACTTGTCTTCCATCTGCCTTTGCATTTTGCATTTTCCTCTTTCTTATCTTCCACTTTCCTGCCCCTTTCTTCTGTCATGCTCTTCCATTCCCTTACCTGCACAGGGCAGGAGGGAGGTATGAAGCATAAACTGAGCTAGCAGCAGCTGTTGCCTCTGCATGCTGCTGAGGCAAGTGGTGCTGGATGGGATGGGATCTAGCCTGCCTAGATATTTATAGCTGCCATGTGAGGAAGCCAGATCTGATAGAAGAGTTGGGCAGCTCTGTCGGGCTCTGCTGAGTGAGAAACTGTGAGAGTGGGAATAGGAAAAAAGCCACTTTCTCTCAGCAGCAGGGGAAATTTCCATCCTACACAGAGAGAACCAGGTAGTGGAGATGGTGAGGAGATTGTATCATGGCACCTAGACTTCAGTGAGCTGGGGGAAGTTTCCACTGTGTGCAGAGATGTGTTAGGCAGTCAGGGCTTCTCCTGGAAGTGGTGTATATGACTTGGGTATGTTGGTTTGAAGGAGACCAGATCCGTGTTTGCTGCAGCTTGGGGTGCAGCTGTTATCTCTGAATGAGGGAGATGCACAGAAGGTGCAGCTACATTAGGGAAGATCAGGACTGTGGAAGAAAACACAGGATAATCTCAGCAGCTGAAGGGCTATGAATGTTACTGAGGTTTTCGAAATGCTGTGCTTGATCCTCATCAAATTGGCAAGGCTGGAGTGGGGATTCTTAAAAGTGGGTTTGTGACCGGAAATTAGTAAAAACAACTTAATTTCTGAAACAATCATGGAGAAGATAGAATTTGATCCCAGTCCATTTATCTGGATGCTCTGGAGGAGAAAAGCATGCAACAAAACCATGCTAAAATTTCCATGAAAGAATGATCATTAATACAGAACAGTATAGATCACTTACTTGTGGAAGTTCTGGGACTAGTGATGAAAAAGACTCAAATTCTAACTGAGACTTTGTCAGGTATCTTCCAGTGTAATATTGTGCCTAGAAAGACTAGCCAGGTTCTTGAATATTTTGCCAAAAACAAAATAACAAATGGGAGCACTGTGTATAGCATTTGGGACTGTGTGGGCATTGTTGGAGCACCATGTGCTGTATTTTGAGGAAGACCTTGAATAAAGAGGTTGGGCAAGAAGCTAGGGAGACCAAAGGGCTGGAAAGTACCATTTATAATGAAAGACTGTTATGCTAGCTTATTACACTGATGAAACTAGTAGTCTGTTCAGGAAAAGATTGGGAGCTGGCTTCTTCCTCTCTGTTTTTGACTGATGTCCATGCAGTTGAATGAGATGATACTGGTTTTTCAGAGTGAACTGCAGCCTATGTAACTGGTCTCATCAGGAGGTGTAGGTGTAAGGCTGCCAGTTACTGCATCCTAAGAGACTGTGGAAGATAATTTTATAGTTACTAGCTTTGATATAAGTGCAGTGGGTTGCTTTTTTCTGCAGTCTTAGTGCCTAAGCTGGTCTGCAAGGATATTCATGGAATTCTGTCTTGAACTTTAGACAAATATGGCAACAAATTTCAATTTGAGGGCTAGAGCTGCTGCTGCCCCCTGATATCCTTCCTGCCTTCCTGACAGATGTTACTGCCTTGAGGCAAAAACATCTAATCTACTCATGAATCAGTTTGTGAACTGCTGCAGTTTTCAGCTCAATGCATTGGATTGCATCAGGAGGGGTGCCAATTTCAGCTATCAAATTTTAGTCCAATGTTGCATGTCTTTCAGAGACCTTGGACTCCTACAACCTATCTAAATAGCTTCTTAATGTATTGTTAGATGTTTGCCCTTCTCCTTCCTTCTGCTTGTGTATTTGCCTTTGTTCTCACATTCATTCTAGTCTGGATTTTACAGTTTGTTTTATGGTCATCTTAAATATTTGCTTTTTCAACAGTTCCTTATCTGTGGCTTAGAGAACTTGATGTCAGTCATCATATTTCAAAAATACAAAATGCACATGATTTAAAAACATACAAACAATAACTAGAAAAGGGCCACCTGGAGGTTAAAGTTCTGAACTTTAATTACGTGTGAATGAGAACCTGTGGTTTCTGGGTTTTGTTTGATTGGGGTTTTTGTATTTGTATTAACCTCCTGGTGTTCTGTTGTTCTTCTACAGTCTGCAAATGGCTGTTGAGTTTTTAATTTTGTTTCATCTATCCTGGCAGACATAACATTACAATGGCTTATCCAGCACTCCAAATCAAGGAACTGTTGAAGAAACTTTTGCTGAAGAGAACTCTTCCCCAATCACTTTGGCTTCTATCAGCTATACACACTGAAAAGATAAGGAATGCAGCTGTCTGTCTCCTACAAGGACTCACTGTGCTCATATTTGTTAACAGAAGTAAATCTGACTTGTAACTTGTCTATCTATTTTGATTTTTTTTTTTTTTTTTTTTTTTTTTTTTTTTTTTTTTTTTTTTTTTTTTTTTTTTTTTTTTTTTTTTTTGAATCCAGATATTTGTCTGCCTAGGTGAAATTCCTGACCGCCTTAATACAAGACTGGAAAAAATCAATAATTTTTGAGCTGAAGTGTTTTCAGTTTATGCATGCAAATTGTCAAATACATAGTAATTTTTTTCTAATTTGAAATGGAATAAATTGTGCAGTGGAAACAAATGACTGTTTTTTCTGAATGTAGCATATAATTATTCACACGATGTCTTCCCTCCAAACACATGTAGTTAAGTACTAATAATTAAAACTATAATTAAGAGCTCCTTACTTGAACAAAATACTGATACTCAACACTTTCACATACTGTGGAAAAAGGTTATTTATGAAGTTATGTATCTGTAGTTACTTAGTTTTTCCAGTCACTAATGTGAAATATTCATATGCATATTCTTTTGGAATTGAAAAATAAAACATTATAGACAATATTGTCCTTCTTTATTGGGAAAGGAAAGTCTGGAATTGTAGTGGGTATTTTTCTTTCTTAAACAGACTGTGAAATAGAGCGCAGGTGAGGTCATGTGCATCTTCTCTGAATTATTAACCCCCAAATTCATGGATTTCCTAAGCATTTTTACTGTAAATGAAAYGGTGTTTGTGGACTACTCTGTCCATTCCTGAACCTATGGATTTTTCAAGTATACAACATAAAACAGCTGGGATCTGTAGCAGGATTAATCCTTTGGAAATAGATTAAAGAAGCAATTCACTTTATAAATTTTGATGCTTTGCTAACATCTTACAGATACATTCTTCCAAGTGTTTCAGTTAGAAAGCACTCTGATAGGAACTTTTCTGTGAGTATGGAAATTCTATTACATGTGGGAAGTTYATGTCAGAGACAGACACTCAGTGGCCAAGTGTTTCAAGGACAGTCACAGATCTCAGAGGGAGAAGTTCAGGCACATTTCTAAAGATACTGTAAATCGATCAATTGCTCTAGTATTGAAAGGGCTATTAGCTATTTATGCACTTCTTGCACTTAAGTACCTGAACTATAGAGATAGCAACAGTTCTTTGTCACTTCTCCTTGAGGATGCTTTTAGGCTAGTGGCTGTAATAAGCTGCTAAAAACATACAGCACAGACTTGATAAAATCTTTCTTAAGTGTTTCAGGAATGCTGCTACAAACATGATAAACCTTATATAGCACTTGTTGATAATGTTTGCTGTCTCACCTGCAGAAGTGGGGCCCATTGGGGGCCCAGGGGCTCATTGTTCTGTGGTAACATGAAAATAATTTGACTAAGTGCTGAGTGCTCAGTACATAAGTGGTGGATGTTCCTGAAAAGGGATCTTTCAAATGACCTTCCAAAATCTGATATATAATCCATCTAGTGACAATTTGTATGGTGAAAAAACAGCACTCAGTGGCAAAGGTGAGGAATTTCAAATGCTCTTGTTGCTCATGCTCTTGTTTGAAGGAGTAGAGCCATTGTAAAATACACTGGAATTGCACTCATTATGCATACAACACATGAGAAGAGCTACTTCAGCACCAGTGGTCTCAATATCCTCCCTGTAGTTGTGCTTCTTGGCAGTGGTGCCTCGTGCTTCAGAACTGTCCTCCTGGCATGGAAAGTCATGCTTCTGGCATAAGAGCTCCACCTCACTGAATCACTGCTTAATCGGAGCCCCTTCTCTCACCCCTTTGCTGCAGGAGGTTTGTGGGAGTGGACACAATTTCTTTGCAGGTTTACTGTAGTTGGTAAGAAAAGCAGTGCTGGCTCCTATCTTTCCCTTGCTTTGCTCAGTGTAGTATTTCCTTGGAAGGTGACCAATGAAGTGACCTTCCTGCGTGTGGTATCATCAAGGACTAGTACAGCCTAAGAACAGCCTGTGGAGGGAGGAGGTCAGGTTCTAGACTGGCCAAATGAATCTTGGGGAATAAGATGTGAAAATTAGCAATTTTGTTGCAAAAAATATCCCATTATGTGACATATGTTCATGGTTTTCATCATTTCTCCTACTATCTGACCTTGTATCCAGACCTTAGGCAAATCAGCACAGGCACCAGTCTCACTGTTCCCATTTGCAACAGCCTGGTTTTCAACAATTTGCCTTCAAGTAATTTTTCAGAATGGGCTTAGCTGAAGGTGAGTGTTTACTGTCACATCCAATAGCTTTGTGGGAAAGTGAATTGTAGATGACTGACAGCTGTGACAACTTATTTCTGAGACTATATTGCTAGGAAGGGTTACAGAGATTAGACCACTGGAGACATCATTGCAGGAAAATTGTTTGGAGAGGTCACAAAATGTCTGCCAGGGAGCCTCTGTGCAGGGTGTGTCCCCTTGCTCAGGTAGCAACACATAATGCAGTGCCTTGCATGGGTCCACACTTGGTGTTTCAGAAGCAGGGAGGGCATGCAGAGACAAGGAGTGAGAAGAAGTGACCACACTGCTTTCTGCTTCTCAGCACTCCGAGAAGGTGACTGCAAGGCAGAGCAGCAGAGGCTGCTGTGCTCTGCTTGGGAGGTGGCAAGTACCCTGCTGTGCTCTAAGGTCCTGCTGCCCACCCAGCATGTGTGATGCTGGTAGTCTGATGTGCATGCACAACATCCTCCAGGCTCTGGGAAAAGAGCAGCACTGGGGGATGTGGACAGCTGAGGAGCTAGGACTGACCTTTGGTTTAGGCGCAGCTAGAAATCCCACACCCAATGTCAAGAACCCTAAAGCCGCACAAGTGTAACGGTGATACAGACAAGTTTCACTTCCCTTTTTTCCTTCTCCAAKTGTAGGAACATTTTAACTGTCACCCAGGGCTATAAAGGACCACCAGGTGCCAACCATCTGTTTTACTTCCAGCACATTTTATTTATAATTTTTTTTTCCTGCTAGGGATGTAATTCCCACCATATTTCTTTTCCATTTGCATTGTGCATTGTAGGAAGCAATCGCGAACATAAAATTTTAGTAAAATTATATTAAATAAAACCAACCCAAAGTCAAGTTTTTTAAAAAATGTGCTATAAAACTTCTACATTTATTGCAGAGAGCAGTGACACATACATAATTTGTTCCTGAATAAGCTATTTTGTAAGATGCTGTTTTTTCAATCACCTGAGCAGCATATTAAATTGAATGCCTCTGTTCTGTGYTTTAGGACAGGGTGCACGTACAGCTGTCACAAGACTTTCAAGCAGGTAATGGAATATATACAAGAATTGTGTATAGTGACCCCAAAATTGCAAAGTTTGTGAAACAGAACAGACTGTACTTTTGGCTCATGTCACCACCAAGGCTCTTCTGCCTCTGGCTGTGCCCCAGCCTGGTCAGTGTCATGCACACTGTGATCCTGCAAGAGCCAGCATAGCAAACTCTGCCTGACTCAGGCCACAATATCATCRCTTAGGAGCCTCTGAGGGAGTGGGGTTTGGGAGAAGGGCTGGCTTCTGGCTATTTTCTGCACTGTGGTTTCCAAGCCAGTTCATGCCTTGGAGTCAATAAGTATCCATCTATACAGTACACCTGTGCAGCATTTGTTCCTATGGATTTGTCTTACTCAAATGCCTTTAAAGAGCAGGACACATTTGTACATTTTCCTTCAAAGACCCCAGGGTACACTGACCAGAGCCTTACTATGTCTCCATCATATTTTTATGCTTGGGACCTAAGAAACAGACATCYTCTTTTATGGGGAATGCTTGCTAATCCAGTCTAGAACAGAAGTCAACAACACAGAGTGGTTGGTGGAGAACAAGATACTGAAAGCAAGTAAGTATGAGATGTCCTTACATTCTCCTTACTTCTGGAAAAAGATGGTCTTAAGATCTGTGGGGCAATGAATAAGAACAAACATCATGTGACATCAAATATGATAGGATCAAATTTTATCCCTGGCAAGACGAGGTGTTGCACTATGCAAATCAAATTATTCACGTCATCATAGACTACCYATCACTAGTAAACTAAAATAGAACAGTATTTTAGGCTCTCAGAAAATATGGTAATCTCAACGCCTCAGGGCATGGGACAGGGTAGAACTACTTTTATTTTCATATTTCAGAAGAAATAGGACATCTGTGAGGAGTAGCACTCTGTTCCCTGAGCAGATATAAGGACTCCAGCACAGACAGCAGACTGGATGCTGTTGAGTTTTCAGCTTTCAGTAGAAGCCTTTCTGGATTACTTGTAACACACTGGCAGTGGTGTTACCCTCAAAAGCAGCGAGCTCTGCCATTCTTGGTTGGCCTCCTGCCATGACAGGTATTTTCTCCTGCAACTCAGACAAGTGACCTGACAGTTGTCCATCCTGACTAACTCTTTTGAGGAACTGCTGTTTATTCCCATTCACTCTGCACTTTGCTTCCTGGCTAACAGGCATAATCCAAAGAGTCTTCTTAGTGCTAAAGTCATCTTGAAAGAATCGTATCCCACTTCTTGAGGACAGTTGTCTTCATTGCAGCATCACATACAGGATCCCAAGAAGAAAAGAAAATCTGGATTTGGGATAACAAGAAAAGCTGAAGAGGAAATGCAGTCCAAGTTGTATGGGCAATGTGAGAAAACATGAGTTTGTGGTGTGCTACCATCAGGGATAGTCCCTTCACCAGCCCCCAGTTCTGCAAAGAGCTGAGGCAGAGCCAAACAACAGACGATGGCAGCCCTTGAGTGCTGCATGCAGTGTCCAAGCCCCWCACTTTTCCTAACCTTTTCTCTGCCTGTGTTGCATTTTTCTGGCCCTGGCAATACTGCSTCTCTTGCCTTTTCAGGTGTGGCTGCTGAGCAGGTCTTCACCAACTCCTGGGGAAGGGAAGAAAGCTGATGCTGCCATAGTCATGTGGCAGCTGAAGGGTTGGCACCCTCCTCAAGGCTCAATGCTTGCTGAGCCTTGCAGGCCTGATGGCTGGAAAATGAAAAAGGACAGATGTGAAGCTCATGACAACCATCTGTGAGTCTGTGGTCTCCACTTGGAAAGGAAGGAGCAGGATAAGAGAGACTACTGCCCTACTCCGCAGTTTCCTTTTGGTCAATTGGTGTCAGACTCTTTATGAGTCAGCCAGCAGAAGCATTTGGATTTGCACTGAAATAAAACATTTGAGAAGGGTTAGCCACCTCTGTATATTTCCCAGTATCTCCCCAAGGCCATGATAGGGTGGACAAAGTGTGCAGCCTGTTAATATTTTGGTTTGAGAGCTGCTGCTCTGGATGGGTCTACTTTTCATGGGATTTTCATGTTTCTAGCACATCCTGTGATGGAGTCAAAGCTCCACTGAGTTGAAGAAATAGGCAAGTGATTTCTCTGTAATCTGTAAACACCTAATCCTTGCTRATAGAGGCAATTTGTCCCTGGGACTCAAAGGTAGTCATTTAGAAAATGCTTTTGTTTTCTGTCTGAGTCGGACCAGATTGCACTTAGTGCACATAATTTTGCAAAACGGTCTCCAAGGAGGGAAGCTTGTCTACCTTTGAGTTTCAAAAGCTGAAGCACTATGATGCATCTATGTAGGCAGTATTCTTTGTCAGGGTAAGTTATTTACCCACAAGTGCACTTGAAGTGGGTTTGTTAAGCAGCATTGCCTGACTCTTTACTCATTGTTATCTATAAATTTCAGGGAAAGTATTTTCACTGTAGTGGAAAGCAAGTCAATATATTTCCCTAATCCATCCTTCAATGTAAAGCCAGGCACGTGCACTGCTGGTATTTAAAGTTATTTACCACTTAAAGGACAAAAAATCCAAGTTTGCAGCATGTCACTTGATTTGGAGGTAACATGGTACAGCCATATTGGACCAAGAACTGTGTTGCAAAGATCCAAGAATAGAAGACCTTTCATGTTTTTGAGCAGCCTGTTTTCCTTGTAATGTTGATAGCATTACCTAAGCAAGGTTATCCTCCTTATGTGCTATGGAGAAGTTGCCCTCTAGTCTGAAAAAGAGACTGGAGTAGATCCTAAGGCATTCAAGACCATTTATGCAGCATCTTGTACCTTTCTTTTTTCTTGCCAAAGTTCATAGCAGTAGGACTTGAATGGAGTGTTTTAAAACATCCAAATAGCTGTATTTTTTTTTTTTTTYAATTTTTGGCAGTTGTGGTAAAGTCTAGTGGTGAGATACGATGTGTCAGCTTCCCCTTCCTGCTCACATATGGACACAGAAATTCTAGGGATGAATAGATCTCACAGAGTAAACTGCTGCTTCTGTATCCAGAAATGGAACTTTCTGGCTAAGAAAGAGGTGATCTGATGCCTCTACAGAACAGAGCATAGAAATGTATATGTATGTATGTATGTATTAGTGCATGAAGTGGTTGAATGTATATCAGACATAGACAAGGATTTCTTGACATTTGTTGGACAATATGTAAGTGTATTCTTCAAAAAATAGCTAAAATGAGACTCTTAGGAAAACAGTCACTCCTTTTCAGTCCCTAGAGAGCAGTACATTGTGTTTTGAAGGCTTAGGCTTTACTTTTATTTTTAAACCTTTAATCCAAATCCACACCCTAGGACTTGATCCATTCACAACCCCAAACACACATGCAGCAACTTTGATGGGATATAAAAGTGTACATCCATGTACTTTACATGTAGTTCTACATGCAGATTGGTAGCTGACTACCAGCCTACTTGATTAAGGTCAAAATTAACCAGATACTTGGAAGGAGAGGTCATCAGTCACAAGGAAGAAAGAACCCTACATGGCCTCTCTTCTGTAGAAATTAATGTGGATTATCTGTAACAATTTTTGGTGTACTTATGGTGCATGGAGGTCTGTATGTGCTCCAGGAAGACTCTATCAAGATAGTTCACATTAATTTTTATATTTATTATACACTGTGCCACTTCCAGATCAGATGAATTAAGAGCCTATAATACCACTCCACATCTGACAGCCTTCAGTACGTGCCATCTTGGGTCATTCCTCAGCACCCCAGAGTTCAGCTCCCAAGCTATCACTCTGCCCATTTTCTTGGTATGCAGCAGATGGAAAATGCCCTGAGGACTCTGAGTCTGACTGTTAATCTGATGACTGCCACATTAAGACAAATTTCATGTTTCTACAACCTCCAGAACCTCAGCTTCCATGCTGAGTGAAGGAAACTGTTTTTATCATACACCTGTTTATCAGATTTATCCCCTTGTGCTATACAGAAAAATCCACTTGTTTTCTGGAGGACCTCCTGAGGAGCAGAGAAATGGGTTGGTCAAAATTTAAGTTTCATTTGCCTTGAAAAATTGCATCATCTTTGAGAAAGATGAATTACTGTCACTGTAAAGCAAGTCTCCCATGAAATGGAATGGCAGAGAATATGCTCTTAATATAAAATTCTTAGGAGGGCTGTCTTCTATTTCCAGGACCCAAGAGTTTGATTTTGTTAGTTTTGCTTGTGAGGAAGCCTGATATTCCAGGCAGTGAGCCTTTTAACATTTTTATCACCTCAGACCCTATTTCTGTCTCTGCACAGTCTTTTCTGGGCTCTGAGATTTTTCAGTGTTTATGACACAACCTGTGTTGAACTTCTGAAATGTTACGAATTGTGAGTTTTAACCTTTTAGGTTAACAGCTATCTCTTTTTTAAATGCACTGAGTGACAAAAAAAAAATTGGACAGAACATAAAATATCTCTGTGGATAATATTTTAGTTAATATAGTGGCAATTTAATAAGTGTTTAACATCCAGAAGTGTTTTATGTTTCGCCCATGACCATCAGCAAATGCACATTACTCTACATACCATTCATTATTGCTGCTAATCTCCTTGGTCTGTTTAATGCATGGTCTAGAAAGTAAAGGTGTTTTATCTGTCAAACATTAAGGTTAGCATATCACACAGCATGGGTCAGCTTGGAAGGGACCATAGTGGGTCATCTGGTCCAGCCTCCCTGCTCAAGCAGGGCCATCCCAGAGCACATTGCATGAGATTGTGTCCAGACACTTCTTGAGTATCTCCAGTGAGGGAGACTCCACAACCTCTCTGGGCAACCAGTTCTGCTGTTTGGTTGCCCACACAGTAAAAAAGTCCTTCATCATATTCAAGTGGAACTTCCTGTGCATCAGTTTCTGCCCACACTACTAARAAGAGCCTGGCTCCATTCTCTTGGCACCCTCCYTTCAGATATTTATARGCATTTGATGAGTCCRCCTCTCATCTGTCTCCTCTAGAGGCTGAACAGGCCCAGCTCCCTCAGCCTTTCCTAGACATGCTCTAGTCCCTCAATTATCTTTGTTATTCTTTGTTGGACGCACTCCATGGGCTCCATTTCTCCTGTCCTGAGAAGCCCAGGCTTGAACACMGTGTTTTAGCTGTGGCCTCACCAGGGCTGAGTAAAAAGGCGGGATTACCTCCCTTGATGTCTGTCAATGCYCTTTCTAACTCACCCTGGGATTCCATTGGCCATCTTGRCCACAAGGACACACTGCTGTGGCATTGACAGTTTGTTGTCCAACAGAACCTCCAGATCCCTCTCTACAGAGTAGCTTTCCAGCAGGTTGTTCCCCAGCCACTACTGGTAACCTGGGTTTATTCTTTCCCAGGTGCAGGACCCTTTCAGGCTTGGAGGCAGAAGAGGAATTGGAAGGCCTTTTGATCAGTGGAAGAATGAAATCACCTRATGTGCTCTTAACCTTCTTTAACTTCTCAAATTCTCTTCATTCTCATTTCTCTGCTGTCTAGGAAGTCCTAAAGCTATTTTTCATGCATTTGACAAAACACTATTACATGCTTCATTTGCATCAATTACACAAAAATCAGAGCTGAATGGCCTGTAAGTGGGGGTAGAATGAAACCTTTAGCGTTTCAAGAAAGCAGTATTTAACAGACTACTCAGAAAGATCTATCATGCTATCACCAACCTGAAGATAACTGTGATTTGGAAAGAGAGGAATGCAGAAAAATAATGGAATATACTTATGACTTACATTTTAAAGATATTGCTAMAGTGATTAGCAATTAATCCCATACACATTTGCAATTTCATTGCTTGGAGTATTTCTTTGAGATCACATTACAGTAAGGCCACTGAAGCCCTTTTTTCCTTTATGTTTATATGATYATCTGGAAATATTTTATGAGTGGGTTTATAGATTTCTATAAACAAAAAAACTTACAAATTAAAAGAATTGAGGAACAAGGCAGGTTTTTTTGAAGGGAGTGATTATAATTCATAAGAACTTTGTTTTTCTACTAATTTTCTGACTGGTGTGTATTAATTGGTTTTCATTGAAAAGAAAGTCAAGCTGTCATACTGTTTTACATGCACCAAGACAAAGTCCAAAGTTGTAGTTCAGTCTATGTTGAACTAAGCATAAAAGAGGAAAACACAAAATAATGCTGCAGTAGTCAAACTGTTGGGAAACTGATTGCTAATTAAATCTGGCATAACTGTCAAAATAACTGTGCAATACATTTGAGAAATGAGACTCCAAAGTCACATGTAAGAAATCTGAGTATCAGAATTTCTCAATTTACTTGAGCTGTGCACTAATAWATCAATGTCATTAAAATGAGATGAAAGATGAAGGAAGAGCAAGATATATATTCACACTGCACAGGACAAAAGGTATTAATAATTTTAGTGGATATTTTTAATGACATTTAATTGCTGTACTTTAAGTCTTAAACAGAGGATTTTAATGGGCACTGTAAAATTTTTGCCATTAGTTTTCAGTGCAATARAATTAAATGCCTGATGCTGAGCAGGTGTAAATCAGTGAAGTTAGTGGAGTCAGATACACTGAGGCTCAAGTCCCTTATTTTACATCAAGTGCAGCCAATCTGCACTATCAAACATTGCAAACAGGAAAACATGCAGTGTGAAACCTGGAGTGGGAATGGCATCTTCTGGGGAGGAGAATTGGAGGTCATCATTGCTAACTGAGGTTTGCTGGTCCAGGGGCTAATGAAAACTGACAGATTACTCCTCGGGAAAAAAAATATCTCCTAGTAACAATAACAACCATGCAAATTAATATGATACACAAAGGGGATGAAGATTTATGTGGCTGTTTCCCACATCCCTTTCATCTGGCCTCCTTTTTTTGTGCTGCTCCCTAATGATGCTCATTTGTCTGCTTCACTTACTGCTGCCTCCCCTTCCTCCCATGCCACTCAGTTACTGCTGGGGCACASGGGGCTGCATCTTCCTGGCCTCTCTCCATCCCCACTGAGGTGTTTTTGATGGCAGTTGAGTTGTTGCAGCTGAGGAAGCTCCTTAGTCCATCTCTTCTGATGCCTTARGTTTTGGCTTTCATATTTTCCAGATTCTGCRCTGCATTGGTACATARCTCTGAACTTCATATAAAGTGTTAGCAAGTTCTCTTTACAGTTTAGTTATACAAAACAGTCCTTTTCCAGCTCGAGAATGAATGACACTGTTACAGCTTCAAGGCCAGAAAGTATAAACAGCAAATTGAGAGCRATCTGAGAGKAYAGGACTYCATARCCTGAAGCTGTAATTGGACAATTAACCCCAATATGTAAATGGACCAAAACTTATAAAAGTGTGGAAACTTGTGACCAGGTGTCCAYCTTGGKTGTAGCCACAGCCAGGCTCTTGTACTGCCCAAGGTGTATCCTTTGAAGGCCTTTTTAATATATGCCTACTTTATCCCTTTAACACTGTCTAAACTCTGTTCCAGGTAGCCTCTCTAGGCATCTCTTCATGCCACTTCTCTGCCAGACGTGATCTCCTCACAGCTCAGGTGCTGGGATGGGCTGCAGCTCTGCACTGCAGCAGATCTTAGCCTTGGTGTTGTGTTAGTTAGCAGTCTGTGAGTTGCTGGGCTAGGAGTGAGCTGGTTTTTTGTCTCCTTGGTTAACCTCTGCCTGCCAGGCTTCAACCTGACAGAAGCAGTGAGGCAGCAGCCCAAGCCCATGCAGATCAGCAGRAAGATTCCTACTACTTTTAATGAAAATAGGACACTGGCTTTCGATTACCCACAAGCCTCAATTCTGCAGTGACTTTTACAAAGAGTTAGAAGAGCCACTTGAGCAAAACATGAGTAAAGCTCTCATTTCTGTCCTACCATATTGCACCTAAAGTCATCTGAGAGATAATAATTACCTTGCTCTACTTCCATCTTCCTTCTTACAACCCTCCCTATTRTCTCTGCTCTGGTGCATGTGAAATTAAATTCTGGCTTCTTAGAACAAAGTCCCTGGCTTTCCATTTAAAGTTGAAGATGTTAGGCTTTTTGGAATGTTGTRGTATGATGAATGTGTAATGGAAAATGTGTTTTCTGCACTTAGCTGGAGAGTAATTAATCCTAGGTCTTTTTCCTTCCTTCTGGGAATGGAACTATCAGCTGCTTCCTGAGGATGAGAGGCAGTTGGCAAGAGGTAGCCTTCTTGATGGAGTGAGATGCATGGTGGATTTTTCTGAAGATATTGATATTGAGCAGGGTCCGTGTATGAAGAGAATGAAGCAAAAAGGAGGGAAAGGGAGGAGAGCTGAGGAAAATCACTTTGTTGTCTCCCTCAAAGCCAGGAACAACTCACCCTTGGAGGTTGTTGTAAAGTAGTTGGTTCMTTGCTGTATCTGTTGTCAATCTAAAGTAGCAGAATATATGTACAAGATTAATATGTAAGTACACAGACATACATATGTACACGTATGATGCACTTTAAAAAAAATATATGATATAGTGTATTAATGAATCTGAAGTTTGAGCTTTTCACAGCAAAATGTGAAGAGCTGTTTTGGCAAAAACCTATCAGCGTTAGATAACTTGCTAAATTCCTTACTCAAGTATGGGAGAACTGTTACAGATAAATGCTCATTTACTTTCATTTCTGCACATTTGTGCCTTTGTATTTTGCAAATGTGTCTTCTGCCTTGTGTTTAGCAAATAAGCTTTTTTTTTTTTTTGCTTTTACATTATGAGATATGAGATCACACTATGAAATGAAGCTATTTTAAAAGATTTTGTCTTATATTATAAAGCTATTTTTTAAGTTCCTGTGAAATGTCCAGCCATCTCTTTCCTGCATACATTGTCATCTTTTGAAACAGGGCATTGGGAAACCTAACAACTCCTTGACTCCATAGRACACTGCTTTTGGTTGGGAAGGGTTTAAGAGTGATGGACTGATTTTTATATTARCTCCACAGGTTGCTAATCTTGATTCAATCTATTTTGCAACAAGTTATGATTCTTTTAACACACATATAAAATGGAGTTGATATAGCCAAGAACTCCTTTCTGTCTCTGGGAGAAATGTCTTTTCTTTGCCTCCTGGAGACATTTATATCCTGCTGTGTTTATTAAACTGCTGGCCTAGATATTGCTGAAATAGGTAACTTTGTGGTGACKGGGATATGKATGCACTAACAATATTTTTTACCACTAGTTTKCTCTAGCTGAGGTTACATGTAGAGACAGTGCATGAAAGAAAACTCAGTGTATATTCTTTTGCAGTTASAGAGAAATGAAGCACATTGCTAGCTTTATTGCTTGTTTTTATTTTCTAATCTGTTTTACAAGCTGAGTATTTAGGAATTATAATGTAAAACTTAATTTGAAGAAATTCTCCTCAGAAGTGCACCATGCCAAACTAGTAAGCAGTGCAAWGTGCTCCTCATTCTCCTTTCAGGAGAGGAATAATAAATTAAGGTATATAAGACATATACATATTGGTGTCAGAATACAGTAGTTGCTCAAAGCAAACTTCATCCTGCTTTTGATAATGGAGTAAGCATTCTGGTTGGATACTACAGCTATATATATTTGAAAGCTAGGAGGGTGAAGTGGCAGAAAGATGAATTGGTTATCCAAAATCGTTCATATGTTCTGTTTGCTACCAGCTGATGTACCTTCATCATTCTCCCCTGAGACTAATAGTTATTTTTTCCATTGTATTTCTGCGTGTGACAGATCCTGACTTAAATTTGAGGGATTGCAACAAGATAAATCTATTTAAACAGACATAAATCACTGGTAAGATTTGGGGGT
>CADDXX010000459.1:53616-161480 GCA_902810485.1 Alauda arvensis
ATACACTGATTTTCCTGTGTAAAGCAACCAGATTCCTTTTCACTTGATGCTGAAGATTTGACCAGAAAATTTTATTTTGCATCTTTGCTTTTTAAACAATGGCTGGTTATCCATGTGTTCCTCTGGGATAATTACTGGATTTAAGCTGGATTTTTTTTTTCTCTCTTTAACAGCAGTAATCATAAGAAAKTAATATCAAAGTGGCTTTCTTTTCAATTCCATCTTTAGTGGAGCTTCTAAAAGGCCAAGTCAAATGCTCTATTGCATTCAGGAAATATTTCCAGAATGATATTATAGCTACAAGTTAAATAGAGAGCATCTTCTGCTAAAACTTGATGTTTTTCTGTGGCAATACAGTGTGTAAGAAAGAAGACAAAGCCAATCTAGCCTCTGAAAAAGCTGAATTGYTTTCTACTCTGTGGCRAAGRGAAGAACACAATGCTRTGGAAGTCTGGGAAAAARGAACRAAGTATTGGTTTCCTTTTTTGTGCCCATTTATTGGGATAATTGCTTCAGTAGTAGAARCACAATGTTTGGACTAGGAAATGTRTGTCTGCACTCACTGGTTTYATAATAGCTGCTGACACAGTAAAATTTAGAGTCCTGCAAGGGGGGGGCCTTTACCTCATCTACTGTTGATTGTAAAGCCAAGTTTCTTTATTTTCCTCAGATTTGTTTGCTCTTATTTGTCTTGCTGTACCACAGCAGAGACAAAGAAAGAACTTATTTAGAACTGAGTCCCAGATACTGCAAATATACACCTAATAATTGCATGTTGAGGAATATTGTCAAACTATCAGGCAGAAACAAGTGGATGTGAAAGGATTCTTGATGCATATGCTTGCCAGTCAGTCCTACTCACCCATAGGATTGTTTATGCATCTGAATGTCTGTATGACAAAAGTAGAAATAACYCAAAGATATTGCGTGACTTCTAATAGGAGGATAATCCTTTAGGTAAAAATCTGAATTTCTCAAGCTACCATTTTTCCAATACAAACCTTATGTTCCCCAGCTTATAGTGGTCTGGACTGAGCAGGGAAATGGAGGAGCATTCCCACATGGATTGTTCCTCTTCTGATGCACGGCTACTCTCCATGGACCAGGGAGCTTGAGCAGCAGCACTTCCAGGCTGTGGACAGCCCAGATTCAGGGCTTGCCCTTGCTTGGCAGGGGAGTGGGCTGCCATGCAGGAAGACAGGGAGCAGCAGTGCTGTGTTTCAGATGGCAAGAGCAGGGCTGAGAGCCTGTGCTAAGTGCTGGCTATTGATCGGCTCAGGCTGGCTGCCTGCTCAGCTGTGCAGGGACAAGTGGCCCTTAGAGTCCCTGCATACACCGAGATGTTGAGAGATGCAAACTCCTAATTTAGGCTCTCTAAATTGCTCTCTGGAGGTGTTCAGAGCTGTCTTATCTTGTCTGCTGTGCACTGAGAGCAGTTGGGCRTGTTTCCTGCACAGCTTGTGTTACATATAAAAGGACAGTTGCCTGATTTTAAGACGAGCTTAGTTTGGACACACGCTTGGGGTAGGGTGGAATCCAGCTAAGGTACCCTGGGTGGGTGTTCTCCATCTCTGAAATGGAAATGACAACTCTCTGCATGGAAGTTGGGTAATTTTTTATACATTAAGAAACTGATGTGCCTCTGATTGTGCTGATGCCTACATATGACTGAACCCCTTCAAACCCCCCAGCTTGTCTGTGCTGTACCCTTCTGTTAATGCCCAAAGCAAGTGTTGTTCCACTACACTGTGCCTTTAAGGAAAGACAAATGTATGATTGCAAATCTGTGGCTTCTGGCAGAATGTAGAATTTGTGGAAAGGAACCACTCTGTTCAGGCTGTATTTGCTGCAATCTTTTCAGTGAGAAACATCACATGTGCCACTTAGCAATTGTTAAAAGGAACCAGAAGCTTAATTGGCAGCTCACCAGATGAACAAAGGATATAAAAACCCCTCATTTCCCCAAGGATATGCCTAGATATCTAGGAATAAGAATGCATTCTGTAGCTGAGTTTTTATAAATACTGAATTTGTGGCTGAGTTCAGCATTTTCATGTGGTCAGTAGCTCTGCAATGCAGGGCCTAAGCAGTGATGCATATCAAAGTTACAGCACATAGCCTTGCATTTTACTCTAGCACGAAATTGCACAGTGCCAGACTTCAAGGTTGGAGACAACATAACCATGCATAACCACTCCAACAATGTGTTCCTAGTGTCCTCAGTGTTCCCAGTTTTGCTTTTTTCTGCTTTCTTTTGTTTAAGAATATGTTCTGAGACAAAGAAGCTGAGGTTATTTAAGAAAGAAGGCAATGTTACAAGTAATTAGCACACCAGGTGGATAACAAAAGACTAATAAAGGACTAGGAGTCAAGCATTGTAAGTGTTAAGAACTACTCTTCATTAAAATACATCACAGTCTTAGGGATTATGTTTCATCTCTCCCGACACTGACAACAGAATGAGATCTCCCATACCTTCTCTATGTATTTGGCTTTGGCTTTTATTACTCTGTGTATGCTTTCAAAAACATATTACAATATTTTCAAGGTCTGAATGTATGGTGTATTTGAGTTTAAAAAAATTAATTTTTGTTATTGCTTTGTTTTGTTAAGAAAGGAATTCCAAAAAGCTGGGCAGTTGAGTAAAGTCTGAAAGAGTTTGGGAGAGAGCAACTGTTTTTAAGAGAGATGAGCACTGATAATAAGTAAACTCACTTGTTTTGAGAAGAAAGGAGCTGTTGGAAAGTAGTCAGATTTCAAAAAGGGCCTTGTTTTTTTCTAAATGCAGGAGGGCAACACTGAGTCTAGACAACTTCCTCCCAGATTTACTATAACGTGAAACAGTTGGTGTGCCTAAATGTCTCCTGGAATATATATACCTATTGCCTGGGCCACCTTATGCTGGTTAAGGACACCTACCAAGAGCTACAGTTATTTTATTACTAAAGTAAGCTCTGAAACCCTTATGTCACTAGTGGCTAGTATCTGTGACAAAACCCTGCTAGATTCCAACTGGGTCCGTGTTTATGCTTTTCTTCCCTTCTCCCATCCTCATGCAGGGCAGTAGGGTTCTGAGACATCAGTTTGCAAGCCTYGTGATAATGTGCACTTTTGATCACACCAGGCACCAAGGTGAGTACCTACAGCCCCTGATGTGTGAACTGACCTTGTCTCAGATATGTAAACTGAAGAAAACTCTCACTGAAGTATTTGTACTTCAGAATTAATGACCCTCAGTTGCTGGCTCTACATTTTGGAGATAATTTAAAGCAGTCAATGAAAGGAAATTATTGCATGAAAGAATATTAAAAAAAAGGAAGTTGCTTTTGGCACAGCTTAAAACAAGCTCATCATACATGGCAGGTGGCTGTGTGTGCACAGTATGGCAGTCAGTGATGTTACTGGCACACAGCCCATCCTGTTGTGCCACCCTTTCATTTGTTCAAATTTATTATTCAAAATTACCCAATGCTTTAACAGGTGCCCATGTTAAAATGGAAGTAGGCCCACAACAGATGCCTGCATTGGGTTTTGTTGGCATATATGTGCATCTTCTTTTATTTGCCATGAAGATATTTCTAGTGGGTAATGAAGGAAGAATAGGTTTCTACCTGTGCTGTTGGATGCTTATAGATGGASAGTGTCTTGGAGCAGTTTTTGACATGGGGTGAGTATCATAAATTCGTTACTGGATACAGTCAGGGTGGCTCTATGATCAAGAGATCAATCCTGCACTGTAACTCTGAGAAATAAGGGTCCACAAGCWTCAGCTTCAGAGAACAGAGGTGGGCTCAGGCTTCCTTTATCTGCTTTAGCTGACAGAGCACCATCTCTTCCAGATGCTGTTTGCTGACAGATTGTATTTGCAATAAAATGTGTCATCTCAGTGTTCTATTTATGAATACATTTAATTAAAATCCATTCATGCAGATGTAAAAACATTTACCATTTAAGGATACTATGGAAAGGACATAGAGAGGACTTCTATTCCTGTAACTTTTTTGTGCTGTACTTTGGGCTTTTCAATGCCTGTCTGAATTTTCCAAGATATTCTTAGATTACCTGTTTGACTAAAGTGGCTTTCAAATATAGATGCTCCAAATGGAAATGCTTACAGAAAAACCATTCAATAATCAAAGTCCTTCATTTCCCRTCTCTCAGCTATCTGCAGTTTTTGAAATGCAGCCTCATGACTCTGACAAGGGCTCCATGCTCAATTGCCAAGATTGAAAATGGTGCACCTGCTGCAAATATATGAACCASCACTTCACAAAAGATTTAAAGATTTTAAATAAGCACAGCATCTCATAATAAAAACATGTCAAGAGTCTTATCTACATTAAATCTAATCATACAAGACAAAGAAATATTYTGATAGTGTTAAGCTACAAAGGTAAGCACTCCTAAGTGGCTAATGTCAGGAGTACCCATACTCCCCCCAGGTACTCAGGGATATCATGGTTCAGTCTTTGAATTRCAGGATATCCTATTTTTAGAAGATCTGTATGTATGCTGCACAATATCTGCAGATGGGCATCAGATTTGTGATGTATAGGAAGGATCCCCAAATATGTATTAGAATTTTAGTAAATTAGGAAGAAGTCTAGAACTGCAAAACACTTTAAGGACTCAGAATTAATGCACTGGTTTACAATAACAACTAGCTTCTCTCTCTGGTGTAGGGTGGTTTCTGTGGATTACCATAAAGAGAACATTTTTAAAATGAATAATACACCTAAAAACCAAGGTTTCTGTTAGTAATCAGAGATTTAACAATAAAACAACCCACTTATATAATTCTGACTCATTTGAAAATGCCCAGATGTGCTGAGCAAGCCATTAGATTATTGTATATATAACCACCCATCTGTGAACACCTACTAGTGAGTGTGCATAGGCAGGTACAGGGTAAAAAGGTGTAGCTATTTAAACTGCAAGGAAGAGATGGCATCTGACTTTCCTCACGTCATGGTTGCAAAAACAGAAAAAAAAAAGTCAAAAGAAGGTCAAGGAAGTTCTTGGAACCAAAATAAAAAACATTTGGGATTCTGGAAGCAAAAGAAATAGTGCCRTTAAAGGAATGTAAATTTGTCAAGAATAATAGCAATTTGCTACCACTGCTGTTGAGTAAACACAACAGATTCTTCTGCCTGTAACAGTTCTGCCATTAGCACAAGAGAATCATTCATACCATAGCACTGAAGAAAACWAACAGAGATCTGTAGTTAATTTGCAGTGAAATCCTGAGATTGCAGCCTCAAGAAGATGAGGATAAAGGACCTTGAAAATACCCTCCACAAGCTGCACCTATAATATGAGTGAAAACGTTGTGTGTGTGATCTGAAAACCAATTAATCAGCCTGCAGGTTTGCAAGAAACAAACCAAGGAGCTGCCAACCAGAAGCAGAGGAGGTGGGGTATGTGTGTGCTGGGCTGCAGCACACCCAGGGCAAAGTGGGTAATGGACTCTGAGAACTGAGGAAAAGTTGAAAGAGACAGGGTGTGATACAGTGGATGGAGCTCAAATAATCTGAAGAATCAGCAGAGAAAATCAGATTGAAGGGGAACTGTAGAGGTCCCAATAAATTCACCCACTAGCCCAAGGCACACCAAATTTTCCTCCCATCATCATCCAGAAAAAKCAATGAAGTCCTCGTTGTAGTGGGGATGAGGTTGTTGAAATGCCCAGGAAATCCCAACTCTGCCACTGAACCAAGTATGATTATTTTGCATTGCTGTGGTGACTAGTTGGTATTTTAAAATGTCAAACAGCCACTGCAGTCACTCTCTTCATTAAGACCTTTCATTTTGTTAATTACCACTTCACCACCAGCCCTGAGGTCAGACAAGACTACTCATCAGACAAATGTCCACTCCTAATGCGGGCAAGCCCATGTGTACAGTGAGTTACACAAGCTGATTCCTTCTGTCAGAGGACTTTGCAAGCCATCAGAGGGCAAACCATTCATCTCAGGTGAGCTCTCTACTCACCCATAAAGCAGGCTGAAAGGGCAGAGCAGGAAACACAGCCTCTGTCACATCTTTATATCGTCAGATAAGCCTAAACTCTCCAAAGCTGGCACTTCTGACACCCACTTGAATTCATGAAAATGGGAGAYATCAGTGATATAAGTGATGTCAGTAATGCCAGGGCTGTCTTTTCTCATGGACTAGCTAGTTGCTAATCAGCAGTGGATATTTTGCATTTTTCTGGGATTATTTGCTGCATCTACAGTTACTTTGGCATATAAGGATATGCTGTGTAATAGAAACAGCTACAAAATGTTGAGAGAGGCTGAACTTTGAGATGGAAGATGATGAAAACTCCATCAGTGACTCTCTCATCTGTCAATAAAATCCCTTTTAATACTGGAAGTGAAGAAATGTAATGTTTTTTTACCTGACTAATGCTGGACGGAGACTTATTGCATTTTAATAAGTCAGGTTTTGATCACTTTTTTGCCAACTATGAATGCATAATGGCAGTCAATAAATTAACCATTTCAGTCTAAACAAAATCTAAGAATCACAATGAAAATTCAATTGCAGGAAAATTCCTTTGGCAGTAAATAAAATTTTACGGCATGTGTAAATAACAGTTCAAGTGGCTCAATTTAGCAGTGACAAAAGCTGTTTTCAATGCAGAGTAATTGTTCAAATTGCCCCCTTATACAAAAAAAAAAAGCAGTTAAAATGAGCCAATTTATGTAAGCATTGACAAGAATTGTTTTCGACTGTAGGCATTGTGTTAAAGCTGTTTAAAATTAAGTAGATGGTTGCCAAATTGATGCAATTACTTAGACATCATAAAAGGGGTTTTAAAACTATAAATGCATCTGCTAACAGTATTAAATTGAGGCAATTAGCCAACAGGAGTTTTAACCTTCATCTAGCCACCAAGAATCTATTTGGACATGAGAAGTACTTTCATTTATCTCACTGTACTTTATAATTAAGAGGGGAATTACCTGGAGATGGATCACCAACCTGAGTTYTCAGAGGTGTGCCTACCTTCACCCAATGTTAAGCCATGCATTGTGGATGTTGTGTTCACATTAATTGGTGCAGCATGAACTGTACTGATATTATTCACCTTTATGTTTCATGTATGCACCTTTTGTTATTTAGTCAATTAGTCTTATACTCAAAAGCATCTGGAAGCAAACCAACCTCATTAACAGAGAGCAATTTTATGAAATGGGACCTGTGAAATTCCTTGTTCTCTCCATCTCTGGYGGACAGCTTGGTGCCACACAACCCAGGACCCTGCCTATTTCAGCACTGACATGGCAGCTGCTGTGTGTGTCACTGCTCTTACAACCTGCCCAGAAAAAGCTATCTGCTATAACAGATACCAGTCAGGGTAGWAGACTCTTGCTGGTCTTACACCACCCACTTCARTCCATTCTGGTTGTTCTGTGTAACRYTGGGTCAGTCATATMCATMCAGAAACACCAAACCACATCAGTGCCCCTGACACAAGGTTCTTTTATCCTTAATATTAATCTAAGATTGTGAGCCACAAAACTTTTAGGTAAGGCCTCAGGAGCTCAGATTTCAGTTGCTAAGTCTCTCAAGCTACTGCAGTCCAGTCCTGCTATAGCARGCTCCCCTCCCAAACCAGAGGTCTCTTTGTTGAGGAGAATGTAAAATCCATGTCTCCCTTGTCTTATCTGTGAGATTGTCTCTKGAGACTCCAGATGCAAAATGCTTTTCTGACATAGATACTTTATTTTGGAGGGACTTTGTATCCTCACCATGAGCCTGGAGAAAGAAAGTAGGAGTTTATCTAAGCCTTTCTTTCTAGCATTTCCTGACAGCTACCTTAGGCAGCTCCTAAGACAGACTGTTTAGTATAATGAACTATTGTCTATCCTATCCGGAGGTTCTTGACTTCCCCACAAAATGCTCAAGCCTTTCTGGGCAACAAAGTCCTCTCTGACACCCAGGCACCTTGCAAGAGCCTTGGAACTTTCAGCATTGCAACACCTAAGCCCTCTTCCAGATATCTCAGTTCCCATTTGTTAGGGGGAGCAACAGTACCTGGAGGAGTAGTGTCAGACAGTCAAAAATGAGATCTGGTTGTCAGATGCTGTAGCAAAGGAAGCCATATGAAGGAAAGGAAGGAACAGTTGGGAAGGACTTGTAATAGATAAGCCTGAATCCTGATCAATTTTATTCAGCCATGCTCCTAGGGGGAACAAAACTTCACAGAAGAATGATACATGCTCAAAACACCACATTTGCCTGAGTTGCATTTCCCTGTGAGCCTTTACTGAGCATAAAGTTTTGAGGTTCAAAGTTTTGATGCCCTGAGTGGGCTGTTACATTGTGAAGAGGGGTACTTAGAACTCAACTTTGCAACCTGTGGGAAGTACTGCCTTCTGGGCTGGATGCTCTCTACTGACACTGCAGTCTTTCACTCATGCTTTTTTATGTCCAGCACTTTTGGGTCCATTCATTTTTGCATCCTTCAGTTTTTCAAATGATAATGAGGCAGAGAGATTCCTGTATGAGTTAGAGAGCCAGGTAAGGATTGTGGCCATGTAGAAATCACTCCCTACAAAACATTACATTCCTACTGCTTTAACTTAYTGCAGTCTTCCAAATGACTGCTCAGAGCTGCAGTCTGGGGTGCAGGGGACAGGTGTGACAGAGAGGACAGTGACAGGAGAGCCAATGTTCTCAGCAAATTTGCACCCACCAAAGAAAAGGCCAATAGTAAAAAATACCTGGTTATCATATAAACTATGCACAAATGCATAAAAATTAAAGTTACTTAAYAGCATTTCAGGCATTGTATTTCAAAGTATTATTTATTAACGAATGAAAATAATATACTTTAGAGAGGTAAAATGAGAATTGTAGAACATTATAAGCAAAATCATGTGCTCCCTGTTAAAATTTTCTTCCCATATCTTTAAAATTTTGGGCTAGTATCTTCCTCAATGCATTTGCTTAATAATTGTTCCTATAATGGCCAGACTCTGACAATTTGTCTAAAATAGGATTATTTAGGTCATCAGAGAGCAGCTRTCAGTACTTAACTGTCAGACTGGCCAGTTTCACACTGAGAAAAGTTCCATGAAGCTTTGTCTTGAGTCCATTCAGTATTTTAATTAAAGTCCTGGAAGTGGGAATTGGAGTTTTCTATTAAATCTGCAGATAAATTTAGGCTGGGAAAATCCTCTACTTTAGAGTTGAGGTCTAGAATCCCACATTATATCAGTAAATTCACAATAAGTTCTTGAAAAGTAGGAGTCTGATAAAGAGGGAGAAGTGGAAAATATTATTTGTGTATATGAATAATTGAACAAAATCAAGACAGGAAAAGAATCACAGACCTCTCAGGAAAAAGGGATTTTTAGCAAGATACATAAATAGGAAACAGGGTAGATCCCACTTAATATTTCTTTCATCATAGCCAGTAGTAAATAGCACCTCAAATGAAATATCATGTGGTATTCCCCATATAAATACCCCATGAAATATGGGGTATTGCATGTCAAGACAAACATGGACAAGGTAGATCAAATTTTAGAGCCAAACATCAGAAAAATGAGGAAAACAAAACTTGTGGGCAGACAATGATGGATGTAGATTCATTTCATATGGAGCAGTGGCTAACATATAACTATAATCTCAAAAATTTGAAAAGATTTTTGCAAAAGAGAAGTAAATAAACTGTTCTCATACATACTGCAGATGGAATAAAGTATGAGAAACTTGAACTGGAGCAAAGAAAATTTGGGATACATACTCTGTGAAATCCCCTAACATGCAGGAAAGTTAAGAACTCATTAGAATGTGTAAGGAGGTTGTGAAATCACTATTTGTTGAGGGTTTTAAAGAACAGATTAAACCAATCTCTACAAGGAACAAAATACTTGCCATTGAACATAACAGAGGGAAAATTAAATGACCATCCAAGATCCCTTCCAGTGTTGTTTTCTTTTTTTGTAATTTTTCACCCAAGAGCATCCTCAGCACAATATTCAGAAAGAAATCTTTCAGTCTCAGATGGCACTGAGATGGCACCAAATTCTAGGCTGTTCAGCCTCTGATTGTATTGACTGCCTTCTTCCATTCTCAGAAGAAACTCAAATTTACAAACAACCTAATTGCTTTGCTGCTTTTATTCTATTGATCTGTTATTACTGTCTGATTCAGCATAAGACATACACAATTCTGCAGGAAAAATATATTTGGAATTCATAGACTTTCAATTTACCAGAGTATCTTCTCATCAATGAACAGCAGGCAAGAAGCCTTTTTTCTGTCGACCTCTGCTTTTTTAATCTTTTTCCACTTTCACCTCTTGTAGTATCAGAGTTCAATGCATTTTTAGGAAGGTTATTCTATCTTTTTGTCTCCAGAGCCTGTTTCTCCATTTCTCAGGCAGACAAGCTGGACCACTAGGATTTCACGACTTAATGCTTGCCTATTCCTTCTCTTCTGGAAAGAAAAAACTGGATGCTTTCCTTGTCTTCTCTTATATGCATTTATTTCACTGCACTCTCTCAGTCTGAGGAGGTCACTATATAAGGCATGGTATAATGTGTGTTATTCACACAGGAGTTTCATGTGTCTTGACAGTGCAAATGATTATCAGTGCAAATTTAAACAAATGAGCTTCATTAAAATATTTTCTAGACATTTTTTTCATGTTGGCTGCTCATAGCTGGACTCTTAGTTTTCTGTGGCTTCATTGTGCCAGGAATAGAGTCCACACTGRTGAGAATATTTCTTCTGAGACCTTAGCTCTACTTTTCTACATTTTTCTTAAAGACCATATTATAGCCTGTAGTGTGGTTTATTCATGATTTTTAGATTTGTTTCTTTCTTTCTTTCTTTGAGTTTTTGAAGTAAAATATCTAGGCATTGAAGTTTTAAGATTCTTAATGGAGAATTTCTGACTATTGAAGTTTTGGTTTTTTTTTCTAATATAGGAAATCAAAAGCTGTTGCTGTACAGTAGAACACAGAACTCAAAACCTGACGTCTCCGTGATTTTACACTGCCTGAGCTGCTAAGAGTCTTTGTTGTTTCATTTTGCCAAGCCTGACTGTATCATACTTTACAGAGGATTTTTTACAATTGCATTCCTTTCTATATTGTAAGCTCTACAGTGAAACAATTGTCTTCTGTTTCTGTGCTATGCCTTGCTCCCTGGCATCTCATTCCAAGCCTTGAGAACTTACTGTACTACAGATAATGAATGAGAACAGATCATGCTAGCTGCATGACCCAGGTGCAATGTAACAAATAACCATTAAAATGACAATGATCTCTTCTTGAGGTTTTAGTTTTTTTTCGTGCTGTGGAAGAAAATCTCTTTTAAATGAGAGGTTTGTAGGAAGAAGAACAATATTCTGCTACTGATATTTTCATTCATACTATTCACTGGTCTGAAAAGATCCAAAAGGTAGCAGTGGCCAAGAAGACTAATACTCCCTAAATACCTCAAGAAACATATTTTTCCTAAGAAGTAGCTGAGACTGCAGTTTTCCAATATTATGTGGTGGTGCCCTAAGTTTGTGGTTTTTTTGTGGGGTCCATGTGGTCCTTTGTACATAAACACCACTGTGACTAGAGTCTATTGTGTGCAAATGGCTGGGAATCCCTCAAATATTTCAGCGTTATTTTTCTGCTAGTGATTAAAATCTTGGACTTGTGCCTGCCATTCATTATTCATTATTCAACATGAAAAAAAAGTTTGGTCACAGGCAGAAAACAAGAACAATACCAACAGGCTTGGTTAGCATAATGTATAATTAAAATGAATAATTTCAGTCAACAAATTCAAAATCTAGTCCCTCAGCAATGCTTCCAAGTAAGCCATAGGTACTGAGAAGAGATTGCWTTGTGAATTTTTAGGGGAAAAAAAAAAAAGTGAAATCATTCTTTAGTAAGTAAATTAACCATTTAGTTGTCCATTGGCCCCAKATTTTAAGTGTTTGTATTGCAGAAGCTATTTCAGGCTTTAGGAACAGATTMATTGACTCAGAAAATGATATTTCCTTTTCAAACATCCATATGAGTTTACGTTAGCAAATATTAAGCTACTCATGAACTGCCCAACAATTGTGCTTCTGACAGTTTTTGCAGAGATACTTAAACTTACCTTTTTCAGCTCCTGGATGTTGTAGGCAGAGCATGACTCAGAACAATGCCAATGTGCAAGAACTTTGCTTATTAGGAAAGAAGGAATAAGAAAATTAAGTGACTCTGCTAACTTTGAACTTTTAGGAAAGATATTACCTAGAACTGAAATTTCCATGGACATATTTCAGTGAAGAAAACCTTCTATGGAATGCTAAAATCTAATGTATTAATTTCATATCTTTACTGGAAAATTCAATATTAGAATTCCAAACACAAGTAGCCAGGGATGCTCTACTGCTTTAAGACATAAAACTGTCACTGAGAGAATGTCTTTGTATATTGACCTACTTTTATACTCTGTTACACAGATGCATCCCCCACTTTTGGCATACTAATGTCTTAAGCAAAATACAGCTGCAGACATGATCTGAACAAGTTTGATAAAAACAGACTGACAGCTAGCTTCTCTGTAYCTCTACTGAATGTTATTGAAAAAAAAAAAAGATAAAAACCCCAGCTTTTCTGAGATGCATCAAATGTATCTTGGAGTTTTGGTGACCTCAATTATGTGCAGCAGTTCACAAATTAAACATTCAGAGTACATCACATAAAAGTCAGGCAGTTACAGTGAAGGCCAAAACTTTTATGGTTAACTGGAAAAGAAGATCTGAATAGTAATTATATTAACAGGGCAACACTCTCTGCTCCTCCATTTGGATGAACAGAGAAGAAAATTGTATCATGAGCTTTCCCACTCACCTCATAAGCAGAGTATTGAGAAGATATTTTTCTGGTTTTGTTTCTATTCAAACTCAGATTGCTAAAAACTAATAGTTTATCCCTTCTCCCAAAACCCACATTGAAAAAAAGAGCAAGTTAACAATGGTAGCCATCAAAAACACCTTGTTGGTTGAATTTATAATTTAATTATTTATTTRTTTCTTTGGGATTTATGAGGTGTATTTTGACTTAACTCCCCAGCTAGACTCACCACTTGTAAAATGCACAAACTCACTGGTGCATCTCAAGGAAGAGATCCTGCCTTTTTGAGTAGYCTATGCTCTGACTCAGGCAGCTACTGTAATTTCTGAGCTAATGTAAGGATTCACTGGCCCTAAAGTAGCCATCTAACAATTARACTTGCAGGTCTGAATTTTTTCCCCTTAAATATTTTTATATTCGGTGTAGAGAAATATTAACTTCCAGAAAGTAATTTTATCCAGCTCTCTTAAGGGAGACAGGACACAGGAATCTTCTCCTGAAGATCTTTCACTCTATTGACTACACAGAACAAAGGGTGAGGAGCAAGGCTTCAATACACAGCTGTTAAAGGACTTTGGTTAGCATTCATGAATCCCGCATGAATTGTTTTTGATTAAATACTAAACTCAAAATTARAGAAATCAGCTCTTCAGGAGATTTWCCTATGGCAGTTTTCTTGGCAGACAGTTAATGTGTAAGTGCAGTGGGTCACTAAGTTGTGCTTTGGGTCATATTGCTGAGTGTTTTATTCTAAGTTAYACCTCTATGAAGATAATTACTCAAGAATTAAAATGCCCCACAATTTGCACAAGGAGAGAAAGCTGTGATTTGATAGCAACATTTTTAGATATAATTTGTAAAAAGTGGCTTAGAATGGAACATCATGTTTCTTCAGCTCCTATGTTAGTCAACTAGTTCCTTTCCACTTTCATGTATGAATATRCATATGAAAGTAAAAATRTCTCTTGAGAGTCTTTCTAGTTCTGCCACCTTTCTCTAAGCAGCATTTTTCAATTGCAGTATTCAAGAGAATTTTTTTTTTTAATACACTCAAACAAAACTGCAGACTACCTGTTTGGAGGTACCAAAGAAGTCTAGAAGGCCACGTGAAAGGAAGAAAGCAAGAAACAGGAGGAGTTCTGTAGTTACAGCTCTGGATTGCATTTTGGCTCTAAGATTAAAGGAAAAATCTGGAAAAGCCACAGGAGATAACAAGGTTTCAGCTTTTGGCTTTTTCTTTTTTTTAACAAGATTACAACTGTGACACTTGTTGGTGTCAAGATGTTTAACTCAGGAATTCTTAAAAATGAGTATTTCCCTTCCCTCATTTTTGTAAACAAAATTATTTGCTTAATTCAATCCTAGCTGACTCAGTTTCTCTGAATTAATTTTTTTTGCAAAAACTAAGCAGTCCAAGAAACAGAGAACATCTGCATTAAGTTGTTGCCTATTTTAGTTTTTCAAGAGTTAAATCATCTAAACTTGGGACCTGATCCTGTGTGTTTCATTGCCCAGCTGGAACTGTGAGCCAAATAAATGGTATGTAGGTGACTTACCAAAATGTTAAAGCTGCAGCAAGTACACCCAAGCAGGGAGAATTGCAGGATCACAGCGTTATTCATTAAATGAATCCCAGAAGACATTTTCTGTGACTGTGTTAGTCACCTATTGTGYTCAGGTTCCTGAATATAAGATAGCACAGCCCTATGAATAGGGAAGATAAATCTCTTGTGCTTTTGGTCTCCTTCGGGTGTTTACCCTCTCTGAGGTAATTGGAGCAAGCAGCAGCTAATCAGAACAGTAACAGTTTGCAYTCATTTGCATCAGCACCTTTGTCTGCAGGGATGAAAGATGATGGGGGATCCAAATAGGAGCTGAAAAGATTATTTAGAAAGAAGCAAGAGAATGCTGGAAAATTCATGCTGATGTTACTGTGGCAAGTTTCAGGAGCCTTTATATTGCTTATAATGCACCAATGGACAGCTTTTAAAGGGTTTATTTAGAACATTTTTTTTTTTTTAATTAACACATAAAAAGATAGGACAAGCTGCATCAAGATAGTGTTTAGAGTAGCTAAGGTGATATCTTTCTCATGTCAGTGAATTGAAATATGATTTTGACTTTCCCAAGCAGAAATGGCTTCAGGAAGTGACCAGCCAGAATATACCTACTTGTTCAGGCACAAAGATTACTTTGTAAAAAGATATMATGAAAATTTGTTCTTGTTGAATGATTTTTTTTAACCCACTAAAAGATTTATCTGTTTTCAGGTGGATTCTCCTTTAGCTTAATGGCTCTATTCACAATATTCTAATTTCTCTGAATGTGCAGTCTGGTTAACAAGGATTTTTTTCTTCATGTTTGTAATTTAGTTTACTGCAGGATACCATGACTATCCTACAGTATTTCARATTTTAAGCCAATATATGACTTAAACTCAGTGACTTCCTTGACCATGGCTAGAATAAGAGACTTTCAGAGCGTGCCCTCTGAATTTGGCTCGACACAGTTATTATGCTGAAGGGCATAACTTGTCAGTATGTCCTTTCACACACCCAGACAAAAACATATCCTGCTTTGTAATACTCCTAATATCAGCAGTACTGTCTTAGGTAATGATTGAAAGTCAGGTCCAATATTAACACCCAGCTGTAGAGCACAAATACCTGACAGAATTTAATGAATATGTTATGGCTCTGAATCTTTTACCTTGACTTTGTGATTCTTCTCATGACTTGCAGYATCTCTTGAAGGACAGAAAATGATAGGATTTTTTTTTTCTTGTGATACTTAAGGTGCTATTTATTTTGATGTTATTTTACTGCAGAGAGGAATTTGATGTTCACAKTAAGTGTGATAATCAAAGGCAAGCTAATAGCTCCTGGGAACATGTTGAGTTGCTACCTTTWAACACTAGAGGGAAGTGTATGTAAAGGCACTAAGGATCGTGCACCCTGCACTTTGGTAATTTGTTAGATGAATAGCATTTCTTTTTAAAGGTTGAAGATTTGGGAGCATAAATGTGGAAAGGCAAAAGAGTACAATGTATTGGGCAGTGGTGTAGGGTTGAGACATCCTGAATCCTGTGACCAGCCTTCTGGTGATTTCTGGCCAGGCACTTTACCTCCCTTTTATCAGCTTGGACTGCCCATTCTCTCAGGGCAGCGAGTTGGGCCAGTTTTAGAGCTGACAGAGAGCATCATGCACTCCCAATAGCAAAAGCATACAACTGTTTTGAGAGTAAGGAACAATTTCATAACAAGAAAGAATAGAAACATTTACGGCTTATTAGATTCCTACAGCCATTCCTACAGCTGTCAGCCTCTGGCCTCTTTGATGCACAGATACTGTGCAGCCCACCAGTCAGCCCCAGAGCCTTCCCTGTACCAGTAAGAACTTTGGGTATTTTCCATCTCCACTTTGCTGTAGGGGCCTACAGCAAACCTTTGCAACAGAGGGGAAAGACTGTTAACTGAGTGTGTAAAGACATTTGCTCCATGTTATTTATGCTGGATTAGATGTGCMCCCTCCATTAAAAATAAAGTCTCAGCAGATTCAGATATTCACAGAATATTTTGAGATGGAAGGGACCAACAAGAATCATCAAGTCCAGCTCTCAAGTAAATGGCTCAAACAGGGACTGAGTGCACAACCTTGGTATTATTAGCACCATGTTCTTTAGAAGTATTAATCTTCTTCTGCAGGGAAAACTTTACCCCATAAGTGCTATTCTTCATTTCTCTTGGCAGATTATGAGCTACAAGTCTCCATATAAGAAAAGAATCCCTTGGTGATATTATGCTGACCCATGTGAATCCTGATCCAATGCTCACTTCAGCTGGAGGAGAGTCCAATGGCTTCACTGAGCTTTGAAAGCGTACATCGATGTACATAATTGTACAGCTTGAGTGTCAGGTGAAGCTGGGCAATGGAAGGAAATCAGAAGAGACTTGACAGARGAATTACATTCAGGGTAAAGTTTAACTGATAATTTTTTCTAGCTCTGGACATTTGTGTGATTATCTGTCTCATACCAGTATCTCAGCAGAGGAATTATTCTTTCTGAAGATTTCACATGGGAGTACTATGAGTCAATAGACAGGTATGGCTTTTGGGGTACCCAATTAAACAGTGGTACTGCAGAAGCAATTCTTACCGTTTTTGATAAATAAAATAAATCAGTTCTATGGAATGCATTTTTTAAAATTAAACAACCTGCCATTTGTGTTGGATTGACAGATAGCAATGTGTGAAGCAAACTATTAACCCCTTCTTTTCTCTTTTTCTTCCAGCTCAGATGTATCACAGGTACTAAAGTTTGKCTCAAGGCTGTTTCTGCCAGGCAGATTTTATAGGCTGAAGTTTTTTTCTCCTGCACTTCATACATTTCTCTCATCCTTTAATGTATACTGAAAACATGTCAATATCTGGTCAAAGGGAGGCCAGCTAAGAGGCAAAATAACAAGACTGTCTTGGAGACAGATGGGGAAGTTGAAAGGMTTTTCCTTCCTTTATAAAGATTATTCTTGCTTTTAAACAAAGGTTTGGTTTTTTTCTAAAAAAATTATGAAGGTTTTTGTAGCCATTTACACTTTCCTTAGGACTGAGTTTGACTCCCCTCTCTGGAATTTTGCTGTCATGACATCTGATCCACCACCTAGTGGTGCCTCTTGAGGGATGCAGGGAATGCTTGCTCACCCTGAGTAATCTGTGCCTCAGAGGTGAAGGTCGTGTGGAACTGGAGACACATGGACACAATTTTCCTTAGGCTGACCAAAGATATTCTTTCCTTGGGGAGACGTCAAGCTATGTCTTTCAAGAGCTACCATCATCCCCTTTCCTCTTTTCCAGTTATCTTTATAAGAGAGCCCTTCAAATGCAATGCTGGGCAGAGCAAGGTCTAGTATTTCCATTTTAATTACTTGTACTATTAGTGAGAGTGGTAGTTCGCAAACCTAAGCAAAAAGGGCTGGTTCTCTTCTGTTGAGTAACTCGTTGGATAAGAGAGAACCTTTTTACAGAATCTGAGAATCACTTAGGTTGGAAATGATCTTTAAGATAATCAAGCCCAGCCATAAACCTAACACTTAGCTCCACCTCAAATCCATGTCCCTAAGAACCATGTCAGCAAGGCAGGTTGAACTTTCTGTGGCTAAATTTTTTTCTCCATTAACTGGGCAAGAATTTGGGCAGTTAAATGAGGAGGGTGGGAAAACAGCTTCTCTGCTTCCCCTCATCGAGACTAACATGAAGCCATATTCAAAGTCAAGACATGAACTACTAAAATAGAATCCTACCCCTAATTTTCTCTTCCTGACTWAAAGATCTGAAATAGAAATGGCACTGCAGACAGGAGGACATCCTCTGCTGGCTCCCACCCTGCCAGAGGATGCCAGCTAGTGCTAAGTTCAGTGCACCCACTTGGTCATAGATGTATGGAGAGAGATGGATGTGCTGTATGAACTGTGCCATGATTTCATGGAATAGAGTATCTTCCTGGAACACAAGGAAAATACTACATTATGGAATCAGTCCAGTTATTTGTTGTTGTAGCATCAAGGAAAGCTCTTTAATATAGGGAGATCTAAGAAATTTATTTTGGCTGGACTTCTAGGGGAAAAAAAAATCAATTCCAAAACCAAACCCAAAACCCAAAACAACAAAAAAAGGAAAAAGCAATTCCTGTGTTCTTCTACTACTTAGTGTTAAGCTGCAGTCTTATTCAACACAGCTGGTAGCATTTTCTTCCAGCCACAATGATGTGACAGCCTATTGCTGAGCACTCAGATTTCAATGCACAGCTTTTGATACAGCTGTGCTTAAGCAATAGCTCCTGGGAAATACAGGTTTTKTATCAGAGGGAGCATCTGTAGATAATCCCTCCAAGTAAAAACTTGGGGTTTAGCTACTTTAGCACAAGCAAATAAATTAACTGAACTGTGTAACAGTCTTCCAGATGTGATGAATTGGTGCCACAGCTGATTCAGCTGTAGGACATGACCTAGCACTTGCTACACTTCAGATTTTTCAAGACGAAAATCTCGGAGACAAAGCAAAAATTGATTGTTTGAAGCATATAGTACCAAAAGAAGTTTATTTTTATCATTATTTCTGTCCCTTAGGTATGTTGTTCCACTCTTTTTTTCCTAGTCCTTTTTAGTGATTGGTAATAATACTGAATTCTGATAGTGTTTAGCTATAGGTTGAATTATTTTAAGAGATTAATTCCTAACTTACTAATTATGGATGCAGTAGATGAAATTTTTGGATCATCCCCATTTTTCGCGTGCTTGATCAGAAATTATTTTAGGGTACAAAGTTGATGGAGGACAGTCTGGCATGTTGCTGAGTTTCTTGTTTTAAGTGTTGAAATAACCTAAGAAAATTAAAAGTAGTAGATTTAAATAGTAAATCCTTCAGATGGCATTTCTCCAYTCTGCTGTTTGAAATGCAACAATCAGCTGAAATTACTTTGTGTCCAAGCTCTGACATATAATTCTAATATAGATGCTACAACCAACCAAACTTAAAAATTTGCCTTAGGAAATATTCTGTCAGTCAAGCTGTTCTATGTTCTTGCTCTGTGCTTAGAGCAGGTCTGARCTTTGCTATTGTTTTTCCATAAAACTGATTTGGGTTTTATCTGTAGRGCAGATCTGCAAATTACTTACATTTGATTGGAGTATTTCTTTCTCTATCATCCTCCTTATTTACCAAAGTAGAATTAATTAGATAAAAATCAGACAAAAATGAGATTTAAACCTCCCCCATGTCTCTGCTCAGCTTTGTGTTTAGTCTTGAGTGTATTTTGGTTGATGAGAGTACTTTTACTCAGAGCAGGTTGAGACTTTCAGGCTCAACTTTCTGCAGAAATGGTGTCTGGGAAAGTGGTGTGGGATTTGTGCATAAGCAGGGAAATCTTCACCTGAGGCTGAGCTGAGCAGAGGGCCTCTGGTGATAGTGAGTGGTTAACTCAATCCATCTTCCTCTYTCAGGTGGATGGTGTTGAAGAACAAACTTTCCAGGATGGCCTGTGGGTAATGGAAAGGAGGAGAGTATAGGAACAAAAAAGAGCAAGGGACAATTTTGGAAGGACGGAGGAAAAGGGTAAAAGACCTGGAGGAAAAGTAAAATCAAGAGTGAGTGAGCTAGTTTCAAGACCACAGGCAAAAGTAACCTTGATGAGTAGAAGATGAAAGGAAGGCCAGAAATATTAATCACAGTGACAGCTTGGATTATTTTTTCAGATTATGTTCCTGCACTTTCTCACAGGTTGATTTCTTTCTACATTGTCTTTTCTCTTTCCTCGTCTCACTCTCAAATAAGCTCAGCTGCAAGAGCTGGAAATGAAAATCAGTGAGATGAAACTGGAAAAACTCTGATGTTACAGGCAGTAAAAGTACAAATGAGAAACTATATGCTCCTAAARTATATAAAGTATCCTCTAAAAAGTTRCCCATTAATAYACAAAGATCAGCATCTGCAGAATAATTTTCTGCATATTTATCTTGATTCTTCATAATTTTTCCTCATCTACTGCTCACAAGAAAGGAACATCAGTAACTGCAATTTTTACTGTGGAAGGGTTTTTAAGTGATCRTTCCTTGGAAAGGCAAATAATACCAACAAGGATTGAATATTCTGATTCCAGGACTAACTTTTATAACACTTCAAAACTCTACAAAACTTTTAGTAGGATTTTGAATTGCCCTGCTTGTCAAAGTATTCTCTATAATGAAATGAAGCCAGAAATGTGTTGATGAGAYTCCTAARCSAAAGTAGCCTCTGATCTATTTTTTMCTTTCAACAGATTTTATAAGTTTACTTGATAAAAATAAAAGTGCAAGACATATAAAATTAGCAATAGAGATTGCCCAGTATGGAAAAAATTAAACATCCTCATGTTCACTCTATCATTTATTCATCCATTATTGCACAAGTAATACCCTGGAGAGAAAGAATAAGTTATGGCCTTTGGAATTGTTTGAATTACTGTTATCCATAAAATCAAAAATTTTAAATGCAGCCATGCCAGGTATTAGTGAAATATTTTCATTTTCATAGGAATATAAAAATATCCAGATCATGAAGCCTGAAGAACAGCAAAATTTCTAAATCATAATTCTGATTAGAARTAGGCTTCATTAATTCAAATACCATATGGAATTCAGCTCAACTAGCATTAGTTATTTAAAGGTATAAGGAAATCAGCTAGATCCTCTTTATGATCACAGCCCAGAGAAAGTGTCCAAGTGGAAAGACTTTTTCACTGCTACTCTCCCTCATTAACTACAATGGGAACAGTGAAACTTGCTCAGATTWAATTAATTGGTTGGTAGGTCTAAATGCTACGTGATCTTTCAAAAAATGAACATGTCAAATWACTTCCAGGAATCAGCTTAGAAGATTTGGATTCGTTATTTCAAGGCAGTGSCATAGTGCTGCAAAGGGAGTTAGTYRTGTCATCTTTTGATCCTGGTTTAGCTGAAAATTACAAAAGAAGGGAATTTAGGCAAGAATGGTCACACTGAATYCAGTCAGATACTTATAAAAGTGGTTGCAGAATAGGAGAATGAAAGAATAAATGGCAACAAGGGTATGGTGTAGGGAAAGAGTTGGGTTATCTTGGGCTCTGATTTAATTTACAGCAGAGTAATTTGAAGTAGAACTGGAAAAAAATCAAAGACTGTTTTCAGTTTATTTTTGCTTAACAGTCATACAGCACACATCACTTTGTCAGACAGATTTATGATGACTTCCAGCCTTCCCATCCTTTTCCTGTTGACATCCTCAGCTGTAGATGACTAATTGGTAAAGGGGATAAGCTTTTCAGAATCTGCAACTGAAGAAGCATTTATCTCCCTACCTCTCCCTGCCCAGATAGGTCACAGTGAGCAATTTCCTTTTCATGTTAGATTATCTGGTTGCAAATATCAACTATGCAAGAAGCCAACCAGCCAGTGAACCTGTTTGCTCAAAGCAAAGCTTTGAACAAGCAGACACAGAGCTGTTGCCAAATGTTATCCCTTAAACTGCTATTGGGTAATGCATTGCACTTAGGTACTCTTCTTGCTTATGTAAGGCAAATCCAAGTAAACCCCAAAATGAAATATAAGTATTTTTACCAGTAGAGGAAAAACTCATGCWAGTCAATTTTCCTTTACCCAAAAAATGAAAGTAAGGGAAATRGGAACTAAATAGAAATTTGCAGAGTTATAGCTGCAGGGAACATTGATTGATTGTCCTCTCAGTAATTAAAACCATATAATAAGTTTTCAGTCACCATCAAAACAATTCTTCARACTTCAGTAAGTGCACATTAAAGGCTTGATAAAGTTTTTAGGTGACAATTGAATCCAGTGCTAAGGRTCTTATGCCTTGAAATGTAGCTCTCCACCAGCCGAATAAAATAATCAATGRAAATTCATTTAGCTCAAACAAATTTTCTTTTTTGCTTTCTTTTATCTTTGCCAAATTAGAAAACAAGTGAGAAATASTCCTGTGTTTACTGAAGCATTATATTGGACATAACAGAATATTTGATTTTCAGGCACTTAAGGGACAAATAATAAAACGAGGAGCTAGAATTGATGATATTTTAATCACTGATTTTTTATCTAATTTCTAAGGACTAGCAAAATCCTCTGTAAGACCAAAGGCTCATGCTCATTTCTCTGTTGCACTTGAGCAGATTTGAACCAGTATACATAGCATGATAATACAAATAACATCATCCTACACTGAGGTGCCCTTCCTCTGTTTTCTTGGTCAGTTGTTGTTTCATATTAATATTGAAAGACTCACTGGAGCAGGGACTGGGATGAAAATGTCCAACATCCTATGAGAGTGYCCAGCAGATCAAGCCAGGCAGTGAAATAACCCTCTCCTTCACATGATGTTTCAATGAATTTAAAATAGTTTACACTGAGCATAGCAGCACTAACAGACTTCTGGTACTTTATTGGTGAGTTCAGAACCCTTCAGGCAGAAAGGTTTGATTCCTAGTCTTTCAAGCAGTGAACTAGTGTCTGAGCTAGTGGTTGAAAAGGAATGGTAATAACACCATTCCCTCAAATATTTACAAATATTTGGAGAAACTGGACCAACATCATGAAGAATTTCTATTGAAATAATCAATTTTTTCAATGCAAAATTAGATACATAAAAATTAAAAGCAAACACGAAAGAGTTGCATACAGGATCTCARTCTTTTTTCTGTGTTAAAAATGTTTCATTTCAGGGCTATATTTTACTAAATGATTCATGTTACTGCCCATGAGTCTTCCTTTCTTCATCACAAAAGATCACTTCCTCAGTGCTGTGCARCATCAGTAGTCTGTATCAGCAATTATTTCCTGTATGACTCCAGACCAGCAATGAAAATATTGAACAATGCAGAAGCTATTACTGTCCTGTGCAGAACTCCTGAAATACGTACTTCTCTGACAAAAAAGCCCTGTGAACTTCTTACTGAAGCATGCTATAGATTCCTGTGCCTAAATTAGATTTAAAATATTCTGATGGCCTGAAAACTGTCCTCTAAGCAAACSTTTTTGTGTAAGACAAGCTTTTCTCACCAGCACCTGATCAGCAGGGCTTCTGAGACATCTAAACACAGAGGAAGAAGACGGAATAGTCTCAACTGTGTTAGAAAAGTGGTTACTGCATTTCACCCCTGAGCTGTGTGGATGAAGCAATGGGGGAGAAGCTGTGCTGTTGTTAACCACGGCAGGGCCGTTTTTCTCTTCCATCTCCATTACTGTCACTTTGGCTTCACTTATCATAAAATTATGTGAAGAATGGGGGAAATGAGTACCTAAAACTCCATCTACTTGTCATTATAAGGCATTAGTTATATTGTTGTTGATCTGCCAAAGTGCAGAAGTGAGACAGTAGAGACCATTTAAAACCTCTGTTCTGGTACAGATGTAATGCCTCTCTAATATTGCTCAAGTTTCCTGTAGAGGGACTTTTCTGATGCTGGGCAGAGGAAGGCTCATCCAAAGCTTGATGTCTCTGCATGGTGTCAGTCAAAATCCAAAAATCCTATACAAGAGACATTGCTGTACCTGTGTTGCAGACACATTAAAATTTCCCTGTTTTCTTTTCTTTTTTTTTTAATATTTTTCCTTCTGTTTGCCTTCAAGCATGCAGTATAAAATCCCAGAAACTCACCAGATCTGTGACAATGTATCCAAACTGACAGGAGACATGGCTTTGCCCTCTGGGATTTCTAGCTTTTCACATGTTACAATGTAAATTATGGGTAAACTGAAGAGCTTTTCAATTTTAAATTAAARTATGGTAGGCCCAGTGGGAACTCTCAGTGTTCTGAGGTGTGATAGAAAGCAAGTTATCTGGTTATTTTGGGAGTTCTACTATTTGATGAAGAGGCAGAAAAGCCAGCTTACAAGACAGAAACTAATCTGGAAAAGGGAAAAGCTCATTTCCACTGCCTTTCTGAATCAGATCCACTGAATAACAATGATGGAAAAAGCAATGTCTCGGGTGTCTGTCCAAAGTACATGTTCCTAAAGTTATCATGAGAACTTTTTATTTTTGATACYTTTAAAGAACTGTAGTTACTAGCAAACAAAGAAAAAAAACCATTAATGGTAGAGGGTTACTACCATAAGCAGGTCAATTTTTGCARTGTATTTCCTCAAACTGTAGAAAATGTAGATTTTCATTGTTTAAGGAATAAGAGTCAATATAACAAATGGAAAAGGAAAACATGTTTCTGCTGATTTTAACCACCTTTGACCTCCAGTGATTATATCCTGGGGGATTTATGTCCTTCCTTCACACTTTYCAGTCTCAGAACTGGCAGGTAAGAGATTCTGGGTGTTACTGCCTCTTTTTGTATCTGTTTCTATTATTCTGTGCAGCTACTTGATCCAGAGTACAGCAGAAAGGAATGCTACCATGCTCCCCTCGTGGTCCCTGTGCTGGTTTGCTGCAGATGCCGTCCATCTGTCTGTCCCAYCAGCACAGCAGATGGGGAGGCTGCATCCCAAAGTGCCCTGGGTGGGCAGGGCTGCTGCCCTCAGCAGGGAGCTGCAWGTAGAAAGAAATAAGTGGTGTGGTGGGCTCCAGTCCCCAAAATTGGTCCCTAAAGGGCTTTACTTTAGACAAGCTATTTGGTGCAAAGATGTATGAAAGGGTTCAGATCRGTGTCTCAAATGAAAACAAGAGGAGGTAAGGGACAGATGTGGATCACACCCCACTGCAGACAGTGCAACAGAGGCTCAACATTTGCATGTAACAAAACCAAGAAAAATTTTTGACATCTCCTGTTCTGGAGATGTCAAAAATTACAAAAACCAGCCAGTCCATGGTGCAAATACTTGCTGCTAGTTTTAAAAGATAGGAACAGACTGATTAATGCAATGCTTACAAACACAAACACACCTATTTCTAATAAAACACCTGGGAAGTGTGTTGCCCAGTACATAACTTCCTAACTCTATTCCCTAACAATAGCAATCTTACAAGCTTAAAAGGAAAAGAAAAAAAAAAGAGAGAGAAAAAGAGAAATAAAATAACAAAAATTGGACACTCACAGACTTRTATAAATTCTTGTTTCATGTGAAGTAAATTCTGTCTGTTCTGAACAATGAAATCCCATTTTCAATTGAATTATAGTATTTTACAAATGCCATAAATATGAATATGCTGAAAGCAGAGACRTTTAAAGTACTGTTGTATACTTCAGTGAAAAACAATTGTGGCAAACCTGCCAAGGTCCAGCACTTCAGAGTAGTTAGATAACAGTGAACAAAGCCAAAGCTATAAAGCTGAATGCTCCATACTGATACTTCAAGTTTTATATGCATTTATGACAATACACACAGAGCAGCACCTCATCCATAGTAATGAATTTAGTCAAAGCAAGTGTTGTGGAGCCTACACTAGATGYAAGTGATGCTCTAAAACAATCATAAAAACAAGAACTTAACCATATCCTATCTGTCCAACGATTCAGAAAAGATTACAACTTTTATAGGTTTACTAAATTAATAGGCTATTCTGGTTTTTTCATTGTTGTTTTATTCTCATTTGCTTTCCTTCTCTCCCTTGCCATCAGCAGGGTAGCCAGGCCTGCAAGACAAAGCATTGTTTACAATTAATTGAGCTGGGCAGTGAAAACCGTGTAAATCTGCACACTTGTTTCTTTCACAAGATCAAAGAACAGTTAGGTTTGGAAGGAACTTCTGGAAATCATCCAGTCCAACCACTGATGATGGTTCCCACTTCAGTTACCTTGAGAGAGCTCATAATTTTGCTTTRTTTCATAAAACTGGGATTTCTCCCCTCTGATTGCTCTTACAGAGGAGAAAATAACTTGGGCAGTTTGGGGGGAATATTTTTGKGTTTGGGTTTTTGGRTTTTTTTGTAATAAATTTGCTCTTCCTTCCACTCAGTGRGGTGAAGTCTCTGAAGCCATGCCTTAGTAGCAACACCAGGGCATAGCCCAACATCATCTACCACACAAAGCTGTCCAAGTCTCAGGTTGGAAATAGGCAGCAGAGTGAAAGAAGTGTTGCTTGAGCCAAATAGCTGAAAACATGCAGCTGAGTTCAGCTGCCCAAATGTGGGCAGGCTGTGCTCTTTGGCAGCCCACTAATGCAATTGTGTCAGCTTTAACATACCATGATTTGAGTGGACAGGTAAAAATTGGATGTCACACTTGCCTRGGTTTGATCAACCCTGCTGGTAATGCACATGTTTGTTTTCCATGAGAAAATAAGAGATTTGATGGATTAACTGAAGGCAGACTTCAGGCAGTGTACCCTCYAAAGGATTTAGGATCAGCCTACAGGCATTCCCAAACACSTTCCTGAACAAAGTCCATTTTCAAKGGTCCTRCAGGGATGGCTAATGGAAGCTAAATAAAATGAGAAAGTCCAGTTACAGCACAGGCAGAACCCCTCACTGTCAGTGCTATTATAGCCTGACTGCTAATTATCTATTTTATGGACTTGTTATGGGGCACAATAGGGCACACAGATCTTCTGCTCCTCAGTCTACACCCACTCTGCCTCTTGCTCATCATACAGTTTTCAGCAAGCTGGGACTCAATTTTTCTCATCTGTCAGATGTCAATAGCTGTRTTTGCCCTCTTGCCTGGTGGGTGTTATGAAGATTAACAGGGGTCTGTGCAGTGCTTCAGCATACAAACCTGCCAGGAGTTGTTATTCTTCCCCACTTGGAATACCCTATGTTTAGTATACTGRTTCTAGATAACAGGTACATTTTTATCTTTATTTGTCATGTTATTTTCTCCCTCCCAGATGTTCTGACATTTGGATCATGCAGCAATACGGAAAACATTGTTTGTATAACCTTATATGTTATCTGTTCAATAAATCTGTGTTTCTTTGTTTGGTAGTCAAAGCAATGCAAGGTATTTTCATACTGTAGCCAGAATTGTCTTTATTTGTTTGCTGATGAGTTCAGGGACTTTTATCAAATTCTTAGTAAAAATTTACATGAAGAACCTACTGTTTGAATGTCTTTTCTCCATTGTAATTCTAAGTCAAGGACATTTCAATGTATAAAATGAAACTAATAATTCGTATGGAGAAGTACTGGAAAATGACTGCTCTTAGTACCATTTGTGGTCATCTTCCCTAAGAAAATACAGAAAAAGAAAGGCATTAACCATGAAGATCATGTCACACAGAGAAACATCTTTCATTGAGATGTGACCAGTCTAAGAACAGCTTTTAAAGAGGTTAATTTAGAAAAGCACAATGGAACAAAGAAACAAAAACATTAGCCTAGAAGGTTTTCAATTCCATTTGAGTAGCCCTTAAGCTATTGCATYTTTGTAGTAATGGRTATGATTAGAAAAAAAGAAAAAATGAAAAAAAACCCTTGAGTATCTAGAGCACAAGAGATACTAAAACAACTCCTAGAATTTCATAGTTATGCTAGGTTGAGCTCTCTGTTTGACAAGGAACACCCTTGGAAGAGTCCTTGCCATTGAATCCCCCTTTCTTCGCCATTGCAATCTCTGGCTTATATAATATTTAATTTAATCACTTTGTAAAAGAGCTGTCTTGAAAACTTAGATCAAAGTCAGTATCACMAATTAAAAAATTCAGAAGCTTTGGCCTTTTGTTCTGTGTCCCCACATCTCTTTTGCATCCTCTGTCTCCACAAGGTAGTAAAAATAGACATCCAGAAGTAAACATTAATAACAGAAGATTCTCTTCTATTTAGTGTATTAATCTCCTCTTGTAGGATATGGTGCTGTTTCTGCTGCAGCAAACAACAGGATTGGCCCCCTAAAGATGTCATCTACTTTTTCATCCTTGSTTATTTACTTTTGTGATCCAAGTACAATTCTGGAGATGGAACTCCTGTAGAAAACAAATATTAGGCTTAAGACAAATTTATTCTTTATCCAGTACATGTAAATCTAAACTGTCAAGAATAAGTAAATTGTAAACAATCTATGTCCTTGRTAATGGACATAAAATGCTATTTATCAGTCTCCGTGGTGCCAAAATGAGGTATAATGCCAAAAAGGGTGTAAATAATACCATTTGTAGTGCCATTAAAATGGAAATTAGGGAATCAATCATGGTTTGTTTTACAATCCATAATTTAGGTGAAGCTTGTGGTACTGTTTGATGCTGCAGATTCAGATTTGACAGCCCAAAGATGATAACACACCATWTTTTTATTGAATACTGTTAGGCTATGATGCTGTAGTGGACTTCACAAGGCATATTTTAAAGCATGATGAAATGTAGATGTGCTCAAGATAGTAACTGATCTCTTATTTCAGCATTTAATAGTAGTCGCGGCCATTTGGGATATCTTTTCTTATAGTTGCCCCTTCATAATATCTCAGGGCTTTGTAGTAGTTGATTAAGCAGCTGGACAACCATCTGTCTCATGTGGTAAATTCTCTTCCTCATCCTCTCATGCATGCAGTMAAAGCACTGATTTTTCATAGCAGGATTTTTTCAAATATGCTTCCAGCTGCCAGCCAAAATCTAGCTGAGGAATGTGCCTTGGCTTTGGAGGACATGAACATGGGGGTGTTCTATTGATCAAGAACCTGAGAATGAAATAAGTGGCAAACTACAGGATTTTATAACTGCACTTGGTATTACATCTGATACCTAATCGACTTGGTCATGGATAATGTTCTCATTAAAGCAAAAATACTTGTGAAAACAGGTAAGAGAAGTATGAAAATTTAACTGTATTTCTTTTGCAAATTGTCATTTTCATTGYTCTTATGGAGTCTTTTGTTTACCACTTTTCTTGAATATTGCTGATATTTTGGAAAATTATACTACTAAGCCAAGACACTTTTGCTTTCTCCAGACTTTAAGGTAGATATAATTTAGCACCTGCTGCATAATTCCATGTTRTGTCCTGCAGTAAGGCAGGGAAGATGTTGAAACAATTTAAGAGAAGACAAATTACATTTTTTGCTCTGTTAGAAACCTGATTTCCATAAATATGTGAGTGGGAACACTCTGGATGTAACTSTCACTTCTGACTTGCACTTATCCCTCTGCTGATTTTTTTTGTAATGCTTATCGTTTACTTGACTCATATGTTTATAGAAAGGAATAAATTGCCGTCTTGGGCTTCAATTTGCCATGCTTACTTTGATTCTTCTCACAAAGTATGGAAGCTCAGCCCTATATTCTTCCTCCTTATCTATTGCTGTTTGACCTCTTATTTTCTTTGCAAGTTCAGGTTGRATGGGGCATTGAGCAGCCTGGTCTAACAGGAGGTGTTCCTGCCCATGGCAGGGGGTTRGAACTAGATGATCTTTCAGGTCCTTTCCAACACAAGCCACTCTTTGATTCCATRACTTTAATACAGAGGATCAGACAAGTTCCCTGCATTGCTGGCAGGTGTTTAGTAATGCCTTCTAGAATGAGACAGGTGTCAGCAGTTTTAATGTTCTACTAGAAACCATTCTTAAAACATCACAGAGTCACTTTTACATTACTCTGGTCACATCACATGCGTTACAGAGTTAATCTTGATTTCAAAAGCTGATTATCTTTCTCTTCATGCTGTTTCAACATGAAGAGCTCCTAACTCTTAATGTGGTTTTTCCCATGTGTTCAGAACTGATATTGCTAATTAGTTTTATATTATTAAATTACTTTCTAATTTATACTCCTTTAATTATGTCATTATGTATGATACTTCAATCTTCCCTGTCTTGATGACACTTTAAGTGTTGTGCCAGGGATGGATTTCATGAGCAAGYAGTGTTTTATAGTCACTACTGTAAATAATGACTCCTGGTGAAYKCCACTGGTTACTTCTTTTCTGCCAAATACCCCTCCCTYCWGTTCTAACCATTTTCCTTTACTGTTTMTGCCATTCTCTTCCCTGATTTGACAAGACCCTGAGTCACTTATATCTTTGAAATCAGTTGAGCAAGACCTCGCTGTTGCAAAATTTTGAACTAAAAAAATCAGCTTTAATTAGAATATGAATAATTAACTCCCAAAAGAAAGAAAATACRATTTACCCAGGCAAGGGACATTAGTAAAAAAGTGCTAACTGATATTTACCTGATGCCCACTTGGCTCTGGTGGAAAGCTCTTTCCTTTTCTGTTTACCCTCAGTTAGCTCAATGACTTCTGAGTTGCAGGAARTTGCCCACTCATCTTTGGCTGGCTGGAAACTCTGTCCCCTCTGACACCTCCCTGTCCTCTCCTGTCCTTACAGGAACATTTGAGATTCTTACCCTGTGCTCCAGCTTCCAGCCCTGCCTATTTTCTCTCTCCTTCCTTGGCCTGTCACTCACAGYAGTCTCTCAAAGCTGCTGACCTTCAGGCACATCTACTGGCCCCCAAGAGAAGAGACAAGTCCCTGCTCTTCCTAGGGGTTATACCTTGCTTACTCACTCTTTTAACAGACTGTACCATAAATTAAGAACAAGCAATTAAAACAAATCAAATACTGTGATACTTTGAATGTATTCCTTAAGGTTCCTTTATTAATTGCTAAATTTTCAAGCTTAACTAATGTTTACATATTTACAGAAGAACATTAAACATTTACTAAAATCCAGATAAACAAGATAACTTATTTTAGCCAAAGAGAATCAACAAAGGCTTCCAAGTCAATCTCTTAAGAAGTCTCCTTAAAAAATATGTTGGATTTAATCTCGACTACCTCTAAGTTTTGAATCATTCCTTCCTTCAAAGTCTGTTCTCCAGCTTGGTACGTTGGAGTTTAGACTGAAATTGCTCACATCACTTTCCTAAATATAGATACCTCATTTKCTACCTTCAATTATGCAGAAGGATTTGCTAAAATACTTGCTGTGGGATTTACAAATTCAGTACCAATTCTGAGCAAATTATCTCACTACTTGTCCTATGTTCATGATGCTTTTTCTCCTTTGCATTAGTGACAATTTCTAGTTTTAAATATGCATTCTCATTATCTAGTTTCATTTTGCAATAGTTTTCTACATCATCAGTCTTGGAAGCTAACCAAAGCATGTTTAGCTTTGAACTACACCATAATTATATCGTGCTTTATCTTTTTAGTATTCTTGTGTCCCTGTTTTACAATAATTTATTTTTTCGGCTRGACAAATTTTCTCCTTGCCCTCCTTCAGAAAGCTGAATTCAGCTTGATTATATTTGGTTATTATCATAGCAAACTTTGCCTGGCTTGGCATCCAATATATAGATGTCTGTGCTCTTTTTTTGATTCTGCTCTTATTTTTAATATCCTTCTTATTCTCAGAAATTTTTCCCACTAAATATTCCAGTAGATCAGGCAGACCTTTGTTCAAAGTTTTCATTCATTGAGAAACACACACTCTGGATCMTATTAGGTCCTTTCATATGTAGAAAGACGATTTTCAAGGGTTTTTGTGTGCTTTCATCTGTTTGATTGTACKATGAAGTTTCTTTGACTTGTGAACACTTAGTTATTAAAAAAAGTCTTAGTTTCAGACCTATGTTTTTATTTTTTTGATCTTACTTGAACAGAAATAACTTCTTACTGCACAATCCAAGATTGTTTTCTATAACAAGCTTCTGATATGTCTAATTTCTTAATAAAATCAAGTCTAAACAGCATCCTTTTTCTTATTTCAGTGACTACAATGATGATATCTTCTATCACACCCAAGAAAATGTTTTCYAAGCTGTTTCTACTGGCCTTCTCTCTGGAACATTTCTGGGTAATAATTTTCTCTCTAATAACATTAAAGATTTCCTATCCATATCCAAAACAAACCATGAAATTCTCTGCCAGACTGCTGGCGTCAGTCCAGGGGAAGCTGTTTTACTGTTGTTATTTTATTTCCTTGTAAAATATATGCCTTAGGAGATAAATGTAACATAATTTTATTCCCCTTTAGGGAATTGTGCCTGAGTGGAATTTACCATTTGGTTTTGGGACACTTATACAGAGCTTTGACTAACTCTGGGCTCTGTATCTCAGGGAAAAAAAAATGATTAATTTTACTTGCATCTGAGGCACTTCATGTCTGRAATAGGCTGCTGCAGGGGGAGCAGAGAATGTATCCTGTATCTCATGAGTAATTATGGTAAATACCTCTTTTGTCTCATGTTACTGGTGCAATAAGCCAACTTGAGAGTCAATGCAGTGATGATGTTGATGACATTGAGGGATAACCAATAATACTGGGYTGGGCAAGTCCTAAAACTTTAATAGGATTTTGTGTAAAGAATAAATGAAAAATTTCCTTTTCATTTTAATAAACTGAAAYCAGTTCTGTAAGTGACTATTTAATGAGTGTGAAGACCAGAATAGCTTTTGGAGTGAGGGGGAGAGAAAATAAATGTAAATAACATTGAACTTTATATGGCTGATTGCCTGGTGTTAAGCCTAACAGCATGTGATGCAATATTTGTCTTTCCTCTAATTAAAGATGAATCAAAATACAAAAACATTCTCTTAGTCATCCAAACCCACCCATTTTACACCCAATTAATCTCCTTTGGAGTGGAGTTTGCCTTTTTTGTCCTTATGGTCAAGTTTACCAGAAGCTTCAGTTGATCTAAGTTCACTCTATTACCACAGGGCTGATCTCTGCCCATACCTGCTAAAACCCAACCATACACTGTCCTCTCTTCCCTTATGGCCCCATCAGTGCCATGAGCTCTGGGAGAACCTTACCCAACTGAAATACCGTTTGCTCAGTAAGTTCTGATTAATTCTCAAGTCCCTGACTGAATGAACACTTTCATACCAGAGCCAGTAACTCCCAGCTGGCACCTGGGAAAGGTGTAGATTGGCTTAATCTGATGTTGCAAATGACTTTGCAGAAAATAATTGCACCCCTGCTAGAGCCCTCTGCCTGGCTCTTAGGTCCAATCTAATATGCTGTAAACGTGTAAATACAGTGCATGGTTAAGGTTATGTTTGCTTAACTGTGATTATGTTGCTTCAAAGGGAGATTCTTTATCACCCAAATTTGTGAGCACACAAAGTTTGCASACTATAACACCTAAGATGTATGAACATATTTCTAGGCGTTTGTTAAAACAAACAAACAACAACAAAAAAACCCCAAACCAAACAAACCCACCCACAACAGAACTATTTAGAAACAACACTCTGGGCTTTTCTAGTCTTCATGCATCTTATGCTMTCTTAGTGCATGTTCATAAGACAAAACAATCTGAGGTGTATAACCATAACTTTCTGCTAAAATATATGTTTTGCAAGATGTATGCCCTCTGCACCAGAAATGAAATAAAATAAAAATATATGGACAGTATTAGGTAAGACTTTGAACTTTGTTGCCAAAGGAGGRTACTACAGGCAGAAATTTGTTTTCTGGCTCTTTTAGAGAGTATTAAAAATTGAGGACATGTTCCTGTTACTGCTATTGGCTGCTCCTTTCCTTGAACTCTTCATGTCTTTTCATATCAATTATTTTCTCTGTTAGATGCTAGGAACAAGAATGKCTCCAGAGAGTGGGGCAGTTTTCCTTCTTAATTGTTTCTGTTTGGAAAAGTTTTCCTATGGCAAAGAAAATAAGAGATTTAGGAGCCAAGCTTTCTGTTTGTTGCTTGCCATAGTTCTGCTACCTTGAAGTACAGCTATACTCTGCTGGGGGTGTTTGCTCTCTGTTYAAGTCCATTTTGAAGGGAAAGCTCTTGCAACTCCTAAAGGGGTCACACCCAGTGCTTAGAATAAAGGAGGGCACCTATATGCAAAGTTCTTCTATGACCAGCAGTCATGCTTGGATGACTTTCTGCATATCCTTAAAGTGACCTGGTGAAGCATTTTCACTCCTTGAGAAGATTTACAAGTTCTCTGTCAAGCAGCACAGTTACCACTGACACAGCATGGAGAGCTGTGCTAAAAATGTGCAGGCAGTTGTTACCTGGGGTTTGTGCAGTAAAGGTGTGTGGCCACTATAACACAGTGCCCATAGCACTCAGTAACTGTTGTTTCATAAAGAGCCACCACAGCTAGAAAATGAAATTTCTTTTCTTGCTTTCTGCATTTCTTCAGGTGATAATTTCTTTTTGACTGGAATATTGAATGGATATATCAGAGATATTTGATTTAGAGAAGTATACCCATGAGTAAATGTCATTTTCATGAATGCCTTGGGACAGTGCAGAACACAAATRAAACTGTGTGGAGATGGATTGAGTAGGAGGGCCCCAGTGCTGTCACAAYTGGGGCAGATCTGAGAAGACGGTCTAGTTTTGAGTCATTTTTGGTTTATTTTGGATATAAGGAATTTAGTGTTTGAAATGTCATTTCCTATAATATATTGGGAGATCTTTTACGTGCATATAAATACCTCCTTGTTGTTCTGAAATTGCTGGTGCTTGAAATGCAGGGAGGGATATGCCTTCCTGCTACTGAAAAAAGATTATCAGACTTTATTACAGGAATCTGAGGTATTTCACATTTAATTACTGTCAAGAATGTTCCCAGATCAATAAAGATGTCATTTTTAGAATAATCTATTTTTTTTTCACCTGAATGAACAAGCCAGAAGTCTGCATTGTCTTATTGGTATCCTGGCTGATCCAGTTACCACTATAATATAACACCTGAGTGTTTGGGGATGTTCATGCCTTGGGCATTTGTCATTTTGAGAGTAGTTTCTATTTGGTGGAGTTGGAGGTTCCCTCTGTCTGACCCTGCAAGCAACAAGGGGATGTGGAAAGAAATGAGCTAAAGATTTACTGTTACTCTAGCAAGTTAAAACTCCAGTGAAAAATAATGCAGAAGGGGTAGCTSGAGCTGCCTGATAACTCATACAGATTCATGGGGAAACCAAAGCCAATGAATTTAATCCCYTGGTTTGTGGGTGGTGAGGAGCAGAGCCAGGACAGCATGCAATGGCACACACTGTAGCAAGAGAAGGAGGAAGAGAAAGAATATTAATCTGGTAGCTGTTTTTATTTCTGAAAATAGGCTRTTTAATTTKGGKKGSKTTWTTKKTYYKKTTTKKTKGGKTTTTTTTTWMCAGGGGTTTACATCTTATGAGTGTCCAGAGAGGCTCTGAGGATAGGTTAGGTTATTATGTCCAATCTGCCAGATGCAAATGCACAAATTCAGTTTGGATGGGTTAAAATAATTTTATAAGCCCTGTTGCCATGCTGCTCTCTTCRCCTGTGTAGCTCTGTATTTGTCTATGTTTTTGGAAGCAGTCATCAGTTACACACACACATTCACACACACACCCCCCCTACACACACAGACATGCAAACTCTACAGATGTAAAAGCTGATTCATTTGAAAAAGAGGAGAACACAAAGTGCTACCAGTTTTTAAATTTGCTAGTCATTGCAGGCCCCCTTCTTTGCAGGATGAAGGTCAGGTGAAAGATATACTCCAGGCACAAGGGAAGGTGCAAAACTCCAGGCTGCCAAGATTCAAATGTGTGGTGTCATMGTGAGTGTATATATAGATGCTCAGAACAGGCATAACCCCTAAGTGTTCTYTGTTAAATTTCAAGAATTCAACTCCAATCCATCACTTTCATTGCACCCAGAAGCACAAAGTAGCCGACCCYAGGGGCAAGATTTATGTCAAAGACTCTAGGAGACCTAAAGTGAGTTAACAATTTAAAGAGGGAAAGACAGAGAGGTGAGTTGTGTGAACAAAGCCTGACTGTCTTATTGACCTTTGTTGTGCTACCACTGAGTTGACCAGGAGCAATTCCATAATTTTTGTAAGTAGGAAAGAGGAATGTTGTAAAGCATCCAAGCAGGTAGTCCAGAAAAGGCCATAGGTATTGTGACTCTGACCTTAGAGTTGAAGGAGAGACCTTGATGTTTCAGAGGATGATCCACATACACCTCCCTGTAATTCCTTCAAAAACTGGAGTGGAGTAAGCTGTGCAGGGAWGCCAGATGGAAGGACATTAAGATTTTGCCTTCTCAGCCTGAAGCAGATGCTTGCCTGCACAGATGTGCCCACACTGACATACTAGTAATTCTGCAGAGGTGAACACTGCTAAAAGCAAAGTGTGTCTCATTCACGACAGGCTCCCTTCAGAGGTACAGGAAAGAGTAGTTTGAAGATAGAAGCTCATCCATGATGATTTTGTACATCTCCTTTAGACACAAAATTCCCATGTGAGACCCTATGCTTTTTTTTCTGACTGAAACTCTTTGAATATAATTCTGGATGGTGGTCTTGAGAACTGAGACTAGAAATGCTTGGCAAAAAGCAGAACCAATTTTGCTCTACTGCATTTCAATGACAAGTGACTGTAGGGATGGAACAGAACATTTTGCCACAAAGGCATCCTTGTAATCTAAGAACTTGTGACTTCAAAAAAAAAAAAAAGAAAAAAGGAAATTCTTCAAATGAAATGCATTTTCAATTTTAAAGAATTTATTCTAAATTAAAATATTCTTAGCTAAAATTAAATAAGGTTTTGACAGAAACATAAAGACAATTTTCTATATGTTTTTCTCTCAGGAAATGAATCTACTTCCCAAACTTCCCATCATGGGATAGATTTTATTCTTATCTACACCCACACAGATCTGTTGGTTCATGACTACAGGGACAGCTGTAGATACAGTTTAGCCCTCAGATTTAGAGTTAAATCAGAGTCTGTTTCAAAGACGTGGTCAAAATCTCCCTTCAATTACCTTCACACACATCTCCCCCTTTACAGAGTAAATGATTTTTTACTGCTTTGTGGGTTTTAGCAAGCCCTGAGCACTAYTGGGCTGAAGGTTTTAGGCTTTGAAATAGGTTACAGGATAAGAAATTATAAATATTCATTCTTTAGCAGCAGCCTCTGAACAGCTTCCTCACTGCTGCTGGCTGGGGCCCGCTCATAATCGCGCGCTGTCAGGCTCCCTGCCCTCTGCCCTCCTCACTCCATCAGGACAGSAAAGAAGGCAAAATAATGAAGCAGGGGCTTTTAAATATTGATTTCCGTGCATGGGCTACGCCATGCAGTATTGCTCTCAAGAAAAACAGCTCTGAAAGATGCATTTTCARCAGAAGAAATATCACAGGTAAACTATGGAAAAGCAGTTGCTTGTTGTGGGTGCCTAGACCAAGGGATGTGCTGAAATACACCATGGCACACTTTTGGGAAAAGCAGAATACACAATTGCTCTATACTAATAGACCYTCCTCAGGAAGCATTTAAAGATTCTTTGCTACTAGAATGCAGYAATTAATCTCTAGCCATGCTTTGTATTCAAATATGGATGGAATGGTCTGAAGGACGAGGGAAAGGTATTTGAATGTACAGAGAYGRCTTTCATTGATCTTCTAATCTCTTRGGGATATTTAGCATATATAAGCTYAGATAAAGTTGCTTTTGAAAGAGAATTGGAAATTATTGGCTRTAATGAAAGGCTTTTAAAACTGCTTTGCTAAAGCTACCTCTTCTCCTGTTTGGTTGGGCATTAACTGTGCATCAGTTTCAAAAGGAGGCTTGCAAAGCACAAATCACGTTTACAACACATGCACACATCCCTGTGAAGTACTGCACAGTAAAAACAAGAATCACCACAGCAGTCCTTTCTGCTGTTTGCAACATTTTTGGTTGTTGTGGGCTGGAYTGTTTAAGGCATTTTGCCTTAGAAATTATCATTATTGAGTTGCTGTGAACCTACAGAAAGAAAAAGGAGACAATAGGAGCTAATGAAAAACTCCAAAATAACTAAAGTTTCTTTGAAACCAGAGAACTCAGGGGCATTTCCCCCTGCACTTTGAAATGCTGCTTTTGCCATGTCACAGGCAGAAAGGGAAACCCAGAGGGCTTTTCAGTACAGAACCAGATGGAATTGCCTTCAAACAAGAGCAGTGGATAAAGCTACTTCTTCCTCCTCTTGACATGCTGTGAGCTACTGGCAAATTTTCTTTGTCTTTTCCAGCTTCTGTAAATTCAGATTGACCTTCAAATATTTTGGYTTTGTTTTGAATTTTGAGAATATCTCCTAACACTGTGTTCTCTGACACAGTGCATAAATTATTATAATCCTGACAAGTCATGTTTAGTTCAAGTGTAAGAGCACTCTCTCTGCCTCTGTCTCTCTGGGTTTATTACTTATTTCCCAGGATTTTTTAAAATTTAAAAGTGTATTAAAAATATCCAAACAGATCCCACCTACAAGAGTWCTCTTGACTGCCATGGTTTCAGACCTAGTAGCAAAACAAGTTTCTTCTGAACCCGTATTTTTATCATTTGAAGTTTCTCACATTCCCTTGCAGTCTCCAAACTCAACTCACACACTAGCATACTCTATGGCTACATGCCTCATGTCAATGAAATGTGTGAAGCATCTATTTCAAAGAAGTTATCAGTTTCTAAAAWCCCATACTGAGTAATGATGACCACTGTTCTGAATAAATCAACACTTGAATTAACAGTAAAGTGGACACTAAAGAAAACACCGAGTAACACATAGTTTGCTGCATAGATTAAAACASAGTTACAACAAATTGTGAAACCATGTAGTTATAAGAATAGTCTTCATGAGAGCAGTCTCCTTGGATTCAGTGTGATGATTCACATGAGGAGGAGTTTGCAGAACAAGGCAGCTGCTGGAGTTGTTGCTAGATACAAAATTCCTCAGCATTCTGCATGCAAAACCCCATTGCAGAGGCGCTTTAAACTAACTATAGAAACTAGGAAATAGAAATACATATTCAATTCAGAGTGTGACAGTGTGTTACTCCTTTAGGTTTTCTTTTGTTTGGTATGCTAACAGAATACATGAGCTTTCTGAAGTTGTTAGCAGGGCTTGGTRTACGATCCTCGCTCCTCAAGTATCATTGTGTGAACCCTAAATGACAAATTTAGTTTGCTTTATTAGCAGGTATATGGCCTCACAAGATTGCCTAGTTGTTTAACTTGGCAATTGTACAAAAACATAGGAAGTACTGGYAGATTGAGTAGTATCTCAATCTGCAGTGCTTTGCTGCTAAGTCTTTACTCTGAAGAAAAGAGATGTTCCCTGTATTTTTCATCTTTGTTTTTTTTTAAATTACAATGTGTGCATGCTAATGAGGCCCTGCTGTTTGTGATTTCCAGCCTGTCATCAAAAGCAAATGCCAGCTATAAGACTGCTCTGAAAAAGTCTCAAAAGTGAATGCTTTCATTTGGTCTCAGTTTCCTACAGGTTTAGCATGCCTTGTCTTCCCCACCTGTGGGCTAAACTCACAGAATTTTAACTTCTAACATATAAGTCAGTTTGGCTGGGTGCTGTCCCAAGTTCCTGTAAAGCCTGCTCTATGTTACTRCAGGCACTGACACTTTCTCTACAGCACACCCACATAATTTGCCCTGCGTTGCTTCAGGACTGCATGTTCTCTAATTATCCTATCTTGTGTCTTTCTTTCTATGGCCTCGAGGAATTGCATGGTTTCAGAGTAATTCATTGCAGAATTTCTCATTTCACTGCACCTAGGATCATCTTTCTTCTCTAAAAGTTATAACAATAATAACAATAATAATAGCAATAATAACAACAACAATAATATGAAACAGTGGTGATATTTCTAAATGATAGACCATTTATGACCTCATCGAGTGAAGGACTAACATCTTAACAATCCTTCAGAATAGCTTCTGAGAAGAAAACAAAACAGTAATATGTCTCCAAAACCGTATTTCAGTTTCTAGAAAAATGAAATATGAAAGTAGTTGCTCTCAGTGCTGAGATRAATTAACAAAAAAGGTCACASACCASAATCAGCAATCAATAAACTSCTATWAATTTTAAGAAATGCTTATTTTATATAYGTTTAAGGTTGTGTCAGATCACTGTAGTTAGTGCAGCAAAAATAAGTTGATGATACTATGCTTTTACACAAAGCTTATTTCAGAGGATTTGGGYTTTAATAATCTTGATCTAGACTGATTAAGGGTGGGCACTGAAGTTCAAAGTCAAAGTCTGTAGGAATATTTGGGTGCAAAATATGCGTAATTCAGACTTTTCAGATTTTAGTTTTACACTGATCATGGTAGGACCTAAAAAATAAATTTTCTTTCTCCCTTAAATATTTGCTGTTCTACTGATATTAGTATGATAGGGAAAATGAAAAAAAAATCATCAGAAAGATGATCCAACTGCATTTCTGTTTCATTAAAGATGAGGCAGTGCTATAAAGAWACTCCAGCAGTGCTAAATTACACACATGGTGATAGAATAAATGGGTCCCTAGTTAGCAAAAATTATCAGAAAAAGTCATAGTTATGTGCTTTACACATGGAAAATTATCGTGGGAGTGCTTATTCTCTGCTCCTTTTTATCAGTTTGGTGCATCAGGTGTCCTTTACTGAATTCTTCATTCTGATTTTGCTGTGTGAGTTTGTAGTAAATCAATACTGATTTAACAAAAAGTGAAATTTTTCTTCAGTGAAACATCTGGTGTGCAATAAATGAGTGTAGTTAGTGTCAAAACCTCTGATGCAGRGAAGTCTTAGAGATGAGAAAGAAAACATTTCCTGATAATTTTAAAATAAATCCCTTTGTTACTTTTTTTATACTGGTTATCATGGTGATCCCTGTGTTGAAGGGAAATCAAGATTTCTCTTCATGAAAAATGGACATAGATGGCAAACAGGGGTACAAGACAGTTTTTTATTTGGCTGAAGATACTGTGTACTACTGAATGTGAAGTAATTATATGAATTATCTCAGTTGTTTTATTTCCTGATGCCTTTTTGTCTCCACATTTTTATCTTAGACAAGTCTTAATTGATTACTATAAATATTTTCTAAAGCAGTTCCATAGCTAGCTCACARACTGTAGATTAGAATGTGATCATTAACACTGGCTTGTTATATTTAAATAAGCACTTATGTCAGTGTGTACATTTTGTTTATCATGTTTACCACCAGCTAATGAGTGAAATGCATCCTCTGTTGTTGGTAGAGGTCACTGACTTGCAGGCAATGCTGGATTATTACAAACTTTGAAACCACAGACACAAATAAACTCAGTCTTTCTAAATGGTAACTGCAGTGGTTATCAATCACTCCAGTTTACCTCAGACATAAATTTTGTTTCAGTTCCACTTTTCCATTTCAACACAACACAGAAAGTGACAGTGAAGGTTTTCAACATGTGCATAGGGAATGTTGTGCTAGGTTTAGTTTGTATGTTAGAAAAACGTTCTTTGCCCAGGGGGCAGCTGGGCACTGGAAGAGCTTCCCCAGTAAAGTGGTCACAGCACCAGCCTGACAGAGCTCAAGAAGTGTTTGGACAATGCTTTTGGGCACACRGTGTGACTCTGGGGATGGGGCTGTGCAGGGCAGGAGTTGGGCTGGATGATCTGTGTGGGGCCCTTTAAACTCAGCATATTCTAAGATTCTGTGATTCTGTGATCACTTTTTCCCCAAGCAGAGTTTTGGTTTCCTGAGTTTCAGCACTGAAATTTTATTATGAAGACCAGAGARTTTAATTATTCAGTTCCAATCTACCAAACTTTCACCTCAAACTCTGTTGTGCTTATGCCATTCTAGAAAAACATATTTTCTCTCTCCAGCAGTTCAGATCATTTTAAAAGGTGGAAAAATCCATCATGTATCCATGTTGTGGTTGGGTAGCAAGGGCTAGATTTGTCCTGGAGGAAATCYCGTGTCCCATGGACTCTAGCTAGTCCTGCTTCTGGTGGATCTTTCCTGWGAAAAGTGCACACTACTGTGATAGGATGTTCAGAAGGAGAGAAAGACTCCTTTCTCCATTTGTGTTGAATTTGTTCCTGAKACTTCTGGCTGCAGATAGGGACCTGTAAGAGCACAAAGGCTTAGAATAAAACTCTGCCTAAAGATGGCAGTCCTCAAGGGTAGGAGAGGGGAAATGAACTACATTTGGCAAATGTCCATCCYTTAGTAAATGCATTGCAAAGAGGCACTTACAGCTGGTGTGTGGCAATGAGTGCAGAGCAAAGAAAGAGTGATGGTGGTATTTATCACTGGCTTTTGGGAAAAAGGTTTCTGTGAAATCTCCACAGTTCTTGACATTTTTATTATGGTTTCAAAGAGGTTGTTAAGCTAAACAAATTATAGCTTTTTCAAGATATTTTTCTTCCCTTGTATGCTATCAAATCTTGTTCTATTTCTTTGTTTTAGATGAGCTTATGCTCTGCCAGGCTRTTGAAGGAGTCCTCTCAGTCCTCCCTTTTCCAAGCCCAGACATTCTTAATGATGTTTAACATCTTTACATCAGGAGGCTATTCAAGACCCTAATAGCAGCAGGCTTATTTTTCTTTTGTTTTCAATGTCTCAGATTCCCTTTCAAGACATCACAGTATTTCAGAACTATTTCTCTTGTTATTTTTCTGTTATGAAAGAAACACAGAATTAAAAGTGGACTCAGAATAATTCTATTACTTTAGTAAATGCAAATTGTAAATTMTCTGACAGCTCTTCTATCTTCTAAAATATAGGAGACAATGGGGTCAATAGAGTACTCATAAATATCTAAATGCTTACTACTTGCAGTGATTTGCAAAATCTTCAGCTAGAAAATTCTCTTAACTGYCATTTGGTACTCTTCCCATACCACTGTTAAATGACAAGCTTAATTCTGAATGGATTTGATTTTTCTTATTAATAGCAAGCTAAAGTTCAGCGTGGAAAAAGCACTGATTATCTTTGAGCACCTAAAGTTGGAGTGAGGCTGAGGTAGCCTTGGAGTAAAAACAGTTATGGTGATAATCAGATGATGATAATGAGYAACAAGGAGCTGTAACTGAGAACTATAAAAAGACAAAGGAGTTATCCAGYCTAGAGGAAGACACCAAAAGCAGGAGCATGGCTAGTGTGGTTTGGGGGTGTGACATAACATCCTCCATGCTCTTGAAAAAGAATGTTCAATGRAGAAAAGAAAATAAAATCTTCTGGAAAAAAAAAAAATTCTGTCTGCATTCCATTCCCCTCTAGGATCCTTTCACTTAGTTCAAAATAGACCATATAGACACTTGCTGTATTTAGTTCTTGATATATTTTATTATTCCTGTGTTATTCACTCCATACAGTTCTCAAAACGAATGTCCATTTCTGTCAGAATTTCTGAGGTCTTATATGTCCTTTTCCTTCAGCTACTACTCTTCCTACACCATGACAAATCCATGTGTGTCTGGAAGATGACATTTTTGGAAAGGGGGTTGTTTGAGCAACAGGAGAGCAGAACCTGGTGAGTATGGTCTTGTGGYTCCTSCTTCCACATGAGAATCAGAAAATGCTGTACTGACTACAATTTACTGTGCAAAACTTGTAGATTTCTAGGTCCCAGAAAAACAAAAGGCAACACAGCTTCATGCCAGGTAACTGTGGAACAACTTTCCAATTGATGTGGATAAAGCAATTAGAAGAATTCATGAAGAGAAAATGCGCATTATGAACAACTACAAAGGTAACATTTTGGCTCAGAAATTTCCTAAGTCATAAATCACATTAAGGGGGGAAATGCTCTGAAGAGGAGTTACTGTATTTGTATTGTGCTCCTGTATTCCCCTGCAGGTGCCAGCTGGTGCCACTGGGGAGCTGAGGTAGGTTGTTGAGCTATATGGTACAGCTCTTTTCRTGTACTGGTGTGCATAACAGTACTGACTTGCCTTTGGGTGAAGTCACAGCTTCTGTTGAATTGGGAACTCTGTGGGAAATGTCAGTAAWCCTGACATTTTTAGAGGAACATTGCTTCCCGTGTCACATGTCCCAGTGGGAGTTAGAAACCAAATTTCCTACAAATATTTTCTTTCTGATTTTTGCCCTTCAGCAATAACCCTTGAAATATTTCCAACCTTTCCCTGTGAAAGAATATTTTGTATTCTTCTTTTTCATTGCTTCTGTGTTGCTTCAGATCAACTCCATAGCRAGTAGATATTTTTATTGTGCTAAGACAGCTGGTGGCCCAGCCAGTCTTGTATACTGTCTCACTCTGCTCTTTGTCACAGAGGGTCCTATCAGCAGGCAGTGACACAAGTACATACTCTGGACAACCATCTACCTAGGTTCTCCTCTTTGTTATAAATAAGGTCATCCTTGAAAGAGGAGGATTTAAGCCCCCTTCAAAATATTTAGATGTATTTTATAACTTTGGCATTGTAAKCTGTGCATCTTTGTTAACTGTATATCTGGAACAGCTTTCAGATTTTACTAAGAGCTTAACTTCCTATTGTTTTCACTTCTATTCTCTCCTTGTCTCTTTTAAGCTTTTCTGGAATGTTTACTCCCTTTGAACAGCAATATCTATCTCTCTTTTTTTCCTTCTTATTTGCTTTATCCTGCCTAAGAAAGTGCTTGCATAAACAAAATAGAGACTGCTGATATTAGAAATGGTGCTTAAAGGAAAATCTTCCAAATGAGGAAGTATAGCATCAATTTAACCCCAAAATGTCCCCARGTAAAGTACCATGGGTACAGTTGGAAGCAGACAACATTATTCAAGCAAAAGACACTTTCTAGCATCTGTGGAATTATTATTTTATTATTAAAAGAAAAGTAAATTTATTTAATGCTTATATCTAAAGTTTTACATTTTTTAGATATTTTATCTGTTGAACAAAAATGTATTTAAATTTGTTATAAAATGGTTTKAAGAAGAAATAGTTTTCATTTTTACTGCATTTTTCTCTTTAATAGTTAAACAGGGATCAGTGTTCTGAGTGGGCTCTCTGTTAGATACATTTTTTAATATTGACATCATTCCATACAATGTGTATCTCACATTAGAATTCATAAGTATTATCCATGCAAATGCTYATTGCAGGAGACAGGTACTATATCATACTGCTTCTATTTTTCTTTCCTTGAAAAAAAAAAGAACTGAAAGGAAAGAACTAGTAAAGCTAATTCATTGGTCAGTGCCACTTCATCTCACAGTATAAATGCTAGAGGGTTACACTGGAGAGGTAATAAATTTATTCGTAGTGCTGAAGCTTTTTAGAAAGCATCAAATGGGAGGTCATTGAGAACTGAGATTGATTTGTTCAGAAAAATGATCRAAGTTAAACCTCATTAAGTTAATACCCTCACTAAGAACGCGTTCAAGAAACAGAAAGAGACAGAACTATATGGACATGGGATTCTCTCTCTAAGATGATAAAAATAAAGGACGATGAGAAAATGTTCAGAATGAACCCAAAAACCCCCAATCTATTGATAAGTTTATACATGATCAAAGCATGTKTTCAGGAGGACAGAAAAATACCTCACTTCCAAGAGAGAACTCATTCATTCATGTCTCAATGCCATCAACCTTCCTGAACACAGAGGCAATTTAAATATGCATGTGAATAATATAATCTTCCAGTTGGGTGCTTATGTTTTAAAATCAAAATCTGTGTTAGAGTATGTGTTGACTGTGACATAAATCGTTTAACTCCATACAGCACAATCATCGACTCTTCTAAATATAGCAAATATAGATTTTATTATGTAATGGAATAACATTTTCTAGCTGGGTGCTTAAGCCTTAAAACTGAAATCTGCATTTTCATGGTTGAAGGCTGACAGCTGCACAGGAACTCAGGCTCATACCTTTGATACTGAGGCTTTGCACTAAATACTGGTACTGACAAGCTTTGGTGTTTATGCTCTATCTCTCATGCTGTCAGTTCAGTGGCTGCTGTGGCAAAGCAGCAGTCTGAGGCTGCTGCAAAGCTTCTTTAAAGCCACTACAGATTTCTGGCATGCAGGGGAGGGGGTGGTAGGAAAGTGCTGTATGTGAGTATATSTGTATCTGTATCTATATATGTGGAGTATGTAGGGGAGAATTTTGAAAGGACTGCACTGAACAGCTGTTGTGAACTGTTAGTGAGCTTCTTCCATAGAACTGATGCAGCTCAAATTTGGCAAGGAAAAGAGCTTAATGTATCAATACATAATTCTGTCTGCCATTTGCAGCTGAAATAAGCATGGCTCCAAGGGTAGCGAGTACCAACTTTAACTAAATGCCTGTATTTGCTGTTCTGGTGGTTCAGAATTTGAAAATGCAAGGGGAAATTATTTCTTGCTTGCATGAAAGGTTTAGGAGACCCTGTAAGAAGATGGGGGTGAAATGCAATACTCCCTGGAAYATTCTGGTTTGAACCTGTTGTTTATTATTTTGGCTGGCAGCCTGCTGAGAGGGAAACAAAGAGGCTTGCATTAGCCTTCTCTTATGTTCATTAATTTATCTTGGTCATAAAGACTCATTCCCAGACCTGTGCTCTCCTTTATCACCATCAAAGAGCACTAAAAATCTGTCAGTTTCCTTGGTTTTTTTACCTTTTCCTTCTCTTTTCTTCCCACTTCATCCTACTCAACCAGACACTGTAAAATTGGAGGACCTGAAAAATGAAACCAATTCCTCCCCATTCTTTCCTCTGTAAAGCAATAGGGCATGTCAGCATCCCTACTAGAAAGCTCATGCCAGACTCTGTTGCCTGGATTTGCAGCAATATTCCTTTCCTCCAGTCAATAGGATCCAATCCAAGCAGGACAGTTCTGCAGAAACCATAGTAACTAAGGGGCTTTTGGGCTCCTTTATGTCCAGTTGAATACAATTCCATTTAAAAGACATTGRCCTTGAATCTGTGAATCCTATTTCCACCAGCCTGAAGGGCAGTGTTCAGATTGTCTCCCAGGGAGTCCCCAGAATGCAAAGAGGGAACTGTTGAACTGAGAACTTCTACCTTCACCACCAGTTTGTCTCTTGTTCTTTGGCATGAACAGAAAAAGTGGGAAGATCTCAAAATCATGGAAAGTGATATTCAGAYTACTAAGACAAGATTTCTGAATTTATTTCTGTCACATTTTTCTCATATTCTCAATGCTTTGTTTTGACCCATATTCAGGTTTTGGCAGATTGGAAGACATATAACTAATGGACCATGAAATTTTTGCTGGTGTAATTAAAAAGATATGAGATCAGTAAAAATAGATGTATGCAATGATTTCTGATACTGATGCCTGTCAACCAGCAAAATAGGAAACCTCCCTGTTTCCTTAACATCTTACATCTTTCCTTCTATCTGGAATAAACAAGTCCAAACTTACAGATCTCATCTTCATCACTTCTACAGCTGGATAACAAGAGTTTATTTAGCAAATACACCCTGCTCCTTTGTGTGTATGTGTGAACTGTCCGTAACACATATGTCTGTAAATGTGCTCCTGTTCGTAGTAAGAAGGCAAATGCCATGTGCAAACCCCTTAAAGCTTTATCAGTGAATCACAAGTTACTCCTTGTCTTGTGGTTTTCCTCTGATCATCCTGAATTTGATTAGTAATATGCCATCATTTGTCCTGCTAGTTTGAATGGCTGACAATTATATAAAGAATATTTCTCAGRCTATCAGTTTTATTTAATAATCTTTGCTGTGTTAACAATTAATTTGAGAGGGCTAGGAAAGTTTTRTGTCTGTTACTCATACCTGTTCTTAAGTCCGAGTGTAAAGAGAAGGAACATTATAAGAGAGAAAACAGTTTTGCTTCTATTTCCCATTAATCTTTTCACTATTGCTTTTCAGCAAAAATTTTTATCCATTTTTTCCCATAGTTTCATATTCATGGTCATATCTTCCAACATCCTTATAGATATGTCTCTCATTCTACCACTCCCCTGAACAGCACATTTTACCAGGTACTAGGCGAGCACTTCTAATTGGAAAATCTTTGAAAATCATTATTTATACACATCTCCTGGACCTTTTGCTAACAAGCTTGGAGACTGACAATATGTGCATGAAAAGTTACAGAGCAAATCTGAAGAACTAATTTCAAAGAGTCTTTTTGACTCCTATTTGTKGCATTCATCCTCCAGCCTGTACTGACACTGGGGATTTCCCCAATGCAGATGCAGCACCTTGAACTTGACCTTGTGGAAACTCAWGAGTTTCACATGGGCTCTCTTCTTGAAATTGCCATATTTTGTTATTATTGCATTTTTATATTTTAACAATTTTATATCTATGTCAATCTGCAGTGCAGTCTGATGCTGGTACCAGAACCATGTTGGGAKCCATTCTGGGTCTGCTTTCATTTCAGTGGAGAATATGCAGAGCTCATCACTGGACCCAGTTCATTTTATCTTTCAGCAGAAATTCTCCTCCAGATGATGAAAATAACATGGAAAGGTAATRAGATTCTGATCAATGTCTCAGTGCAATACCTCAAAAGTCTCATCCTAATGAGGAAACATCTCAAAATGAAACACCCTAATAAAATCCTTTTTAATCCTGCAAAAATAATAAGCACAAAATCCTGACAAAGCACTTTTTTTTTTTTTTTTTTGAAACACTCCAACTGAGAGCAGGTATTTCTGAACATCAGTTAATAACTTTTCTTCAGATATGCCATTACATTTTCCAAAGAAATTACACAGTTCCTTTGGATCCATTCCAGTCCTTTTTTTGACCTACAGGACAGGTAGTACTMGGCAGGATTTACAGCACAGTAATGGAAGAAATATCAGCTGATATTGGTTGTTTGAATGTCACAAGGARTCAAATAGAAAGATTCTTGGAAATTAAGTCTTCAGATTTGCTCTGCAATTTTTTGTGCATATATWGTCACTTTCCAAGATTGTCTGTACGATGGGATAAAGTCCAGCAGATGAGTATAAATAATGATGGGCAAAGATTCTCCAATTAGAAGTCCTCATTTAGTAACACTGAATGTGCTTACTGACCTGAAATCCAAGTAGAGCAAAGGTATTCAGCAAAAGCAGGGATGGATGCAGCCACAATCCAAAGTGCAGAGCTAAAAKCCCARATAGCTACTGGTTGGGAGAGGAAGGAGGAAACTGGAATTCTGGAGTCAGGCTTTGATGATCCTGGGGGGTTGCTTCCAACTCAGAATATTCTGTTACTCTGTAAAAAGGACTTGGGGATGCTGGTGGATGAGAAATTGTGTGTGAGCTGGCAATGTGTGCTCACTGCCCAGAAAGCCAAACATATCCTGGGCTGCACCAAAAAAAACATGGCCAGAAAGGGGAGGGAGGTGGTTCTGGTCCTCTACACTGCTGTGAGTGCAGAGCCCACCTCGAGTGCTGTGTGCAGCTTCGGAGTCCCCAGCACAAGAAGGACATGGGACCTGTTTAAGGGGTCCAGAGGAGGGCCACAAACATGGTCAGAGGGCTGGAGCACCTCTCCAATGAAAACAGGCTGACAGTTGGGGTTATTCAGTCTGGAGAATAAAAGGCTCTGGGGACASCTTATTGTGGCCTTTCMACATTTAAACGGAGATTAGGAGAAGATGGGGACAAATATTTTAGYGGGTCTTATTGCAGCAGGGCAAGCAATAATAGTTTTAAATCAGATTAGATTCAAACAAGATCTTAGAAATACGTTTTTTACAATGATAGTGGTGAAACACTGGCACAGGTTGGCCACAGAGGGGGTAGATACCTGTCCCTGGAAATGTTCTAGGCCAGGCTGGACTGGGCTCTGAGCAACATAAAGTAGTTGAAAATAGATCTGCCCATGACAGGGAGGTTGTTCTAGATCATGTTCAAGGTCCCTTCCAACCCAAAYCTTTCTATGATTTTTTGATTTTAAATGCATTACTGGGAGGCTTAAGATAAGACAAACTCAAGGAAAAAAACTGCTGTTTTCATCACTGTCCTATACWGGTTTTCACTTTTTATCTATTATCTCATTTTTTTTGATACAAGGGTGTAGCTATCTCAGTAGTGCCAACAAAATGTTTATTTTTTTAAACTCCTAACAAATTTAACAAAAGTTTAAGGAATAAGCACATCAGTGGATTACTCCTGCAAGTTTAATACCAGCTGCTGTATACTTTCTGTTTGATATTCTGAAAACATGATTTATCRTTTTTCCTGGTTTATTACATTAGAAGATCTACATTTTTCATTAACCAGTGTTCGAGCAAGACACTAATCATAAAAACATCTGAGWCTAATGTAAGAAAAATGGAAATAAGCACCTCTGTGATAAAGACCTGAAAAGGTCTTGGGATGCAAATAAAACAAACATAAGAAAAATCTGCATAATCTCCTACAAGCATTATGGAGGCAGAGAATTCAAATTTTCTCACATATTCTGACATGGTGAGTATTAAGACTGTTCAAGACTCTACAGTATAGCTGGGTATTTAGAAATCAAGGACCTGCAGTCTATAAATAGTAATTTTAAAATTTTATATCAGTGCTTGTCAAAAAATAAAATTGAAACATCATTAGCTTTATTAGGAGGTAAAAGAAGTTTTAATTAACAGGAAAATCTGCTATGTATATTAGAAAAAAAACCTGTTGGTAGAACCCTTGCAAACAAAATCATAAAAATTGAACCAGGGCTATATTCTGGACACAGGCAGTAAAAATCTCAACAAATCACTAGACAGAGTTAGCCAGCATAAGAGAACACACCTCCTTCAACCTGTCCTCATTTGTCACTACTCTTGTGAACAGTTTGAGGCTCAGMTTCCTCTAATTTATATTTATACTCTCAGTATTTTAATTAGTATTGCAACCACAGGGACAGATACTTTCTGAAGCTGTTTAGATACAAGAGSTCTGATGTAGGGTATCTGTCACTCTCCATGGGCTATAGTTCATCTCTAACTCCTGGTCTCACTGGTGTGGTGGCCTTCTCAGCTTGTTATTGCTCTCTGAGTCTGACACTGAAAAATTCTGCATGCTAAAATTGAGTGTAAGTATATTAAGCAAGATACCGATTAATTAGTTTCTAATTTATTTTGCTTGGATGCTAGAATGCTACAGCTCATGTCTAATTATATTTTTATCAGCTTTAGCTAAGTCACTGGGTTAACAGCTACCCCCAGGTGATCAGYGCATACAACCATGTTGTGTGTAAATAAAGGAGCACAAAGCAATATGTTTTTGTCAAAAAAAATGCTTCAAATATTAAATGGCCTCTGATACAAGGACAAAAGGTTTTCTGTCTGGAAAGGCTTTCAGAGTGTAGTTTCTGGGTTTTGACAGTTTTTTTCTGARAAATTTTACTCTCTGCACAAACCTATTTTTTCATTTCTAGTCCTGGTGTTCTTCCAGGATCCTTCTTTCCTGGATCTYAAAATGTCCTTAGGTTCCTTAATTTCAAGTATTGAGTGTTACTTTGATCATGCTCCAACTTYGCTCTTCAGTGTGGCTCATTTTCTCACTTCTTTGCTTAGCTCATAAGTTCACCTACAATCTGGACCTTACACTGGATCTTTGGCTACTCCAGTTTTCCAGCATGTCATGTCCCACCTTTGGGTCTGCCCCAACTCCAGCCTAGCCAGGACCATGGCTGGACACCACTGGTGTGCTCCAGTTAAAATACTGTTCCATACAAACATAGTTTGTGCCATATTACTGACCTTACACTGAAAGGTTTTGGGAATTATTACATTGAATCTGGCAGCTGCCCAGAGCTGCTGTGCCTCAGAGATTCCCAAATTGTGCCTTCAGCTGAAATCACTCCCAGATTGTAACGGCTTGTATTAGAGTTTAGTGCATCAGTGAGAATAAAACTTTGGTGTGCAAAAAGGCATTTTGGTTTGCCTAGACATGACAAGGAACTAATGCATGAGAAACCAAATACAGTTAGGTACCTGTTGTTGAAGTCCAACAAAAAAGTACCTTTCAATCACATTTTGAGCAACACCAATAAACTTGCCTTTATGGTTAAAAAGAAAATAGCCTCTTAATATTAGGTTTTGAAAGTAATTATTAGACTCTATTCTGAAAAACTTGATTCTATTTAAAAATTATAAGCCCTTCCAGCTCTTCCAGGGATATATTTTTTGTTCAGGAAAGCTTGAGTTGCAGTCTGGGATTTGAAAAGTGGTGGGTAGAGGGGCACCATCTAGAATAATGGAAAACTAAAATAATCACTCCCTGACTAAAGAAGGTATTACTATAGCTTCAGACATAGAGCCATGTAAATTAAGATAGTGAGGGTACAATTAGCAATCTCCTCAGGATTTTCTGAAAATGCATGTTATGTAGGGGATTCTACAATAAGCTCTATCCAGATGTCCATCTGGATCTTTATCCAGACTCACAGAACTTCAAGTTGATAAGTTGCCTGTACAGTAATGGTTCAGCCCCAATCTGCAATCTCAGCATGTGCTCTAAGTGAAGAATAGCTGGGTTTGTGATGTGACTGGAAGGAGTCCAAAGAAAACCGTGGTTCCTCAGGAGCCGATGGCTGGCACTCAGTGCTGTGTGTCTSTGGTGAACAAATAATACCCCTGCAAGGAGCAGCACAAAGCTCCACTGCTGGAGACTTTCTCTTCTGAAAAAATACTGAACTGTGGAATGCAGAGTGCAAATCTCCTGACAGYCTTGGCAGCAGCAAAGTGTCCATCTACACATTCCAGCTGCCTAACACTCACTCTTTCACCTCTCTTTTTTTTCAAGAGGTTGCTGCTCATGTGACTTGCTGATTTGTTTGAGGATCAAACTTACTGCTGACTTAGTTATCTGCTATATTATTAAGTGATGATTTATGAGAGGTTTTAATRTAAAGACAGGTGAATTGCTTCCAACAAAAACCAGTCCTTGCAAAGAAGCAGAGTGAGAAGTGCATGGGTATGTCCCAAGCAGAGGTAGTGCTGCAAGGAGGGGCAGGTGAGCTGAGCTGAACCATTCTGGGGCTGCTGGCTGGGACTGGTTGGGCAAAGACCATAACTGCAATGATGAGTGGAAGGGAAAAGCATGAAGAGGGTTGTACAGGAATGGGTTGAAAGGATGGTAGAGGAGAATGCTTACAGGAACAGGCTGGGAGGAGCCTGTGGTCTTTAAAAAATGGGATCTCCCAGAGCCTGAGAAGAGACCTGTAGTTACAGGAACTCACAGAATCATAGAATCGTTAGGATCAGAAGAGGATTCTGGAGATCCAATCCCCTAGCCAAGGCAAGGTGACCTAGAACAGATGACAAAGGTGGATTTTGGATGTCTCCAGACAGGGAGGCTCCACCACCTTCCAGGGCAGCCTGTTCCAGTGTTCTGTTATTCTCAATGTGAAGAACTCCTTCGTCAAGTTTAAGTGAAGCTTCTTGTGTTTTAGCTTATGGCCACTGCTTCTCATYTTGTCACTGGGAACCACTGAAATGAGTCTGGAACCATCCTCTTATCACCTGCCTTTGAGATATTTATATGCATTGATGAGATCCCATCTCAGTCTTCCCTAGACTAAATAAGCCCTGCTCCCACAAGTCTTTCCTCATAAGAGAGATGCTCCAGTCCCCAGATCATCTTTGTGGCCTCTGCAGGATCCCCTCCAGTAATTCTTTGTCTTTCCTGTACTGAGGACCCCAGAACTGGACACAGCACTCCAGGGGTGGCCTCACTGGGGCCAGGAGAGGGGCAGGATCACCTCCTTCAACCTGCTGGCCACACGTCCCAGGGCACACCAGGATACCCTTGGCCCTCCTGGCCACAAGGACACATTGCTAGCACACTTTCAGCTTGTGATCCACCAAGACTCCCGGGTCCCTGTCAGCAGAGTTGCTCTCTATCATGTCAGTCCCCAAACTGTGCTGGAATTTGGGGTCATTTCTCTCCTGTTGTACGACTCTGCACTTGCCCTTTTTGAACCTCATTAGGTTTTTCCTCACCTAATGCTCCAGTTTGTGAACTACATCATATTTTTGAGGTTTTTTTCCTTCCTGTATTTTTATTTGTTTTGTTTTTATTTGTTATGTTGTGGATTTGTTGGGAGTTTTTGATTTGGTTCCTGGTTGAGTTTTTTTTGCTTTGTTGGTTTATTTTTCCTATWTTTTAAAAGAAAACCACAAGCACAAAAATACATTTAAAACCACAAAAAATGCTAAGGCACTACAAAAATTCATCAAGATTAAGCACTCAGAATTTAGGAAATGCTTTTGAGGGTATTTGTACAATGATCCCAAGGTGCATATGCAAGAAGATTAAAGAGGATTGGTAGTTTTCCAGGAGATATTTAACAAACTATCTTCATGAACCGCTGATCTTTTAAAGACTGAAATGGGTTGCAGAGCTCAATCAGACTGAATGGGATTAACWTAAGATGCAGTCAGAAATGTTTCCTGCCCTTTACATTGACATGCTCATAGGATTCTGGGATCAAACACCTGAAGCATTGTGCAGCTGGCCAACTGTGCAACTTGTCTCAGTCCTACATGCCCAGGTGTCCTCACGTCTGTCATTTCCCCATTTGCTCATGCCAGAATCAGGGGTCCCACACCTCTTTTTCAGGGTACCCTGAGCCCCCACCCAAAAACCCTTTAGTTTAAATGGGAGGGTGTAAAAGTATCTCTGCTGTGTAAATAAGAGTTGAACAGCTTCTGCTCCCGGTGGGGAGACTTCCAGATACAGCCTTGGGATCTCTTTTTGGATCATTGTATTTTCAAATRTCTTTGAGGCTTTAACATTAAATGCTTTTCTTGCCTTTTAGATTTCCTCATTTGTTGGAATTTTGAAAACTTAAGTATTTTAGAAAGGTGAAGATATTTTATTATTTAAAGTCTGACCTTTAACCAGCTCCARCTATGGCAGTCTTAAATTACCTCAAACTTCACTATTTATTTCAGCTTTATTCAGTGCACAGGATAGATGGAAGCYACTTAATGAAATAGTACTTGATACTTGCTTTATGTTTAGTCATTTATTTTATGACCTCTTTGGAATTTATTGCATACTGCCATGAAGAGAAAATAAGTATGGTCAGGGGCTTTTCATCACTGAATCTAAATGTTTCACAGAAACTGAAGAGTGATTTTTTTATTATGTAAACATTTAATAGTTGATAACATCATGGCCATTTTCCATCTTTCATCAGTTTTGTTTTCAAAAGTCATGAAAGTGTCACCTTTTTAAAAATGACTAGTTCATGTGCTTCAGAATCCAAGAGTTGCATTCATCACATTTTGCAAAATTTCATTAGAGAAGACTATTCAGCATAAAATAATAAATAGGTGATCAGACAACCTAAAATTTATGGTAAGCTTTCTACTACATAAATATAAATCAAATAGTGCTAAAAATCAGAATATTTTCAAGCAAAAGTAAATGCAAGTGCTAATTGGGCGTAGAACATGCATACATTGTAAAAAACAGTCCACCAAACAGACATTATAAGAAGTTTTGGAAAGTTCCTTTTCTCTTTTTTGTCCCCTTTCCTGCACTGTAGAAAATAAACAGCCTTTTAAAGTCCAGGCTGGCCAGSCCATAACTCAAAAGCTGATATGGCTGTGTAGAGATTGATTTACATCTCTGTGTAGAGGCACTCTCAGGTACTGTATCTAAAAAGGGGGGTGATTGCCCTTGAGGGAACTTTCTACACAGCAATGCAACAAAAATCAGACACATGAAAAGACCTTTACAATGAAAGTGACTAGAAACAATGATCACTCATTAAAAGACTTTATTATTTTTTAATGTTGGGTGTTTTTTTCCCCCAAGACTCAAAAATGGCTGGAAAAGAATGGTTATTTAAATTTCCATAGGGCAAAAATAATTCATGAATGTAAGATACAATAAGCATACATTCAAATAAGACAAAATTAGGAATGGAAGGAACTTTCATTCCTCCATTAGGCTTAAATTCCAAATTTAGGCAAGAAAAGGGAGARARTAATGGTATGAAATAWTCATACAAYTGTCTGGSTTACTCAAGGGAGAATCAAGCCTGCTCCTCACTGGGGCTTTAATCAGCCTTTAAGGAACCCAGGTTCTTTTGACCATGATCCAAACTGTTGTCTCCAGTGGGACAATTTTAGGCATGTTTTGAAAACAGATGGGCAGACTGTGCCTATAGAGACCCAAGTCATGGACCTACATCTCAGTGTCTTATATTCAGATATGAGAAATCTGCTGCTGTCTTGACTCCTTATTTCAGYTCTGCTGAAGTTCAGCATGCCTCTGTCCAGTCATCAGTCTGTGTCTTCCAATTCCTCTTTGTGGTGAGGTCATGAGCATCCAGCCATTCTCTTTGTGCAACCCTGTACCTGTTGTCCAATGTGAWTTTTTTCTTGCATTTATTTCTCTATTATGGCAACCTTTAAACAGACAAACAAAAAAATCTCAGTACAGTATTCTTGTTTGTAAGCAATTTTTATCATATACAATGAATTATTTTCTTATTACAATCCTGCATACGTGTAGATTTATTTACAGCAGCATGAAAATGAGTTTACTGACAGCGTATTCCCTGAATGTTTGAAGTCAAAAAGTTACCTCTATGCATGATTAGTTCATATTTTTGTGAACATTTTGCATTTGTCTTACCATAGATTCTTTTCTTAATGTTTTCCATTAAACTATGTTAAATCATTCTGATATCCTTCATTTTGCCTATTAGATTTGTCTTGTTGGACTCAGCTTCAATAATTTTACATTCTCTTTATCTCTTCCACTTCTTTATTCACCAGCTCTTCTAGGTCAGCAGTAAACATTCACCATCCTGATTCCTCCAAGACTCACAGAGTATCTGCATTTTTAACCTACTTCTCTTGCTTTCTCCTGACCCCTCATTGATCTTTTTGTGTCCCCCAGCATCCTCAGCATCTCTCCTGCCACCTCCCAGGCAGCATGCTCATTAAGCTATGTAGGCTACTGACATGCAATGTGCTTTGCAGTGTGTAACCCCAGAGACCAKGGCATCCAGATTTGGAAGCAGCAGATCTCCAAGGCCCATGGTTCTGCATTTAATGGAGAATAAAGTGAAGGCAAGAGCAGTGAAAAAAGGAGTTACACAGSCCTCTGCAAAAACAAATAAACATAAGCCAAACACCACAACAGCTCCTGAGTCACATGTGATTCTCCTTAAGTTAARCAGCTTCCAAGACTGCCAGGAACTCATTAAAGTCAGGGAACTGTGACAGCAAGAAGTGATAGAGGTGATCTCAGCAAGGGGTAACTGGAGAAATGAGCTGAGAGGTGGCTGAAGTATGGACTATTAAAAGGSCTCTGAGAGAGTGAGATGTCACCTTTGGAATAAATTCTTGTAGTAAAAAAAGGAGAAGCAGGGGTGGTATAAACACATGTATAACATTTGACTTGAAAGAATGTTCTGAAAACACTGCATTTGAATCTCTGTTTCAGCTATTTAGTGTTTCTTTGGGATTTTTTTTTTTTTGTCACTAGATGGTTTGCTTTGAAATTTTGAAATTTTTTTCTTACAAAATTTCTTTGATTTCAGTTAAGGAGGGTATTTAAATTGCTGGCAATTAGCTTAGTTGAAGTGAAAATTGAGAAGATCCTGTGAGAAAGGAATTKCCCTGGTGAGCCCTGTGAAACACAGTTCAATTTAAAAGAAAGGATTAGAAGTATGTATTCAAAGCATCCAGGTAATATAGCCTATCAGGACAACGTTGCACAGGTTACAGCTCTCATTTCAAAGTGCTGAAAATCTTTGAAACCTGTTCAAATTATCAAAACTAAAGGAGAAGTCTTTGAAGGAAATAATGAGTCTATCCTGGGATGGCTGAAAGAGGACTCATATCTGTGATGGRTAGAATGGTGCTCAAAAATGCCAGATCTCTTAAATTTGCAGACCCAAATATGATGGTTGTTTTTATTTTTGCATTCAAATCCTCCCTTAAAGAGACGTAACATTACAGAAAGCAGGCTAAATGGCTAAAAGGGCAATGAAATTTTCAAAAGGGTTTCAGCTTAGATGACCAATAAAAAAATGAAACCAGCAGATGTTTGAGGTGAAAAAGGGTCAAAATGGACTCAGGAGGCACATGAAAGTGCTTGTCACATATGCAGTTATTGAACCTCAAAATCTGTGGTCTTCCTCATTGCTGATGTACAACCAGCCTTTGCAGAGTGGTTAAAAACCCCAGAAAAGTGAGTGTCAAGGAGCAGTCTGTAAGTAGAAGCTGCATTGTGGGCTCTGGTGTAGAAGCAATGCCCTTGTGTTGCTAATGTGATGACAATTGTACTGGGATGATTAAAACAAAYTGAAATCAAAAATCTACCCACAATTATAGGCAGTAGAAGCTGACCAGCTATGACGAGGCAACTAATTGTGTTCTTTTTCTCAACTATTCATTCTTTCTCCCTTATTTGGGATATACAAGATGTTTGCTGAATTARAATTCAGCTTTTCACTAGTTCTGTTTTAGGGATTTTCATCCAAGTGAGTAGAGCATGCAATTTTTTTCCACTGTTTTCCCAGGTTGTTTCAGTCTTTGACTGAAAGGAGAAGTACTCTTTCTTGCTCCAGAGTTAAAACAATTGTGAATTGTTGGCTTGATTTTTTTCTCTAAAAGCAGTTGAGAATGCTATTCCAGCCAGGCTCATTAAGAACTTGGATAGCAAAATGTAAGTAGATATTCTGCAGCTAACCTTTGGCAGAAAATKAAATTAATGTTGAGGGCCAACACTTAAAAGGTGAGCTGAGCTATCACTTAAGAATGCAGAGATTGTACAGAAAAAACGCTGAGAATGGCTTCTAGAAAAATCCTGATACACAAAGACACTTGTTTTGATCTCTGCATGASACTATATAAATTGTTCAAACTGTCCTAAAGGCTTTTGTGTCTAACTACTGTGTCATCTTTTGTCCTCTACTATAAACTCTGTATCCCCTCTATTTCTCCTGCTCTGTTTTGTGGGCTCTGGAGACACGATAGTTTTCAGGAGAGAAGTGTTACTAATGGAAGGCAATTTGGGGRACTGTAATCTCCATCTGTATCTATTGCAGTGATCATCATGTGTGCCACAGCATGCCCTAAAATTAAAGTCACCTCTGATATCTTTCTGTTATAGACTGGGAAAATTTTTGTGTTTAGGGCACAGTGTGATCAATCTGGAACACTTGCAAAAGAATTGGTATTTCTTGATGTGAGGAATTCTCTATTTCTGAGACAAGAGGGATCAGCTAAACTTGCACAGGTTTGGTTTATTCCATGAAAAAGTGGACAGTAGAGAGCAACTGTGCTATATTTCCTGACAGTGGTTTGTGTATCACCTTCTGCTTAAGCAAAGTTTTGTAAATGGTTTATTTTTAAGCTCAACTGCAGGCATGACAGGGTATGAGAAAACCTACAAAAAMTGATAAATTAAAAAAAAATCAGAGGCATAATAGTCCCAATGAAACATATGAAATATTACTTCAGTTCAGCAATTACCAACCCTTTTCAATATCAGAAAAATAAAACAAGGTATCATGAAGGCTGMTTCAGATCTTAGCAAACTACATTTTATACCTCACAGTGTCTTAACATGCAACTGAGGTTTAAAGACACTGAAGTAAGTAGAAAATAAAAATTATTTTAAATTTGGTCCCTTTACTTTCATTTTTTTCTTTGTTTTGTTTTGTTTTGCTTCAAGATCTGAGGAGAAAAAGCACCAAAGAGGATGAAGTGATTCTTTCGGCCACCTAAATTTTTTAAGAATTCTACTTATTAAAGGTTACACCAACATCTTGAAGCATCACTGGTTGATATGCAACCAACAGATGCTTCAAGAACTAGAACTGGAAATAAATTTACCCACACTTCCACTCCAATATTTTACTTGTAGTATTTCACATCTCACACAGTGACTGTAATACATATGCTGAGCATACCATTATGGACTTGATATTATTGAATGTGTAAGGGTGCTGCATCAAAGAATAATGTCATTTAACTGCCTACATGTCAAATTATTTTATTTATTAATACTGTTAACAGCAGTATGGAAGTATTATGTATGTTTTGCTGTCATCCTTTCCCCACTGAGCTTCTGGTGACTGTGCATGCTCATATAATGTTAGACACTCAGTGGCAGAGTACAGAGTACATAGTGCAACAGAAAACATTCAGCTGACACTCTCCCATTGTTTTTATACTAGGTTCATGTGATTTGCTTAACTTCTGCTCAAAAAAAAAAAAATTGTAATGATCAATTCCCACTGAAAAAAACCTTGTTGAGATATTTTACAGACACAGGGTGCTAAGGCTTGGGCATTTTAGTAGAAGAGAATGGATTTGGCAACAATGGACCTGGTCAAGGTTTTGTTCCAGGGAGGCTGCAGGAGAGGCCAACAGCTGCCTTCATGTCAGACAATTCCAGCTGGTTCCAGGACAGACCCTCCACTGGCAAAGGCTGAGCCCATCAGCKATCCTGGTAATGCCTGTGGTAATGTATTTTAAAAATTATAAAAAAGGTTATTCACCAGCTGCTGGGAGAAAGGAGTGAGAATATGTGRGAGAAACAACTCTGCAGACAACAAGGTTAGTGAAGAAGGAAGGGCAGGAGGTGCCCCAGGCACCAGAGCTGGGMTTCCCCTGCAGCCCATTATGGTGAGGCAGCTGTGCCCCTGCAGCCCCTGGAGGACCCAACRCCAGAGCAGGTGAGTGAGCCCTGAAGGCAGCTGCAGTGCAGGAGAGCCTGCACTAGAGCAGGAACTGTGTCCCCACAGAGTGAGGGGCCCATGCTGGAGCAGGTGTGCTGGCAGGACTTGTGACCCTRTGGGGACCCGTGCTGGAGCTGGCTGTGGAAGACTGAATCCTGTGGGAGGATCCCACACTGGAGCAGGGGAAGAGCATGAGGGGGRAAGTGCTCCAGAAAAAAGTGTAATGAACTAACCACAACCTCTGTTCCCACTCAGGAGATGAAGGAGGTAGAAGAGTTGGAAACGAAGGTGTTTTTAGATTTGCTCTTACTTTTCATTGCCTTACTCTTTTCAGTGGCAATAAATGAACTTAATTTTCCTAAGTCAAGTCTGCTTTGCCCATGAGGGTAACTGCTGAGCACTCTCCCATGAGATTTTTGTCCTGTTGAGAAAAGGAAGAGATAGAGTGGCTTGGTGGCCTCCTGGGGCCAGCCAAAGTAATCCACTGCAGTAGTTAGGTGTTTTATAATGCAGCACAATGTCTTCATTGTACATAATGGTGGTGTAGCTCTATCCTCTGTGCAAAACTGAGCACTAYAGCTCCTAGAAATGTCTTGTTTGGTACAGAATGTCCTGCACTGTCTCACTCTCTGATAAAGAGTTTACTAGGCATATTTTTTCTGCTGCAAAAATAAGCGGAATTTAGAACATATTACCAGTTATACTTTAGTGAAACTATCTGCTTCATTGCCTCCTGGATGRCTATATTTTCCCTGTGGTAGTTTCCAGAGACCTGATTCTGACTAAGAGACTGCTGTATTACACTATGTTATGTAGGGTGACATTTCCTACAGAGAGGAGGTGACATTTAAAGATCCCAGTCGTGTAGAAAGTTACAATTGTGCTTGCTTTTTAGACCACTTAAGTGAGACTAACTTTGAAAAGTTAAAAAGGTGCAGRAGGCCCTGAGGAACAGAGTCTACTACAGCAATTATTGAAAAAAAGTTCAAAAGTTGCSATACACAGTAACCTAGAGCAACAGATTGCCGAGAGTGGTAAAATAATTGTGCTGTGTCTGACTCACCTCAAAGTCCTAGAAACCTGTGGAGCTGCTACTACTGAGAGAGAGCTTGAGTTGTGGGGTGGTAAGCAGTGCTCTAGATGTACCAGGGCAGYACCTGAGAATCACTGCAACAAATTKTCATGCTGCAAAAGTCCAAAGTTRTCAAAATTGCCTAATACTTCTGAGACCTTGGGAATGATATGGGTTTCCCCAGGAAAATGCCACCAAGCCCTTTTCCCCACTATCATTTTATACCACTTTCCCCATAATTAGTTGCCACAGAAAACTTTAAAAATGTTTTTCTAAATACTTGGTTGTGCCTGTTATCTTGTGCTTCTGTCAGTCTCCCTTACCATTTCAATGTCACACCAAACATGAGAATGAGAGAAAAACTTTATTTACTAATATATTTTGACAATCTGAAATATGTCCTTTTTCATTACATATGTAGATGCCAACATCTCATGTCTGTTACCTTAGGATATATAAAGCTCAGRAAACAAGCAGAAGGATATCAAGATTTGCAAAGGTTTGCTACATCTGTGATTACCCTCATGGTTCATGGGATACCAGATGTGAACTCTGTCCTTCATCCAAGTCATTGCCTCTGTTGCAGTGACTGCCAGTGATCTGTAATGAAAGGAGTTATTGACAGAATTTGGGTAGTGGTTTCACAAACAGAGTGGCTGGAAAAGTGCCATCAACTGCTTCTGTTCTCTCTGTCCTGTATTAAGAGACTGATTGAATCCTAATTTCTTCCTGAGCTGAGTGTCTTCTGAACTGAAATCTGATGCTGCTATCAGCTCAGTTTGTTACACTGGACATGCTCAGGCTAACCTTATTCCAGAAACTCTCAGATTAGGGGACACAAATGTTTTTGTAGGAAGTATTATTGGAGAGAGAAATCTAAGGCAGTGGCAGCCAAGCTTGGTCTCTCTCATGCTTCCTAGAGCTGACTATTGGCACCTCAGTATCCAATATTTATGTTAATTGGTGAGATTTCTGGAAAAAAAAATTTGAATTAGCTATCTTTTTCATTCTAGGATGTTTATTACCCTATAAAGAACAGACATTTCATTTACTATATTCTGACTTCATCTGTGCATCCTGATACTCCCAAATTCCCTAAAAGTTCTTGTTATAGTGAAAGGTGACCATGCAAGAAAGAAACTTTTACATGGTGTTGGCATGTAACATGTCACATGAATCAGATCTGGTTGCCTACATGGCATTGAAAATTACTTTTTCACTATTGGGGTGTGTTTTGACAGGAAAGAAAATTACAGTACTAGCTGAAATCATGGGCAAAAGTTTGTAAAATTTGTGTTGGATTAACTTCTTATCAAGAGCAGTGTAAAACAGATTTTCTCAGGTTGGGTAAGCATTCCTTTTGACCCYGTGATTATTCACTGTTTATGATTCTTCTCTGAGCAAAGGACTAAAATGAATTTTAAAAAAAAGCATGTTAAGCCTCAAATAGGAGTGGGTCCAAACATCAAAATTCTGAAATATATTAAAGGRATTATCACTGATACATTACTTCCTAACTAGAATGGCCAAAGTTTAATTAGGTATGAATCTGTATATAATAAATATTTGAAGTAGCTTTTTAATTCAGCAAAGTTTAAAGACAGGTATCTAAAAAGCACCAGTGTAGACACTGTTCCCAGTAAACATCTAGTGAATAAGTTTTGGTGAGGGCAGTCTGCCTTGTGGCTTACCAATGAGACATGGAATTTTTCTGYAGCTCTTATTTTCAGAACTGGCAGACTAAGTTTTTAGTTTATTCTGCGCTGCAATAGTCATCCTATGTGCATGGCACCTGCAATTCTTCCTGAAGCCTCTGCTGAGATCTTRTATGTGCTGCTGCTTTTTACAGCTCTTTTGAAGGCACATAATATAGCATGAACTACAGCAGAAGCATGAGTCAGCTGTGGTGATGTATTTGAAGAAAAGATTTGTTGACAACCAGAACAAATGGCCACATCAGTCTTGGCATTTTATATCAGCTCAACAGCATTGAGTTCCAAAGCCTTACAAATTGGGCARGGGTAAGTGTATTGGTTGTCATGACCACCATTTTGGACAGCATTGGTTGTTCCCTGACAGATACTGCTAGAGCAGCAGGAGACCATGTTATTAACATTAATTTTAATAGCTCTGCACATCTTAGCACACCTTATGCACTGTTGTAGAGASTGGGGACTGTGTGTTGAGCTCAATCCTGCTCTTGTRAAAACCTGTGTAARAAATGGGYACTTTGAATGTAAAATTCTATTATYGTTATTTTCCCTTTTATATTTTGTAATGATGCTTGTATTTTGGAAATTTGCCTAGGATTTTCCTTCTAATTCCAGGTGTGKTGCCTTTGTTTGTTTGATGGATGGTTAATTTTACATGTCTTTCTTCCTGTTGAAGAAGAGGTAATCTTTAAAGTCAGGTGGATTCCTGYGGCTTTATTATTTGGAAGAAGTTCACCTCCTGGGGGTATTAATAARAACATAAAGAAGCTGTATTTTCTGAATTCCTGAAAAATTCTGTAAATACAGTAAATTCTACAGCATTATCCCTTTATTTAGGTGATTAACACAGCTTCACCAGTTCTCCAGACGAAATTTCCTAATTCCTCATGAGCAAAGGCCATTCTCCTCCCTTGCTCTGCTAGCCGCAGTGATTTTATGTTCCTGGCTGACCATAGTCCAGTTTCAAAGAAAATAAGGTCATGTCCTACATGGATTTTGATCCCTCCAGGGAAGGGGTTCACCTTCTCCTGAGGTGAGTGCTCCAGCCAGTCGGCTCCTGTGGGAAAAGTGAGCAGGACAGTAAGAACTACAGGCTTGTCTTGTGAAAATCCAGGTACCAAATCATGTGTCATGGCATTCTGCACCCCCCACACACACCTTGGGGACAGTGGGAGCTGGGGACCTGAGCTCTCAGTACAGCRGCTTCTTAACCCTGAGCCTGGCGCTGCCTCCTGGTAACAGTTCAGAGGKGTCTGATTTTCTGCACTGGCTGAAAAGGAGAAGTCTCATAAGAATGGGAGTTTCTCTTTAAACTTGAGATGTCTTTTCTCTCACATGCTCATCAGTCACGCCCTTCTGCTGATGTTCTGCTGTTAGATTTTGTAGTGTATAAAGCATTAAAAARGAAGTAATGGGAAAAGGGAATCTTWAAATTTCATTTTAATGAAACCTACTGTTTTTCCCATGTCTTCCCACTGCCAATGGCATCTGTGCCCTTATAACCTTGTTTACTTCTTATTTTGACAAGTGCTCTCTGCTTTGCCAATCAGCTTCTTTTTAGCTGTCTGCTTTTCCAGTTTAATGGAAAGTCAGCCTGCTATGTGAAGATCATTAAATCTGTTTTTTCTTATGTTTCTTCTTCCCCCACTCCCCCCATTTCTTTGACAYGAGAGAACTTTGCAGAAGGCTTTTGCAAAAGCATCAAAACTTCAACCAATTTATTTACTTTTTTATAAACATCCAAATAAAAAGAATATGTTATATASGGTAGCTTAAAATGATCTTAATGATAAAGAAATGTATGCAGACATCTCCCCCTCCCAATGTGCTTTCAAGACTCTGTAGTCTGTGAACTTGATGGTTGCCAAGGTGAATGTTTGTCACCTTCCATGTAATTTTTTCCCCCTCTTTGATTTTATATGTTTTTTTGCAGCTGTTAAATTTCTGCATCTTCTCTGTCATTGACATCTTGGGAATCAACATAACCCTTTGATGACTTTCTGCCTGCTCTTTAAAATTCAGAGCTACAGGATTTTTTTTTGCATTAATGCTAATYTCTCAAGTGACTGTGAATATTAAGTCCCGTAACAAACCACCTTTAAGAATATCTACATTAATCCAAACTTATGTGTTTGTTTACTTCTTAAGCTGTACTTMTTTTTGCTTCCTTAACTAAAATCTATTTCTAATGCTTTGAACTCTCTGYAAAATGACATATACAGGGAAAGGCAAACTTAATATTCTTGATATAGATTGTTGGGGCTCAACTTTAAGGGGTCTGGCAACTCAGCTCATGTTTACTCCAACATAAGTTGGGAGCACAAGCTGTCATTTAAGACTGCAGTCCAACARCCCAGGCAGCTTAATAGTTCTACTGAATGTTCATGTTATTTGAGACACGTTAAAACCTGATCTTACATGCACCAGGGAGTCAATAGGAAACTTTAATGAAACTTGAGTGCCTAGAGAAGTAGAAGTAAATATATATAGAAGGATATGCAGGATTAGTGTTGCAAGTGCACAAGGGAGATTTTGAGTATCTRTTAAATTCTGATTTGTTTGCTATTCTTATTTGCTCTTTTCCCATGATTTACTTAAAACATTACTATACCACACACAGGTGCAAGCTGAAAGTTCTCCAAGAAASTGCAGTTCAGCTGAAATTTGAATTCTCTACATTCAAAAATATTTCATTTTCTTATTTTTATCTATGCCATTTTATATMATGGGAAATGTAATCAGCACCCTAAGTTGGCTGAAATGTGATTGTTTGTCATACTAAACCTAGAAGATTCATTTAGGGACAGGTGTTTGCCTCATGAATCTTGGTCTGCTTCTTGAAATATATTTTCCTGATTAATTTGATTGAGACTCAGATTTGAAATTTGCTTTTTCACATTTAAGTTAAGTATGCCTATCTCTACAGCTCTTGTCTGCTCCAGGACAAGGGAAGGATTCTGTTTTTCCTTTCTCCTTTTTTACTTTCATTTCTTACCTTGTTGAAGACAGAAAATATATTACCAAATTGATTTAGGTTTGCATGAAATCTCATTGTCCTTTGGTAGTTTGAGAAGCAACACCTGATCTGCATTTCTCACTTACCTGAATTCTTCATGCAATTCACTGGTGGCTTTGGCAACTACATAAGGAATGCAACACAAAGTGGAGTTAAGTCTTAGATTTTTTTTTCCAGAGAACATTAGCATTCAGGTTCAGCCTGCCTATGCTAGCTTTTGCTCCTGAGTCGTCAACACATGTAAAAAACTTCAAGCTTTCCCACTGAATTTTTTTCTAGTATCAGGCAATATTTGTTTATCACAAACCTTTATAATATGAACGCCAATTAATGTAGTGTTTTTGAGTGCTGCCTTTTTGTTTGTTTGTTTGTTTGGAAACAAATTATACCATGAAGAGGAAATTCATTAACAGCTTAAGGTGATTTTTTGTTTTGTTGGTTAGGAGTTTGTCCCATGCTTTGCTTTTCTGACTGTAAGAAATAAGAAACAGTTGGGTACTGGGACAGTGCAGATCAAGCTTCTCAAGACAGTATAAAAAGAAACGAAGCCTAAACTTGATTTTCTTCTTGTCATGCTTGTACATCTCCAGCATGCCTGCAGTGTTGCTATAGATCTTTCAAGCAAGCTTGTGCTCCTTTTTACCTATAGCACAAGGGTACATAGCAGGGATTTGAGATGATCTAACAATATTTTAGACCCCACATTTCTTACCTCAAAGTTTCAATGGAGTGTAGCAGAACTTTTACATTCTACAAATCACTTCTTAGGTGATTTGGTTACCTGGATCTTTTTCTTCTGCTATCTTTTAGGATACAGAAGGTTAAAAAGCAAAGGGTTGTTTCTCTCTTCATAACCTAAAGGTCTATCACACCTCCTTTCYCATTGCTTTCTGAAGCAGAAGGGAAAATTAGATTTCCTTGGGTTTTTTCTACTTATTTTTTTTTTCTCTCTTGAAATATTTTTCCTGTTCTTCCAAAATTTGGTTTCGGGGGATAAATGATAAATGGATAAATCACTGCTATGTTCTTCAGAAACAGATTAAGATGCATGAAAAGAACTTCCAAACATCAGCTTCCTCTCTATATAAACAGTGCTACACCTCCTAAAAGCCTGTCTCTTCAAGTTAGAGAGGGCTGAACACAGATGTTTAGGAGCTATTATAAAATGTGAAGGCACAGTTTATTYTGGGAAAAGTGACTGTGCTGCTCTGGGATAAAAAGCAGTCCAGGCAGCTGACCAGGTGAGTGACTTAGTGCCAGGATAGACGATGCTGAGTTCTTTGTGCCTGACATTAAAAACAAGACTCATTACTAATAGGAAATAATTTAAAACTATGYAAGCAGAGAGCAAAGGGAGAAGCTGGAATGGAAACTTCACAGAACTGATTGACTACAGCCAATCTTTTGCTGTCATCCCTTTACAAASAATGTGTACTTACTAAGGCAGGAACTGTGACCCCCATGGTGGGAGGCTCCAAGAATTCAGTGCCAAYCATTCCCACTCCTGAACAAAAACCTCAAAACAACCCTGTGTTTACCAGACATGGCTTGAGAAACAGCACAAGATAAACAGGCAAGTCTGTGTATGTTGCCAWCAGTGCTTTCAGGCATAAATTAAAATTTCAGTGTGAGTTACCAATAGGCTTTTTTTTTTCATTTTTAATTGGGAATGTGTTTGGCATTTCTCCAAGCCTGTAGATAAGATTTGTCCTCCTCCCTTTCATTATTTAATTAGTAACATGCTCATGCCAGTCTGTTTCTCAAACTCCTACATAGTAATGAAATATTTGAGGTACAGCCCTGGRAGGAAATTGTGTACATGTTTTTTAAATGTTCCTCTGCAAGCACAAGCTTTAGTCCAGAGGAATTCTGACTTTCCAGTGTCACTAGATTGGTGGTGACATTTGTGTAATTCTCTGAAAATCCTTATGATTTTAACGCTCAAGAGAGGCAAAAAAAAAAAGAAGAAAGGATATTCTCAAAAGTGTCGTTTACACTTCCATCATCAGCCAGGCCTGCAGTTTCTTTTCTGAGCTGTATATTTAGTGTAACTCATTAGAGCTATGCTAGACATTGTTTGCTATGAAACTGTCATGGTGGAACAGTTYTCCCCCAAACATTCCTAGGAGTGAATTCCTAGGACATGGAATGAGCTGGACAAGGAGGGAGATGGTCTAAGAGAACTGAATCTTCTTCCCCATTTACACAGCCCGATGTGGAGCAGGTTTTGTCTGATGAGAAGAGGAAAGAGAAACTGCATCAGCTTAAAGTGGCTGGTGTTCTCCTCTTCCYTATCAGCATCACAACTGCATCCTGCTCTTGGAGAGGGAGGGATACTGACACCTTCTGATATCCTCACTACCCTGACACTCCTGTAGCCAAATTAGCGAGGATAATGGCTAACTCAACACAAAATACCAGCTTTAGGGATATATGTGCTCCAGCATAGAGGTTGTTTCAGATTCTCATCACARGCTTCAGGAGTGTACCACACCTTGAATCTTGGCTTGTTCTAGCAGCTCTGAGGTTTGAAGAAAAAAGCCTAAAATGCTTGTATTTCATACCCACAGTTATTCCCTGCAGCAATTCCAAAGGTGTTAATAAGGTAGACGATTTAGAAGCATTTAAAATCCTAAGTCATGCCCTAAGAAATAATCCAATTAGGTTTTAATAATAATGTAGAGTTGGGTACTTTTTAATTATTTTATGGTTTTGAGTCTTCAAAATTAATTYTTGTAATGTATTCCAGCTTTTACATTTGAGACTGTATATCAAGAATTCCTCTTTATTTTTAATTGAGCATACGATTTCAGTTAATAGCCCACCTCTTGAAGTAATGTTAGAAGCATTTTCAAATGCCATATGACTTAAAATGAACATGATGACTGGGAAAAAAAATCAAGACAAACTACTTGAAGCAAAGTCTWGTCAGCTGCTGGAATTCTAGCTCTATGCTTCAGTGAGAATAATGATAAAGGAAGAGCACCCTAATAACTTTAAAAATGGAATTTGGTTAATTTATGAAAATGGTTGGGTTGTGTAAATTGTAATTTTTGCTATTTCTTGTTCAAGGCACTGGATTTACATGGAATAGTACAGGAGCATTGTTTATCTTCTGCAGAAAATTTGAAAAAGGATTAAAATCCATCTTAAAAAATATCCACATAATTTGAAATGAGCTAATGCTGCTAAGTTCCTGCCCTGGTCTTCTGGTGTACCTGATTATCGAGTAGGCAGCTAGGAAGGGAGGATTTTCTGTCTTGGAGCTGGGGAAGATATTTTTGTCTTTAAGAAGAGTTTGAGGATCTGCAAATTTTTATGATTTACACATCACTGATAACTGGCACGTAAGAAAACGTGCTTTAAATACCTGAATCCTCAGCTGAGTGGTGTGGAAGGCTAGAAAGTAATTGACCTACTCATATGAATAAGTGCTTCTTGGAGAGATAGTTGTTGAATTGAGCCCTTTGGGAGGCAGAAGTCACAGACTGAAAGCTAATGATGCACTGAGTGTTATTTGTTTTCTCGAGGTTGCCAGACAAATACTCCATATGTTCCCCAGGAAACCCGCTTCCAGCAGTGACTGATTCCTGGCTTCAGATGCCCCAGCTGCCTAGTCACTGTCACCATGCTGAAAGGCAAACATACTGAGCACAAAAGGGCTCCCAACATGTGGAAACACTSTACTTCCATAGAGAAAGATAAGTCATGTAGATTCTGTATTTCAGTTACCTTACCAAAAAAGAATAAACCCAACAAACAAATCTACACCAAAAACCCAGTATCTGTACTTTCCTGTGTGTTTGGCTCAAATCAGAAATGAAACTACWATCTGAGGACAACAAATCTACCCCTCAAGCTACTGAGACTTGCTAGTCAGAAGCTATCTCTGATGTTCAAATRTCTTCAGTATCTGCATGCCTAAACATATGTACAGAGCATGCAAAACTCCTGTTCTGTTTTTGAGACAAAAAGGCCCAAGTCACCTTGGCTGCAGGCTTCAATCTGATATTAAAAGTAGACCTTGGATTTCTTCAGCATGTGATCTGGATCAGTCAGCACTGGCCAGCTCAAGTTCCCAACAAATCCAGAAACCAGAATGGGTGTTTCTAGCATGGGGCTTGAAGATTAACTATCARATGCTTAAAATTTTGGCTTAAAGTTAAGGTGTAAACTAAAATTTTGTTTGTCCACYCCTATATTCATGTTGAAGGAGAGACTGTTGGAGAGACAGTCCTGATGCTGTGCAACCACTGGAGTGTTACTGAAACTTTTGTAGCTAACAATAGAAAGCACAGCACTATGAGGGCTGCTGTGGGGAAAATTACCTCAGCCAGACCCAATACAATGTAATAYATGTGATTACATTCTAGCAATATCTGTATTCTCATTTTATATCTTATGCATCACTGAATATTAAACCAACATCTAGTAATAAAGGGACAAAAAGTTTAGGAACATAAGAACTATTAGCTAATCTATTACACCTTTGCATCTTGCATGGAGCACATACTTAAAATATTTTCACCAAAGCAAAAAGCCTCTGAGTTTCTTGATATTTAAGAAAAGCACCAATTCTCAATTTTTTTCAATTTTTAACTGATCTAGAATAAATCAGTGGAAGCTGAATGAAATTCTCTCAGGATATCCATTTCTGACAATGGCTATATTGTAGTTTTATGACAGTGGTTAAAGGAATTATATGAATCACTTCCCATAAAAATGTTTATAGTCACACTCTGTCATTGCAAAACTGGAGTTTTCATAGCAGACAAAATGTCAAGAATTTGCTTTGAATTTCAAAATTTATTGYAACCTCCCATTCAGAATAAATTATGCTTTCATTTTATAAAATACCCAAGTGTCATGCAAAGAGGGAACTTAAGCTTGGGCAGCTCTTTTGGAATGTGTGTTTCCACTGTTCAGAAAACATTTTCTTTTGCCTTTAAATCTGTATTGAACCTATGAGTTGTTCAGTCTTCAATGAAAATATTTTATTACTATCTAATATATAAGTATTTAATATGATGTAMTATAAATAAGTATTAGYTAATACTTAYTGCTATATARTCTTTCAGTAGTCTTGTGAAGGTTYAATTAATAAGTTTCTGATCATGTTTTTAAAAGTGCATGGATTCCCATTAGGAGTGGAGATAAATTAAARTTTAACCCAATATGTYAGATTTTAAAGAGAGTGTATCCATGCATTTACTTTGCACCTGTTCRTTTCTGTAGGAAGGAAACAGTAATTAGATATAGAATTGTAATAGYCACTGGTGCTGGGTTTTTCTCCCTTGTCTTTTAATTTTTCACACAYATWTATCTAGTGCCCTTGTAAATGCATTAATTGCAGGACTCCATATAGATTATAAAAGTTTTTTGAGCTTAGGTGTACATTTTTACAAGGGGGAACTTCTCGAGGTTCAATTGCATGGACATGACCTTGCAGTGCTTTTATAGATGGACTCAAGGTTGATATCTGCCTGATTTCAGAAATGTATCAAAGAAGGGATTTTTGCTTCATTGCTGACATAGATTTATATAGGTTGATGCAGGAAAAAAATGGGTAGAATCTCCAGTGGGACTTTACTTGTTCTTTAATTACTGTGTCTGTTGCTCCTTAGAAAATTATTTATAGTATGCTTGGGACTGTAAACCTGAAAAAYGCATTACCTCTACTTGGTACATTCATTAAAGTTTTGCAAATGAGCATCAGGTTCACTATTGAACAGAAATAGATGTTGTCAGAGCAATGCACTYGGGAATTGGTTATGGAAAGTAAGACAATTTTATCTTTAATGAATATTATGTGATCATTGGCTTTGTGGTTCACACGGGACAGAGAAATCACCTTTAGTAGATTACACAGCTAAACCAATTTACATAATAACATCATGTGCATTAAAAATACATTGCCCTTGTGGAGGCAGGGTTCAACTGTTGGAGAGATAAAAATAACTACTACAAACTGGCATTTCCCAGCTACACAGATCAATAGGGATCACAGAATTCTCTTGGACACCAGCTTTCAGCACTAAGCCAATTTCCTGAAGCACATTATGCACTTCGAAAGTCTGGATTTTGATTCATACGTGGCYCTCTCAGGATGTGAGTTAAAATRTATTTAAGTCTTTAAAAACTTTTCCTACTTGCTCAGATCACAAGGGYTCATGTAATCAYATGAAAATGGTCATTATGAARAAAACTTCATTAGTAWACCAATATTCCTAAATATGTATGTRCACTTGGGGCATACATATTCATTACATTAATATTTCTTCTCAGTAGTCAGTTATTCRTTGTTTCCARTGTTTAARTAAGTTATCAGAAAATACACTACCAAACCCCTTTATTAGACAATTTAAAGACATTTTTTGGTTGATAACCATCCTTCTTAAAAAGGACWATCATTTGTGGACCATTGATAGGTCTGTGCCAAGAAGAATGAGTCCTRGAGCTGATCAAGGACTGGATTAATGAAATTATTTGGAATTCTTTATGTTTTTCTCTATAGCACTTAGAAGTCATATGATTTAGTTCCTCCAAGAACCCTSAAGAACAGAATTAGATGTGATCTACCCAGTTACCAGCAGAGGGGATAGGGACRCAATCTCATGCACGTGTTTTTTTAAGCCAACTGCTGACACTGAAGAAAGGTTTATGAAAATATTCTATTTTACTCCTCTTTCCACTGAACAAAGCCTTAAGAGGACTTTACCCATAAGTATCCTCCCCTCGCTGACCTCCATCTGTCTCATGAGTAGACTTCAATAGCTCATGGCAATAATTACATAGATCCTTGTAATAAAAAAAATATGTGAGTTAGGCTAAAATAAGAAATAGGAGTCTGCAGGACTGGGGTTCTGYTACATATCCCCCAAAAAGCTGAGCACAAAGGAATGTAGAAAATTTAAGAATTCCTGACAGATATAGGCTAACAAAGGAGTTGCTTGGGGTGTGTTTTATCTGTATGCTGTTACTGACTCAGTACTGAGATTGTTGCTTGTTGAAGTCRGGCTGAGAATAAAGCCACTTTGGTCCAGACTTTTTCACAGGGACTGCAAGAGATCATCACACCCATAGGGGAAAATGAAAATGTTCCATAATTTCTCAGGCTCTTCTGAAATAAAGCTTKTACATCCAACAATAGATTTCAATGTGTTTCTTCCTAGAAAGATAGCCCTTGGTGAACCTTTGCCAGTCTTGGATGCTTGGGGCCATATATAATATTACAGATCTGACTTATTTTGACCAAGCCATACTCAAAATGTTATAATTTTCTCATTTTCCCAGGGGAAATGTCTTCTCAGTGGGGTCCCCATCCCTCCAGTATTTTTGTACACATTTGTCTTAAACCAGTACAGCAGCCTATACTGGTTTAAGATAAATATGTACAAAATGAATGTGAGTAACTGAGGTAGATATATACATTCCAACCTGCCTGAGGAATGGTGACCACTGGTACAGGGATGYTGTAGAACAGAATGGCCAAACTGCCCATTCAGAGCAGCATTAATCAGAAATAAATTGTATCAGAGACACAGCAATGTTATGGGCACTGGCAGGCAAGCTCTCTTGGGCCTTGCTGGGGTGCAAAGGAAAATAACATTCTTTAATGTCACTTAGTGTATCAAAACAACATTGCTTATTAATGAAGTTCAGGTCAATTTACCAACCTCTCTAACATGGATCAATGACAGTTAGAAAATAATACCTAAGMTGTAACTGTAGCAATACATATTAAAAAGTGAAAAAAACCCCACCCTGCAATGAATTGTTTCAAACATGATTTTAATTAAAAAAATAATTTAATAAAAATTAAAATTGTTCAAAGAGGTTAGCAGCTTTTCAAGATGAAGAGTGTTTATGCAGTTTTTCAAAACTCATGCCATGTACAAAGCCCTTGTGACTGTTCCTTGTTCATTTGTTTAAAAATTCATAAACTAGAATTTCTTTCTCTTTGCTTATCAGCAATCACGCTCCATACCTAGAATATTTTATACCTTGCAGCATAAATGGAAAATAACACACAGAACCTTGTATTTATAATGAAAGAAAACAAACCAAAAGCCAGAGTGGAAAGGGAATTGGCTAGTTTAATTGCAYATCAAGGTCAGAAGGAATTTTTTAATTCTGATCTCACCCAATTAGACAACACTGTGAATGTAGGTATGTTTGTGTCAGTATTTGCATTTAGTTATCTTTTTTGTCAAACAGTACCAGAAGTGCAAACCCGTTTATATGTGAAATCTAAAGGAAATATTACTTCAAGTTTTTTACAGAGTATTTGTTCATCTGTTTGTTGAAGTATATGGATTTGGGGATTTGTCATCATCAAATTCATCAGCAGTTTTGTTGGGTTWTTTTACTGTGATGATTGAACAAGCTAGTCAGCTGTCATTCCTACACTATAACTACAAGTGTAATCAAACCTTGAATGCTTTTAGCACTTTTGTACAAAAGAAGGAAAGAATTTTGAATTAAATGTGTAGTTGGTAGTAAATTCATAGTATGATTTTCTACTGCTCATGCCCAGTCTCTCTTCAAAATGCTGTTGTGAAAGAAATGTTATCTGAAGTCAAGCAAATGCACAATTTCCTTCMGATTTATCCCAGCTATGAAGTTTGAAACAGTTTGGAGATATTCCTTTGAAATAATGTTGTGTGAAACTATTTATACATGTCCTAGATTTTCTAGTGTTCATGGTAGGTAAATAAATGACTGGAGTTTGTATGCTAACAAGCTAGAAAGCTAAATGTTCATTAATCAAGGAAATCTGACACAACTCTTTGTCTTTCAAATCAAATAAATGAAATGTGAACTMCAGAAAGTAAATTTTAGGAAATGAAAGGCTGTACGAAAAGAACAGTGGTGAAAGATTTGTTGTTAGCCTAATGTTGTATTTGAAAGCAGCCTGGTCATACAAAGTGTGATGGATTACTGGACTACTCTCTACTTTATTATCTTCCTGTTTGATACCTGTGATCTGTGACCAGTACTGAGCAATGAAGGAGGTTTTTGATTAGATAAAAATCTCCCACACTGTGATTTATACCTACAACATTACAGTTTGCAGGGAACCATAAAAGGATTTTTTGTCCTCTTCTGAAATTAGACTTCCCCAGAGTTTTTTGGGTTCAGGCTCTGGAAAACAGCACAATCTTCTGTTGCTTCAGTCAGCTGCTGTGTGATTCTTTTTTTGCAACACCAAATTATGTCGCAGCCTATATTAACTTTCCCATTTTTGAACATGTCAGTAGACAATATTTGGTTAAATATTTTAAATACATTTAAATAAATAAATACTTCAAGGGTGATTTTTCATAAAGGCAGAGACAGGTATTCTCATCCTAACAAGAGTGCCCTAGATTTTCTACCTGCTATATTAGTCCAAGATGTGATTTATTTTGTTTTTCTTGAGCTCCCCTAGTGATGAGGGGTTTATGCCAAGACTGACTTTTGCCTCAAAGCTCTGTTAGAGGATTGAGGAAAATAATTGACTCAAAGACGTGGGCAAGAAGAATTGAGACATCAGCTGGCAAGCCCATTAAAATGTCAGGCATTATCTCCCCTAAGTGGCAGGAGAAGGCTGCAATGTAAGCTTTAATCTGTTAATCATTAATTTCAGATTATAAGTGCACCGTTCTCCCCCTAGCAGGTCCGTGCACCCAACTTGACTGGGCAAACAGTTTTGGTGGAGCACAAAAATCACCCACATGGCGTGGTGGTTCCTGGCCAACTCAGCAGTGCTCACACTACCCTCTAGCCCCTTCCATCAGCAGAGCAAACACCCCTTCAGCTGCTGGCTCGGGGTCACCCAGCAATTCCATCCCAGCAATGCAGCAGCTGTGTGTGTCTCTTCCTCAGGTTGCTATAGAAAGAATGGTTTCTAAGAGGCATGTTTGTTTCAGCTGCAGGGATGAAAATTAATCATTGCATGTGGCTCATGAAAGACTAGAAGAGATATTTGTGACAGCTGGAAGTTTAGCAGGATGAAGAAAAAGGGGGATGGGACGGAGCAACACAAGGCACAAAGACTGCAATTCTAAACAGGGAGAAAGRGGAAGATTATAAAGGAGAGAAAGACAGGAACACCAGAGTAGAGGAAATCCAGGACTAGGTGAACTGAAGCTTTAAGAAACTACAGAAAAGCAATAAAAATGGGTAGGGAAATGCAGCAAAAGAATGTGAAAAATAGTCAGACTTTACTAAGAAAAAGAAAGAAGGAAGAATCAGGAAATGGAAGAATCAAACTTAGAGAGCCTGCTCCCAGCTTTTGGCTGCATAAACACAAACACCAGCCTTCTTCCTGCTCACTCCAGTGCTTTTGTCTTCATTTGAAGTCCTCTTTTCTCCCTCTTCTTTCCCTGCTCCAGAGCGTCCCATCTCTTAGCCCCCATGTCTCCATGCACTTCTCCATAATGTTCAAGTCTGCACTGCTTCATTCTGTATTTTAAAGTGCACTGTTCCTCTAGTCCCTTACTCTCATGGGAAGAAGACAGTGCTGGTAGAAACTATAATGATTCTATTGCTTGGCAGGTGCCGTGCATTTAGAGGGAGATGTTCACCAAACGGGCTGGGAGAAGATTTCTGTGGATATGGGGCTGGTGAAGTGCCAGTGTAGTGAGGCTGATTGGGGAGGTGTGTGCAGGTCAGGGATAGAAGAGACCTGCATGAAGAAATGGTTGGATGCCTTCAGTCATTGTGCCACTGTAGCCAAAGGTAGACTGAAGGGGTTGTTAATTTAGGGGTGATTYATAAAGGAAAAACAAGGATGGTCAAGCATTTGTCTCCTATGAAAATCTATTGCTTTGGATACCTAGTTCCCTTTGTGCACCTGAAAAATTTCTTCCTTTATTGCTATAGAGAGGGAAATACAGAACAGTACACCATTTCTTTACCAGTTTCCACGTTTTTGTTTTCTGACAATGTTTGAAGACTGAATGCCCGTACGTCTCCTATTAGACAGGTGGTAGGCTAACTATATCAACACCTGGAATGAGCCACGCTGGATCTAATGTGCCAGGGACTAATTCCTTTGACTTGGGGAATAGGAAGCAGTTTAAAAGGCAGGAATACTGTATCAGATGGAGGAGGATTTGACTGTGACCTCTCAGTCACCCAGAGGTTTTCCCTGACTAGAATGAATACTAGAATGACCTCTTGTACTTTCCYGAAATATTAGTTGGTTGAAGCAGTTGTCTGTAACTCCGTAAATACCACAGCATGAGTTCRTATTTCAAGTTCAGTTTGTATTTCTAAAATCTACTGCATTCTAAATTTGGAATTTGCTTTCCAGCCCGGGAGKTTTACTCTATTCTAAGTCCTTGTCATCCCCTCTCCTTCGTGCCGCCTCCCCTTTAACACTTCTGCTCCTCCATTGTTTCAGTTTGCACCAGAAAAGGAAACAAACAAAACAAAAAGGGTTTTTGCCACTAACAAGAGATAGGAACCATTGCCTTTCACTAATCTAGGAGAATCTGCCCATCATGAGCAGCTGGGAYTAGCAGGGGGCAGTGAAGATCAATGTTGCAATGCCCTGAGACGCAGTATTTAAGCATCATTGTCCAGGGCAGGGAAGCTTTAATAAACTCCAAACACTGCTAGCGGGCTTGGGAAATTCAGTATCCTGAATGTTAAATATGAAGGAGGACAAGAAGGCAACTGATGTTAGTGTATGTAAAAATGTCACATGAAACCTCCARATTCTTGACAGCCATGGTATTTATCATTGTGTCAATACTGCAAAATTATACCTGCTGTGAATGCCTTCTTTCACTGTCACTTAAAAAAGTGTAAAACATTGTTTCACTGGCAAGATTTTAAACTAAACTCTATTCRAAGCTTGACACAGTATTCTGAGAAAAACAGACATTATAATATTTTTCTGGTAATAGTCTATTTTCACAGAAAATATTTGTTATTACATTCTGGTATAGTTCAGCCATTATGATTCAAATGGGGCAAAAGGTTGACAGTTTTTGTCTGTTATGATTATAATGATGCTGCTGTGCTGTGAATGCTTTTTTGGGCAGGTTTCCAAAGCTGAAATGATAATTCCATCCACCTTTGCTTTTGTTGAAAAAAAACCCCAGGAAACATTTATTAAAAAARCCCAAAACCCCCAAACATTTATAAAACAAACAAACAAACAAACAAAACCCCCAAAATAACCCAAAACCCCCCACATAATTATACTATATATACAAATACCAGCAAGCAGTGATTTGCAGAAAGGCAGTGCTCAAAAAAGATTTGCTATATGCATATATGAAATTCAGTTAATCATTCTTCTTAAACTTCACCTTGTTTCTCAATGAAATGCATGAAACAATTTCTATTCTATGCAACACAACAGTCTCTAAATGTAGAAAGTTATAAAAACCTGTCTTGACCTCCACCCTGATACAACTAATATTTTAGAAAAGTGAACTAATTTTTGAGGTCRAGATTTGCTGGTATTTTTGAACTATTGGTACATTTGTGGTGCTTGTGAGCAGTTGTCATGGACGTGGGACCAAAGTCAGAGTAAGAGAGATTAACTCTCCTCAAAAACTTTCTATTTGATAATTTCACCTGATGAAATATTTTATTTGCTATATTTTCTTCAACTGTCTTTCTGATGTGGAGTTTACATAGAAAAGCAATGATCTGGATTCTATGAAAACTCCAAAAATACAGAATTAAGCAATTTCTTCCTTCAGCCCATAATGTAGCAGGCTTCTTATGGGTTTGAGTTTTGTACATTTGGAMTTTTTAGCATTGTTTTCTGGATCAAACAAGTCTGGACAATTCCTGTACATTAGTTCTCTAAAGGTTAATTATCTGAGGCATCCAAGACTACTAACAAATTATCATTTCCAAATACTGTCCATGAATCTCAGTAGTTCCTTGATTGCTTGCACTTCTCTAGCCATGTGCCACAATCACTGGAAAACTTTCTTCCTTTGAGCAAGGCTTAACAGCATATTTATAAGAGTTTTGTGATGCAGGAATTATACATATAGGTGTAGGAATGAGGTATATTAGATTGATAAATCAGAAAACCTTTATTTTTTAAAATTTAATTATAATTTCATTATTCCATTTTGTAGGGATTAGAATTGGGACAAATCCCCACAAAATGAGTGATAATAAATGTCCACTAAGGGCCACTCACCATTTGGTTTGTTATGAAATTTCTTGACAGAGAAAGTATTATAGTACTCCATTATTCCATGCAACATGTGCTACAAAGACTTTGTAGCTTTGATCGCTGCCCTTTTTGTGTGTGACTCGCAATTCTTTCAAATAATGGTTCAGATCCTGCCCACACCACTTTTCCAGAGAAAATCTAAGGGCATGAGAAGACACAAAAGGTCCTAGCTGTAAGTTCTAGACTTGATAGCTGAGACTTATAAATCTTCATCTTTTTAATTTTCAGTARTCAAAACAAAAGAGTAGGACCCATGGTCCCCCAGGCCTGTAACCTCTCCATATCAGTGCTAGTACAAGATACTGCTTAGGACAGGGTGTGTGACTGGCCACAGCCTACAGCAGCCTTTAGCTTTACCTGCACCTTCCCAGCCAAAGTTTCCCAACCAAACCAAATGAGTCTCTTGCTGGGATTTTTTTCTCTTTTTTTAATCAAAGTAGCATGTTTGACATGCACGTTTAACTGATGCTTTGCTGTCAAGGAGAAAAGTTGTTAGGAATTTTAATAAAATTTTTGTACTGAATTCTTCTACTGTAATAGAATCAAAATAAGAACCTGGCTAAAATTCTGTGGCTGGTTGACTCATGCWGTTAGGAGTGCTGGAAAAGCACGGAAAGGTATTTTGTCCAGAGAACTGGCATTGACTTTAATAGAACTCCCATGTACATTGGATTAAATCATCAGCACTTGAACAGCTATTTCCAGAGWAGGAATTGGCCACAGCAGAATTGAAAAGCAAGCCACAGAGAACTGCTGAAATGCCCATATTTCAAAGTTTTAAGGGATAGTAAGAGGAGAAAATATAGGAGGAAAAGCAAACATGTATTTGCTATTTTAGTTTTAATTGAGAAGGATTTTAATTTGTTTGTTAGGGTTTTTTTCCCATTTTTGTTTGTTTGGTTTTTTCATTGCTGCAGACACAGACTAAAGGCTCACCTTAAGCATGGTCACAATGTGAATACAGAGTTTTAGGGTTTATTATATGCCTGATTCTCCAGTCTTTCAAGCAACCCATGAAGTAAATATACTTTCTTGCTGTCTTGTTCCCTGCTGCCATGACCCTGCAGGAGGCAGGATCACTGTTCTGCTTTCCTTGTGTGTACCAGTGGACTCACTCGATTGAAACACCCCCTAAACTGGTGTAGCAACAGCACCATCATTTTTCTGTATGTTCAGGCATCCTGTTAAATATCTGTTTCTGCTCTCTCATCTGCTATCTCTGTTGGGCAAGGCAGATCTGGAGCCCCTACTGTTCTTTGTTAGTGCACCAAATTACATTCTTAGGATGATGAAASTTCTTATTTTCAGAAAGCAGCCATGTCTATCCCAGCGAAATCAATTCTAGAAATAAATTGTTCACTACTGATCACRGCAACTGTGGATTTGATGTTGAGCACACATCAAAACTTCATCTCCCTCTAAGATGCATTTGGTTCTGTATCTCACAAGTCTTGAATTTCTGTATTAAAACATCAGTCACCAGATACAGTTGTCACTGCATRTTTTAGTGAACCTTGTGCTGCCTCTAATGGCACATCTGTTTTAAGATTTGTCCATTATGCATAATGCATTGTAGAGATCTTAAGCCTAAATTAGATTAAATAACCTTTAAATAATCTGGCTAGTTAAAAAAAGAGCTCAAAACCACAATGGTAGATACATAATAAAACAAGTGAAGCTGTTAAGCACTCTAAGCAGTTTAAGATTCAAAATATGGAAAACATGTAGTTTGGGAAAGTTAATGAGGAGAAAAGAAAAAAAAGAGAGATCTCGTTTTCAATATACTGCTGTCCTGTTAAGGAAGAACAATGAGACTGTGACCATAAACACCTTAATTACTCCCCAAGTACCTATTGTGATAACCTGCATCCATACYGTCACAGTACAATGGTATATTGCTGTCTCATGGTAAGACACAGTTGTGTTTCTTSTAGATGGGTTGCTATAGCCACACACAATTAATGAAGTTTTCTGAGGMTAGGCAGTCTTACCCAAGCATGCTGTAAAGGGAAACAAAACCTTGTTTCAGCCTTTAGTCCCTCCTGGCCCATCCACTTCCCCACTTCTTAAGAAAACTGCCCTGTTTTGTTCTGYACTGCATTCCTTGTTGTGAGGGAAGACATACAGCCGTGACTCATGGAATCCCTTTCCAAACAAACTAGTAGACAGAAAATAACATGCACAACAAAGCCATTATTTTTCAAACATATAATAATAATAGCAAAACTCACAGTTGTTTTGCCCTCTGCCTCCCCCCTCCCATTCTCTTGGGTCTCCAGGCTACTGGAAGGATGCAGAGGTCTGCAGTTTCAGCAATGACCTTTCTCCTAACATGACCTATCTGGGCAGAGTGGGGTAGGTTCCCTCACAGCATCCTGAAATGGGAGAGCAGTAACCCTGCATGCKAGCACTGTCGATGATACAACTTCTTGGGCAGGATAATTTCAGTGATTAAGGATGGGCACACCTGTCATGTAGTCTTCTGCAGTGGGGTAAAAATTTATGCAAACAAGTTGCCTCAACTGAAACTACAAAATCCTTGAGCTTCATTTTGTGCTTCATTGACTRGGAAGTGAAAAGACTTCCCTTTGTTAAATCATGTTTTGCTGCCAACTTCTGCAGTTCCCTTGGACAATYCAAGGCAGGAGGAAGGATCCAAGGCAGTGTTTCATGCACTCTCCCACATCATTTAACATCCCTCAGGCACGTGCWCCAGCCTGCTGTACATGGGCACTAACAATGGAGGAAGGTAGTTGCCAGGGTTACCACAGCCTGTCAAGAAAACCAAAGTGAAAGAGCCACACAGGCCAGCATAATTCCTGTCAAGTGTGTTGCCTCACATGCTGCCTTAAGCTGTGCTGGAAGARAAGGCAATCTTTGACAAGCATGCAGAAAGGAGAGCTGTACCGTGGCTAACAGCTTAGTGTAAGAGGCTGCTGATCTGCAGGTTGGAAAGACACCAAATACCCGTCCCTACAAATCAGATCACATCTATTGGATACCTGGATAGAGCTGCCTCAGCTAGGGAAATAATTAAGAAAAAAAAGTGCTAAACAATAACCACATTAAAATCCACAAATCAATAACTGGAAAATATAGCATTGCAATCTCCTTTTCTTTTTTCTTAATACTTTTTCATTTTCTTGAACAGCATTAAAATGCCTTTCTTATATTATTTAATATCAAACCATAATTGCATTTGCTGTACTTTGGCTGCATTGYAAGGTTAATATAGAGATGTACTTTATAGACAGCCTGTCTAAAAGAAAATAAGTCTTCATAAAAAGAAGACTCTTTATTCATCATTGCCACTGCATCACATATGAGCAGGGGAAAGACATCTTAATTCTTTCAAGGCAACAATGCCCTGATATGGACTTCAGAAATGCAGGAATAAAGTGGCAAAGAAATTGTCAGCTACTAGCAGTTAACAAAATCTCCAACCAAATCCAAACTGCTGAGCCACCAGTTCTCTCTATAAAGCACTGACTTAGACCAGTAAATGCAATTCTCTCCAATGACTTTAAAGAGAATTCAGTGACTACCTTGCAAGCCTACAGGACAGCCATCTAACCCCAGGTAACTCGAAAACCATCCCTAGACTTTTTAAGAAGAGTAAAATCTAAATGATAAGATAGTTTAATATGTGCCAGTCCATTATATCATCTAAGTTCCTCACTCTACTGGTTTAGGGCAACTTTGGGAGAACACCTCCTAAGGGGCTCTCCCTCCCTTCCCAACCCCCCCAACCCAGCTGGTTCGGGAATAACTTCCTCAGAGAGAACTGGGAAAAACCTGTTTATTCAACAAGTCAAGCCCAGCACAATAAATTGAACAATWCCCGATGACAAGGACTTTGTGCTGCTCTGGAGAGATGAGGAAATTCAGGCAGAAGATCCCCCCTGAAGATGGTGGCTGGGGTCTCAATCTCTCTGGTGCCGGGAGAAGTTGCTGCGCAAGGTGGATCTTGGTGGGTCCCAGGTGTGAGCCCTCCAGTGCTCCCCCGTGTTCTCAGTCCAGAGAGATTAGAACAATTCCAGGGAAAGGCAAAAAAAGCAAAAACAAGAAAGTTGAAGGAAAAACTAGCTAGCTATCCTAACTAACTAAAAAAGCAGAAGCAAAAGCAAGCAGTGAAAAGAGGAAAAAAACCAAATCTTCTCCGTCTCATACTGTTGTTATCAAAACTCCAGACACTCAAGGTCACTCAGAGGAGCAGAGCATCTGAAAAAACTGTGCCTCCTCCTCCCCCCAGACCCAACACCACAGTGCACAGAATACAACATCCCACACAAATTCCACAGACGATTGGGGATACAAACATCATWATGTCACCCTAGGACACYTACCTTACAGAAAAAAGATAGAGTTTCTGTTCTAAACATAAGYTYTTTGTCCCTCAGTATTTGTTTTTCAGGACCCTGAGAGAACAACAGTAAGAATGTGTTAGTAGCTTTGTACTTCCTTGATATATCTTTCCTTCTTTAGGAATCTTAAACCTTTCCTTCCCCCCTCTGGTATCCTAAACTAAACTAAATACAGATTTTTTTTTTTCCCACCTCTTTCTGGAACAGATGTAAATACTTGTAATCAGARGGAAAATTGTCATTCACTCACTACAGGTGTCTGCTGAACTGAAAGAAAAGATATCAATATCTGATTTTTTGGTAAATTAATGTTATTCAAGAGTGGCACTGGAATCCCCTTTTATTTCTAAGGCTTCACAAAAGAACTTTCCCTCTCAGCCCTAACTGATGGTGACTAGTATATTTTCCTTATGTTTCTCCAAGCCACAGTTAGCTTGATATATGAACAYGAGAAACAGGAGAGAAAATGATGCTCCCAGGAAATCTGATGAACAATACAATTGCTCCATGCCTGCAGGAGAAGAAAGTCCATGAAGTTCCTTTCCTATTGCATGTGTATTTATTTGCAGCAGGTTCAGTGACTTTTTTTTTGTTGTTGTTCTTTATTTTTCATTTTGTACTTGAGACTATTTGAAGCTGGGAATGTGATTCAGAGATAACATTGCACAAAATACAGAGGCATATAAAATTTCCTGCATCTGAAGTTCCTCAAAGATATTTTTCAGAGSCCTCTATCTAGGTAAAAAGCAGAAGAAAACATGTCCATTGAAGGTCAAACTGGTCACAGACTGGTAGATTTTCAAAGGGTGTTGATATATGTCTCCTCTGCAAGATAATGTGTGAGACAGATTCCTGAGATGGTGTAGCAGAGGTATTTTGAAAGCCTGGCCAGTATTCTGAACAGAGCTGTCCAGCACTGTCATWTGTGCACATTAATTCTCTGGAGTAAGATCACATGTGCTCGACAYAGCTCAGCAGACTGTCACCCACCTYGRCCCTTAAGATTCTCAGTAGGAAACAGCTGCTTAGGTACTATAGTTTAYTCACAGTGAGCAAGAGATTTTAACGCTTATTGTACACTTCCTGAATGATCCTGCACTAAACCTGAATGATAGTTACCTCATCTGTTTGAATATCTCACAGGTGTTACCACCATGGTTTTTGTTTACTGCCCAAATATGAGTTTMTTTAATTCCATTTTCATTTTATTTAAATTATTTTTTGCATTTCATTGCTTGCTTGCTTGCTTGTGTAAGGTTGCTGTTTTCTTTTCTGTTTTCATGACCCATTTTCTGATATCCTCCTGAGTCCTTCAGTCATCCTTGAGATGCACTGACTTGGAACACTGTAGAGATAATTTATTGATATGGWGCTCTTTATGATGTTTTAAAAAATGGCTTCCAGATTTTTTTATTGGAGATGCCCAGGGGACTGAGCCCTCTCTTCATATATACAAAATATATATCAGGACTGAGATCAGTCCTGATCTCAGAGCATTTAGGTGTTTATCAGTGATTCTATGGTTCTGTCATTCTTTCTCAAAGCAAATACAACACATTCTTCTCACTATGTTACTTTCCATTTTCCTACAAAGCAGATACAGTGCAGAGCAGTTGAAAAGCTTAATGTAGCCATATTTTGAATTAAAAGAATAGTTATAAATACATCGAATTTTTGGGAACAATTAACTCCAAACATCTATGGCTTTTTTGGGAACAATTAACTCCAAACATCTATGCTATTAAATTGTTCATAGACAAGAAACACCTCCACATGGGCCTGCCACCATCTCCAAGTGGTTGGAGAGGTTCCTCATATGGTTTTTGTTTATCTGCTYACTCTTTCTCAGACAGTTTTAGGAAGTTGTAACAGGTCAGGAACCATTCCCCAAAGACTTGTTGGATGAAGACATCTGGTTTTAGAAAGTAGAGTTCAGTAGTCTGAAACTGTGACAGTCTCTGCCTCCTGTTGGTGCCAGAGATGTGACTCAGGTACCTCTATTTCCCAGAGACATAGTCAATGTGTGTGCAGGAGAAAAAGGTCAGTGGGTTTGAAGCTTCCTYATAGTGGATTGCATGTGGCAATGCCTCTTCCAGGTGATAGGTWTGGTGTTGTTTGGTACTCTTGAATAACTGTACTGGGAAAAAGAGAAATTCACTGTATAAATCACTTCTGACAAAGCTTTCCAGGCAGCTTGCCAAGAAGGAGAAAAAGAGAGGTTCAGAAGGTTCAAGACACTATTATGCTGTCTCTGCTTTGGGAGCATAATGATGGGAAGCTATCAAATCTATGCCATGTGAGTATCAGCAGCTGAGGCTGTTTGAAAGGAGACTTTCACCAATATTTTTCACCTCTTTCTAAATCAAACCGGACTCCAAATCTGGCATTTTAACAAAGTCACAAAACTTACCCAAAATGGCAGTTTTAAATTTGGAGTGAGCTGTTCATAAATAGGGAAAATCTTCCATCAAAAGAGAGGCACCTTTATCTTTAACAATTCATTTAATGTTGCAAAAAGCAGGTGGATTCTCCCAGCCAAAGGCTGATCCTAAACAAATCACAGGTGGTGTTTTATCTCAAAAGATTTCCATATTATTGTTTTGCTCAGTWTATTACTCATGTACAAGCTCAACTGAACACTTTAAGATTTAGTTAATCTAATCCAAGCCTGAATTTGTGAGCTGTTGTAAAAGCTAGGAGTTTGGCACAGAATTTGATGAAGCTTTCTGCAGAGAGCCTGGATGGAACTTTGGATAATAGAAGGAGCTGTCTTCRCCCTCTTGATACCATAATTCACACCAAGGAAATATGATTATACTGCAGTTAGAAAGAAGATCACATTGAAAGATCACATTTAATATAGAGAAGTAGAGAGGAGGATGAAGGTCACTGAAGAGATATTTAAAYTTCTTCCTTAAATAAGTAATCATGCATGGGAAAAGTCTTGCTGAAAAAATAAAGTATATCTGGAAAAGAAACATGAACTGTGACTTTTGAAAGATACACCTAAGTGTGAATTTTCTAAATCACTCTCTTGTGATATATTGGTTTGTGCAGGAAAGTGTCTCTATCATATTTCATTTAGGTTTTTCATTTAGCCTTTACTTTAGGCATTTGCTTTTATATTTTTTAGATTCTTTGTGGAAAAAAGTAAATTGGGAATAAGGTGGTTTCTTGGAAATATTTGCACCTGTGATTGCTTCAGGAATGTGTCTACCTATTTTCATTAAGAAAAAATAAATAAAAAGCTAGATTTAAGTTATGTTTAATAATGACAGGAACATATGGCCTGCTGAAATCCAAGAACTATGGAAAAAGTGTAATAAATGCCACACAGTGGGAAAAAAGGCCACTGACTCTTGAAGTCTTTTCACTGCTTGAGCATTTAAAGACAAATCTCAAGTGATAGACAACAAGGCTGAAGTGTTTTTTGAAAGTGCCTGCAAATGTTTATTCATGGAARTTGTTCACTCTCCACAGCCACGCAGGGAAAGCAACTTATACATATGCAAATAACACTGAACTCTGCATTTGTATGTGAAATTACCTGATTGACATTTCAAATCACTGAGTCTTGTGCAGTTACTAGAGTTATTCAATTGCCTCTATTTAAAAATTCAGCCTTAAGGCACAATTTTGATGAAAATAAAAGTATATCCAAGCATCCTCTGACAAACTTTGCTTTCTTTGACATTCTTTGCAATACCCTATATCCTACTTTATTGAGATTGCACCTATAGAAAGGTAATTGTGTTACAATTGTAAGGCATGCATTTCTTTTGACATAAGAGCCCTTTACTATGCAAGACATTAAATAAATGACAGTATAATTCAGCCTTGGTTGCAATAAATTATTCATTTTTTCTTGAGTACCTGGATTTGAACAATTGAAGAACTTTCCCTCTTCCAGCAGRAGTCTGCAGTTTCCCAGCCTTTTTCGCACAGTTTCTTGGTCTTAGCCTTATAATAAGAAAAAACAGGGTTTTTTTCAACAGAATTAAAATTATGCTTCTCGTTCATGTCTTTGTCTGGTCAGTTCATGACTTGCAGAGTTCAGAGTACATTTTGTGTGGGGTGGGGTTCACGTCACAGTGTCACACTGCCCTGTCTCAGTGGAGAACTTGGGCTCTGTGAAGGTGCTCACACTCAGGTGGGAGGTTTGTTTCCTCYTGTAGAAGCAGCTGGAGTTTGGGCAGGATACCCTATCCTAGATGTCTGCCTGCAGGCAACTGAATCAAATCTATCCACAGTAAAGACAATGAAATCTGTGAAAGGACTTAGATGGCTAAAAGTGGTGCCTGGTTTCTCTGAGTGAGCAGTCATTTCTCYACATGTCATGGTTACATTGACGAGATCTTCAGGGACTGTAGTGATAATTTAAGCATTCTACACACTTCTGAGGAAGGAAAAGTAGGTTTCTTTTTCTAACAGCTGAAACCCACACCCAAAGCCTTTGCAAAAATATCTCTAAAATGAAGCTGTCAGATAAGAAATGCAGACAAAGAAATGCATCTTAATGACTGTCCACATTGGTGGTCTCCTTTTCTTAGCTGYATTCCAGCTATCTATCTTGTAGCTCAACAAACTTCAGCAGTCAAAAACAAAGGATAAAGAGAGCATTGATTTCCTTGACACTGTGCATTATGTGYATCCATTCTCAGTTTTTCATAGAAATGAAGGATGACTTTTATCTTAGTGCTGTTGTATTACATTTGGCTACAGCCCAGCTGAAGCATGAYCCAAAGAGCATCCATGGCCCAAGTYCTTCAMATCCAGGTTTTTCCTTAGAGGCATTGAAAGTCAATTAGAAAGAGCATTCAAACTACTCCTAGATACATTGTCATGGAAATATCTCKTATTCAGTCGAATTGTTCAGCGAGTTACTGTTGTTACTATTGTCAATAATTTTATGCAAAATAAACACAGATGTCAAAGYACAATAAGAAGGTAGCCAAGCTTTATTTTGGAATGAGTAATTTAAAAATATTTATTTAATTATTTTCACCTTTCTTTCTTAGTTTATCAGTAGAGAAGTCTGTAAAAACCTGTAACTTCTAAGATATTTTATCATCTTCACAACCAAACATACACACAGAGCTTTGCTTTTATTAATTAGAGGAATCCAGAAGGTTAAGCCTATTTTTTGGAGGTCTTGTTCCAACAATTTGATCCTCAAATATTAAGCCACAAGCCTTAGTGAGGACTTACTGTACATGTGCAAAATTTGTGGCAGCAGTCACAGCTTCTGAACATTTAATTCATACCGTGTTGTATCAACATTATTTCCTGGAAGATGTCAGGGGCATTTAAAAGCAGCTGCTGGCCAAATCCTTTACTTAGGACACTTGAGCAGGAAGAACATATGCTAGAATGAGACTCACAAAATAGCAGTGTTTTTAAYAAGCAACTTTCCTTCAGTAGAAAAAGATTAGGGAATACAGGAGCTAAAGGCAAATAATTATCTATGAGATGCCAAACTAATCAGTAATTGGTGGCAGAGTAACATTGAGTGTATACTTATGTAAACTAAAAATGTTCTCAAGCTGATGTCTCTACCTGCTAATTGTTCTTCTGTTATAGTGTTCAGTAGATATCAACATTAAGCTGAAGTTCACACACAAGCTAATTCAATCAGCAGAAGTCCCATTTAGGATGTCACAGAACTGYCATGATTGCATCTATCCCTGCTTCCTACACCTCAGTGCCAGTCCTACTGACTTTAGCTGGTTTTGGATTGGAGATTATKGTTCCTTCTGGTACATTTATGGGGGTTTTATTAATATAGTATTTGGAGTGTTGGTATAGTTCAGACTTCCTTCCCAATATTATTAAAAATATCTTTCTAGATTCATTACTGGAATGCTAGAAAATTTTCTTTTTGGACATCTGTGTTACTACCTTTCTACAGGTTTTTCCCTTGCTGCAGATTATATATCATTGTCAGACTTTTAAGCAACCCTGTGTCTTGCATGTTATGTTGGAATTCACTGCAGATTTCCATCTGAAAAATACCAATGGGATCATTTGAAAGGAYTTATTTATATTTGTTGTCTACCTATTGGGGAGATTTTTTTGCTGGTGAATCCCAAGTTAGTGGCAGTGCTGTTTGCTGCCTCAAATATCACACTTGGAACTTGACACATTTCAAAGGAAAGGAAGATTTTCAGCTATTTCAAATATTCTCTTGCTTTGGAATGTAAATGAATTGAATATTTAGCAGAATAAGGGATACATGTGATTCTTGTAATAATCCATTCTTAGTTAAAAAGGTGTTATTTGTTAAATGAGCATTCCTAGAAATTTGTGGATATTGAGTTAATAAATGTGAATATTCATATAAGAGTTAGACAAAATGCCATTGTTAAATAGTGTTGAAAAGTGAGAATTTGGCTCTGAATCTGAGAGAGATCAGTCAGTACRCTATTGTAACAAGGCAGGTTTAAATGTGTACCATCACAGTGTTTTGTTAAAGTCTTTATTTAAAGGATATTCCTTCTTTTGATGTTCTTGCTCATCTTCCTGTTCTTGCACKTATCTTTTGTCACAAGAACAAGACATCTGAATTTCAATGCCCAACATGGGYTTGTGAGATATCACAGCATAACTAAGCTGTGCTGCTTTCACCTTTTCAAAATTCAGTAATTTGAGTGTCTGAGGCTGTGGTTCTTTCTGGCAGCTGCCGACTCTGCAAGAACAGAGGAGATCAGTCAATCAAAGTCTAGAATAAGTAAAAGGTCAGAGGAGTCAATACATTGCTGTCCTTCACAGGCTGTGTGAGGTTCTAAAAACCCATTCATGTGATATGAAAGGAAGAAAATATCTGTTCTGTTGCGTGACTTGGTCACACAACATGAAACATAAAAGAAATAGGAAATAGAACTCGCACAGCCATTTCCATTTTGATTTTACCTTGGTAATATTATCCCCCTCTAAGGCTCTAACAGATAAYGGGATAGATAAGTGATGTTTCTGGTAAGCATAAAAATGGGTTGAAAGTTTGAAACTTTTTTTCTTGTTTACTGTTGTTTCTATCAAGTTTGAACTAATTCCTTTAAAAATACAGCTTCAGGCTTGAAGCTCTGCAGATGTTAAACTGACARGGATTGGGCTGGTATCTGTACTAATCAAGCTTCACAGTGATGGGAAACATATTAAAGTGCTTATTAAGGCCATCCACATTTTTCCTGTCTAACACCTTTTCCTTAAAAACCAAAAAAATCTTTCATTTTCTCACTCCAGCTGTGCTTTAGTGGTATTGCCAGGTATTCCAGGCTCTCAAGTTGTCTCATCCAGAGTTTGTAAGACCTGATCATCTTCCCCAGAACACTTGATTTCCATCAGTTGAAACCTTCCAGGTACAAARATACATTGTTACACTATTGATGAGRAAAARTAAAAACAAGAGCCTTAAATATGGACGTTTTTTGGTGGCAAGGGAAAACTTCACAACCTTTCTGCTGCCTTCTCCAGACCCTACTTGGCCATAAATTCTAAGTATTTAAAATCACCCTCAAATGGGGCAAAGTCATCGACTTTGCCTCTAGGACAGGTGATAGAAAAGTGGGAGAAGTGGCTGATAGACCAGAAGGCTGTGCTGCCATTCAGTGAGAGCTGTCCAGGATAGGGAACTGGGCAAAAGGAACCTAATGAAGTTCAGCAAAGGCAAGTATAAGGTTCTGCCCCCAGAGAGGAATAACTCCATACACAAGTACAGGTTAGGGGACAATCTGCTGGAAAGCAGCTCTGAAGGGGGGCTTGGACTTGTTGATCTCCAGACATCCCTTCCAACCCCAACCATTCTGTGATTCTGTGAATCTGTGATAACTTTTTTACAACTTTTGGAAGGGGAGATTTGTCTCTATGAAAAAGGGAGCCTGCCCACACTGAAGAAAGCTAGCAGTCTGTGTAAAGAGCACCAAAGGTGCCTTAATCAGAGTCAGAGGACTGGGTAAATCAAAATAAAAGGCAGTGAGTATTACCTACTACACATAGAGGAGAAGGTATTATTTTAAGATGCTATAAAATTACAAATTATTGCCCTAAATAATTTTTCCATGGAGCCATGGCAGTATTACCTTCTTTGCTCTCAGTCTATTATATTTTTAATTCTGAGCTCATGTTCAGGGTCTCTTCAGATGGCAAAGCACCTGCTGCCTGACTACATCATAAATGAAGCACCTCATCTTAAAACAAGCTGAGTTCATTTGATGAGATTTCCTAGGCAAATGCAATGAGTCTKTCATTGTAAAATCTGAAGTTTAATTTTCTACCTTTATTTAGAGGCATGAATCTGAGATTGGCATTTATAAGACTGCAGCTTTTGAAAAACTGTCAGAATGCTTGCTTCTCCTCACACTTGCACAGAAAAGTGCACAAAAGTGCTTTAGGAGCAAAATCTATTCATGTTTTTTGAGACAGAGCCATCACATTGTTGAGCTTGTCTGGAGGCTTGGAGGTATTTTTCTCCTGAATTAGAAACCTTTGTCATCTACATGGTGGATATGTGGGATAGACTGTTGAATTATTCACRGCCTTATTGGATCTTGTATTGGCTTTTGCCATAAACAACTTATTTTAATGTAGGTAGACATGAGGTTTTGACTGAAATTTACATGATTTAAAATGSATAGCCATTAACATAAATTTATACAAGACTGAAGAAAATTGTCTATAAGTTTAMACCTGGAAACAAAACCCTTAAACAGAGTTAGGAAATCCTTTTTATGCAGTCATCCTACTATATACTTAGTAGCCATTGTCGTAACTGGGACAGTGGAGAAAGTGAATTATTACTTTGCCCTACAATGACAAATTTACATTATTTTCCCATTTTGAAACCGTTGTGCAGCTAAATCTTAAAAAAAAAATAAAACTGACGTCATGTCTTCAGTGTTACAGCCACTGCTAAGAGTATAGTGAGGTTCCTGTTCTCATAATATTGCYGAACAACTACTTATTAGAGTGATAACCTCAATTTCCAGAATTATAGATTAAAACTGGGTTGAAAAGGAACTCTGGAGCTGATTTATTCCAATACCCTAYTCAAAGGATGCCTAAATTTAGGTGAGGTTCAGAGTCATAACAACTWTTGAAAACTACAGGTGGGCGTTACAGACTGAGGGACTGATCAGRTTTTTCACTTACATCATTTGCCACTCAGGTAACTTGCATTTGTAGACTCATTGAATCATAGAATGGTTGGGGTTGTGGAGGACCTGCAAGATCACCTTGTTCCAAATCCCCTGCTGTGATCAGGAACACTGGACCAGGTTGCTCAGTGCCTCATCTGTTCTGACCTTAAAAAATTCCACTGTCAGGATATCCATAACTTATCTGGGCAACCTGTTCCAGTATCTCACCATCCTCACAGTCAAAAATTTGTTCCTAATCTAAACCTACCCTCTTTCAGTTTAAAGCTATTCCCCCTTGTCCTATCACTACATGCCCTTGTTATAAAGTCTCTCTCCAGCTCCCTTGTAGAGACCCTTCAGGTGCTGGAAGGCTGCTCCAAGGTCTCCAGGGTCTTCTCTTCTCCAGGCTGAACAATTCCAACTCTCAGCCTGTCTTCATAGRAGAGGGGCTTCAGCCTCATGGCAAAAGGTCTTCCTTCAAAARTACTGCCCTCTTGAAGATAAGTGCTCAAGTAGCTCTCATGTATGTTAACAGAAAATCAGAGGAGCAAGCTGGGGAGTTCAGAGGTAGATGTGTGTCAAAAGGAAGAAGGTCCAGATGAGGAGAGGGGCAAGCAGAACAAACRAGGAAACTATCAGGGAACAAAAGAATCACTAAAATTTTCCCTATGTTGTCTACATGTCCCTGTAATTTGCACTGCTGCTGTATCACTAGATTTTGTATATGGGCAGACTTCTGGAGATATATATCAAAMTACAGTTGTCTGAATAATCAAGGCAGACCTTTGTCTGTTGAACTGTGCTACGTGCTTGGGCTACAYAAAAGTGACTGAGATCAAGAACACCTCTCACCTCAGTTCCCATCCCCAGACCCTTTCTCATTCTCTCTTTCAGTGTGAGTTTACACTGCACAAGGACTCTGGGAGTTACTGAGGTGGGTTATGATCCTCACTGAAGAAGAAGTAAAAAAAGCACTTGTATGTGTGATTTGAACAGAGTTGTGATCTGTCAGCACAGGGAGAAGCTGCCAGTGCTGTAACTCATGGAGGGTGAAGGTGTAGTGACTCCAGTGAAGGAAGGGGATTGGGATTGTCACACATGAAACCTGCTTGTCCAGAGTATGGAGCTGGGAACCATGACTGTAAAAGACAGCATTCCTGGAACTAGAGAAGTTATAAGCTTTAATAGAAACGTTTAAAAGGTCCCCTTAAAGAAAATTATTTTGAACCTGAGAGGGAAAGTATTTCAGGCAGGTGTCAAATGAGATTGCACATGGATGGAAAGAATTATTATCATTTGSTTAAGCAAATTCTGGGAGCTGACCYTAACTGAACTTCTGARTGTTCCATGTTTGACCATCATTTGATCACTCTGTATAAATAATCTTATTTGAATTTAAAAAAGGAAGAAAATTCAGTCTGCAACTCCATCCTTAACAGCCGTCTCCTGCTGAGTCTTTTTATTTCCTCCCACATGGTACTTTGGATCAAAACGCTTAGGAAAAGATGAGCAATAATATCTGGGCAAGATGATAAAGAAAGGGATGCCTGTTCCCAAAGTGACAGTGGGGACTGTGTGTTTTTGTTCAAACAAAAGACATATTGGCTACTGTGAGACTCATGAAGGCTCTCAATGGTCTGCAGGGCCTTTTGAAGACTGTATAAACATGAAAAAAAGCAGAGACTTGTTTGGTGAGCTAGAAATAATTCAGCAGTACAGATGAATCATGCTGTAAGAGAAGCAGAGGGGGTCTTACTAAGGAAAAATAAAATCCAAAGTCTTCCACGTTGGATTTTGYTAAGCTGAAGCAATAATATTATTTCAAAACAGGTAAAAAACACATTTATGTGGTGCTTTTGCCATGGCATTGTATGCTCTTTYGTCCAGAAAACCCCACAGTAGTGTTTGCTTGCACATTTGGTAATTCAGAGCTCAGTTTGGCAGTACTCAGTAGTTTTCTCCTCAAGGAAATTATTGTTGCACCAAAAGGTTGTCCTCTTAAATAAATACTAAATAACACTTATGGAATTGTCTCTTTTAATATTTTACTTAGTGCAACAAACTTTGCTTTCTTATTTTCTGATTTTTCTGTTGTTGCAAAGGCAATGATTGTTTCCAGTCCTCCCTTTAAAAATATTGAAATAGAGATCTAATGTATCACCATTTCTATGGGAAGTAGAAGGCAATGTATATGAGTTAATAAGAAGGTTCTTTGAGATKTGCCATTGCATAAAACACTCAGCTGACACTTATGATGGAATAATCTTTAAGGATAAAACTTTATCCTTTTAAAAGGATATTTATATTTTACTTGTGTATTCTCCCTCTGGGCTCACTGGTTAAACAGGGGCAATTCCAGGACAAAATTCATCTAAATTAATCTGAACCATTTAAAATTTTTATCATACAGTGGTACCTCTGAGAATAGAGGGATTTGATATTTCAGYCTTTCAAACATGCACACTTTAGAGTGAGGTGAATTCCTTCTTAGGGCCTAAGAGGGCTTTTCATTTTCTTATTCTACATACTTTCACATTTTATGCTTCAAATTTTTCCCTCATAATAATTTAAAGTGTAAAAAAACATGGATCCATGACAACATGATTTTTACAGGCATAGTCATAATAGTCCATGTATCTACACTCTCCTTTCAAGAGTTATTTAGGTCATACAATAATCTGCAAGGGAACATGAGACCAACAGCCTCAGAACTYGCCACTAAAAATATTTGCATGAATAAAGCATACATTTTGGAGTGCATTAACTCTTCAAAACTTGTCTTGAAGAAGTCAGTCTTTATTTTTCTTTTACACATATTTTTCAGTGTTATTTCTTTCCTCACAGTCAGTAGCTAAGGCAGAAGAGATGGAAGAGGTAACTACTGCTTTTCTTGCTGCTGCAATGATATTTTTGAACAGCTGGGAACACTTGTGTACCAATTTCATTGTCTGATGGCAGGGTCACTGCTAGCTTTTTCCAGCACATCCATCTTGCTGCCCTGCTCCTGCACAACAATGGGGGTTTCATACTATTTTCCCTTTTCCTGAGTTTGACTATTCATCATGAAGGTGGAAATAATGGCCCTAATGGCTATCAAGTCCCTCCCCTGCTTCCCCTCCTTGTTGCTCAGTGTGACCCTTTCATTCTCTTGGCCACACAGACACAAAAAATGTCCCAATGGCAAAGAACTATCTGCTCCTAAGCATGCTTTACATTGATTCCCTCCCTTTTCTTCTTCCATCCTTGCCTTAAAGGAAGAAAATTGCAATGAAAAAAAAAAAGCAGCATCTAGGTCCAGTAAGTTTCCATTGTCCAGGATGTTCTTGACCCAGGCAATTCCCCTCCACCACTCATTATTCATTTCATTTGGATGATTAAATTAAGCAGAAAAGGTTATTTTGTTGGGAAAGAGCCTGTATTAGTTGCATGAAAGCTGTCACTGTTCCGTTTTGGCTTAGTCTCCTCTCTGGCTCCCAGTACTAGCTGCCGTTCCCCTTTCACTGAATTTCTAGCTTCAGGCACCTCTCTAGTCCTCAAGATCTCTATTTTTTTTTTTTCTTTTCCAAAGTGACTATGACATTACTGAATCTGGAGCTATTCCCCTGGCTCTGAAGCCTTCACAGTTRTTTTGATATTGATGAATACTGCTTGCTTTCTATTGTTTGCCCTCTGGTCTGCTATGGCATTAGATGTGCCTGGTGCTGGAGGGAGGTTGGAGATACCACACCTCACTGGTACTGGAGTAATGGTTCTTGTCCAGGGAAATTGATTCTTTTTGCCTTCAAGTAGTGAGAGACCATATGAATTGTTTGGCTGACCACCACTCTCTGTTTTCTTGCACAGCTCCTTTTGTTTGCAGCTGTCCTTGTGTGCTCCATAAGATCAGTTGAGCAGAGATAGCTCTTTTGTGCAGGCATCTATTGATTAAATCCTGGGCTCTTTAAAACAAATGCATTAGTGAGTGCAAAGACATTAACTGAGAAGCTTTTTTCTTTTCATACTGAACCTTCTTAAACAGCAAAAATAYTTTAGATATTTACATATTGTTTAAATCTTAGAACAGAACAGAGCAAAAGAACCTGATGTTTCTTAGTTTGTGAAATTTTGGAATTTTTGAAATTATATTTTGGAGGAGAAAAATTAACCTGACTCTTTTGTTCTACTCAAGTGGCAATGATGTAAGTAGAAATTAATAACAAAAATAATTTTCTGAGGTATTTTAACAAAATTAAAAACACTTCCTGTGTTGTGTGTTGGCTGGTGTTGTCCATCTCATTGGATTTTTTGTAATTTAAAATCACAGGTTATTCAAGAAGTAGGTAGTACAGAAAAAAACATTCACTCTTTCATCTCCAAAATTTTGATGGAAGAAGCATAACATAAATGGCATAGTAGGAACAACAATAACATGGATAAATTTAATTGTTCCAGGATACTAGTTTTGCTTTCTGTTTGCTAGTTTCAGGGTGAAGTGAAGCTGCATTGTCTTGACTATCCTGRAAAGCATCCTCCTTCATTAGAGCAGAATGATGAGTTGCYCCTAAGAAGTACTGCTGATGTTGGATTTTTCTATTGCTTTGCAGCATCATCTTTGTTTTGTTCAGCATATAATGCCCCTTTCACAAAATGTTGATATGTGACATCCTTTCAGCATACTGAATTTTTAAAACATTAATATTGACGTCYCTGGCTTCACTGGTATATGTAATGGACTGCAGATATTGCCTTATTATATTAATGAAGGCAAAGCCCATTCCACAGCTTTCTCAAGTGGCTGATCTATTGCCTCTGGCCATGCAGTTGTTTGCAGTGCCAGCATATAATCTATAGATGGATCAATCAAGCATGCTAATGTGCAGTGTTCCCACACAGAGTAGCTGCTCTTAGTCAGAGAATAATAGGACYTGATGATGTTGTACATCTGACACATTCTGACCCTGTTTACCATCCCCTTTGTCAGGGGCAATGTCTGTGTGGCAWCACCTCTCCATGTGAGGTGGGGTTTTGGGGCTTGGCACAGCCTGTGAAGGCTGAGCAGAGGGAGCAGCCCAGACACACTTCTGCTCAATCCCTTCCTGCTGCCAGAAAAGAGGGCAGAGGAGCATGCCAAGAGAGCAGAGCCTTGTGCACCCACAAACCTCTTTTCRTTTTCAAGGCAGCTGTGAACCAAAACATATTCTTCATTTTTTTAAAATACAGCAGATCTGCCTGGAGGAAGAAACTGAGCAAACTGAGTTGACTCATGTCTTGCCATGAAYTTGTGGTTTAATTTTGATGTATTTTGAAAGGGAAAAAAATAATTTAAATACTCTCCAAAATTTTTGACAGGGGAAAAAAACAAGTAATGAAAATGTAATTTTTATCTTGCTCAGAACTTCCAGTCCTGAAGACTTATATATTAATTCCTCAAATAAAATGACATTTTTATAAAATTCYAAACAGTCTGTTCAAAACATTTTAATCTTGTTTTCTTACAGCAAGTTCAAGAGAATGAATACAAATTTTAATTAATTCAAATATGTCATTTTGAAAACATTTTTCGAATCAACACATTCTGTTTTCTATACTGCGGACACATTTAATCAGGCAAACCAAGGTTGTCGCTTATTGAGTCTTACATTTTGTTTTTTCTGTTAACTAAATTTGTATAAAGAGATTACTTGGATAAACTCAACATAGCAAAGATGAACTATTCTTGGTTCTCTTAATATAGTTTGGAAATAAAAAGATTTTATGTTTGCTTTTGATATTTTTAAATTTAATTTTATCTAACATTGATGGTCTGAATAAAYAAAACTGGTTGCTCAAAGGAGTTTGCTTACACCTTCCTATGGTTGTGTTTTGAAAATTTCTCTTGTTTTTTTCTTTTCAGTTTTCATAGTTTTTACTATGAATGTGTGAATGTTGAGCTATAGTGCAATGTCAGATTTCATTTATTAAGGGCCTGACAGAGATTAATAAAATGCTGGACAAGCTACAAGTGATAAGAATTTTGAAAGCTCCACTGTAAAATTGAATGAAGTGGAGATAGAAATTGAAGACATGGAGATAACAATTGATGGACAGAGTCTATTCAGACTGAGAATACCAAAGGAGACTGTAGAACGCTGTGAAATTGAATTGATCACCTGGAAAATAAGGTTAGAGTAAGGAATATCAGGTGTGAGGGCTGGAGAAGCTGAGCTTATCTTTCCTGAGAGGATTATGAGGACCAGAAAGGAGATATCTTTCAGTTTTTTAAATGCATGGCATACATGGCCTCTCATAGCTCTGCTGCCATCAATTAGCCAACACACAAGAGCAGTATTTGTACAGTGGGCCTCTTTCAGCCTCCAGTGGACAAACTAAACATTAAAATGCATGTAGGAAACTGAAATTAGGAATGGCACAGTTCTAAAYAATTCAGAATGATGAAAAAATTGCAAATCAAGTGAGACCTTTAGGCTGAACCAGAATCCAGGTAACAGAGCTCTAATGGAGCATTTACTACCATTTTGTCAGGAAAAGCCCATACCTGACTCTAAGAAAGTCAGAGTAAGAATAATTCCCTACCAGATATTTTTCTATGCTGTGTCAAAGTCTAATCTCTTAAGGTTAACTTGCCAAGGCATTAGATTCAGGTATTTTTGCTGCCTCCAAGTACATGAGGCATATAGATAAGAAGATAACTGTACGTAGACTGTAAAAAATGGCTTTGATTCAGCTGCTGAAGGTTTTATTTTCAATAATGTAGATTGTCTTTGCCTTTTCTCTCAATTCTGAACTGCTATTGCCACAGAGCTCATTTAGCTGAATTTATGTGATGTGATAAGTTAGAATTCCATTTATTATCATAATTATCATGTCTGATTAATCTTGCTTATTCTGGAAAGTATGCAAGTTTCTTACTGGAGGACATAATTTCAGTTTTAATATTCATGTATAAGGCAGCTGACCTGAAGATTGAAAATCGTTAGTCTGGAATAAGGGAGTCTGTGGCAAATTAAAGACAGGTATGCTGGGAAGGTTTCAATATCCASTGTTGACTGAAGCAGGATGAAGATGGATGTGGTGTGAAGTCAGAGGTGAAGGCATGGTGATTGCTAGAGCTGCACCCTTCAATCCAACACCCCACAACAAGGTTTTTAAGCTCTTTACTTTCAAATTTCTCTGAGATAATATAACACTTTTTTTGGTCTACCTGAAGCTCACTTAGGCACCTCTGAAGATGTCATTTGTTCTGGCTGTGCATAGGATCTTCAGATAAAAAGCTGCTGAAATGAGCTCAGAGCAGGATTTGACTGTRTTCAATCATTCACTAAAATTCAGTAACATAGATTATGGTATTTCCATCAGGTGATCACTATTATTTCCTCTGGTCATCCCAATTTGATATGAGTGTTAAAATAATTAACCTGTCAATATTCTTTGGTGCTGATTTTTTTTCCCCATTTGGTGCTTCTTTGCAGAAATGAACAGAAAGATAATTTCTTCCTCTTCTGTATGTATTATTATTTATGAAGTGGGGAATTACTAATTGTGYAGGCTAATTTTAATTTTATTTTCACTGACAGGAGGAACWGAAAAAYCAAACCTCAGAGAGTTGTAGTCTAYACTCTACAAAGYACTGSAGCATTCCCCAGTRGAAGCAGCATTGTTTGTAGTACAAAACATGTAAAACATGGACTATTTATTAAACCTGATTTTTGCATTTAATTTTAGTAACCTTATCTATTTGGACAACATTAACTTCTTAACTGTTGGGAGACACACTCTAAGCCTAGATGTAGACTCTCCTGGCTGAAATTTACTCAGAAAAATGCAAACAGACAGAAATTTACCAAAAAGAAGAAACTGGGGCCGTAAAAAGTGTTTGTGGTCTCCTAATGAGTGCATTGCTTGCAAACAAGTCTACCTAGACTAGAGGGGAGAAAAAATGATAAATACTAAAAAGAAGGAAATCAAAACCATAGGCTAATTGTGAAGAGGCTTTGGCATGTTTTCTTCATGTTTGTATGAAAAGTGAGTTACTCAATTATTGCAACGTTTGACTTTAAACTGTTTCTGCTCTCTATGTTTTGAATGTATTTTACTCCATTCTGTGGGTATCTCTTGGCAAATAGAATCAACCTGTTTACCATCCCATTGATTTTTTTTTTTTATGATGGGAATTGTTTGACAATTAGTTATTGACAGTTATTACTTAGACAAGTAGCCATTACTCAGTTTAGTTTTTGTTAGTTCCTTTTGCTGTTTGCTTATGAAAATTACACTTCATGCTCAAATGGTTGACTTACAAAATTTTCTCAAATTGCAAAATTCACCAGTACCAAAAAAACCCCATAACATTTGGAACTCTTATGCCTCAGAAAATGGTTTCTATGTTTTTTCTGCCCCTTGTTTTAAAGTATTAGATTATATGGTTTTGCTAGATTACTTAAGTGATGGCTTGATTTGTATTAGTTTTCTGTGTTTATTAAAGATTAAAACTGYCTCCAGGCAATGATCTTGTAGGCTGAGACTTTCAGATTGAACAYTGTAGCAGATTTCAAGATCCTCACTCAGATAACTCACTCTTCTTGCTAGACGAAAATATAATTTTCTGAGGGTATAGCTGGAGATCTCACACATATACTATCACAGACAAAATGTAAGGTTTTAATTGAGAAGAATACTTGGAGTAAAGAGCTCTAAAACCTTGCTGTTTGTGCCCAGGGGAGAGCTGTCTCCAGGGACACTGCACCTCCTTCCCATCCCGGTACAGGAGTGTCTAAGACGGTTACTCCCTAAGACTTTCTGTAAAGGGAAGATACTGTTCATCTGCAAACATGGGGAATATCTTTGCTCACAAAGATAGGACAGTAGAGAACAGCTCAAAGATTGCTTTTTAGCTTGGCTTGTTGAAGGCATCTGGAACTAGCAGATTTATCTCACTGGCATTTGCAAAACTAATAATGCAAGTTCATCTAAAATATATATGTGCAGTATTTTGTGAMTATTATACACAGCAACAGGGCTGAACTAAATCTTACAAAAATGAACTGGGATTAGAGATCTGTCATTTAAAAAAATACAGTTATTTTAACCTAAGTTCATAAAGTCTTCACTCCTTTTTGGACAGGATCTGAAGCAGAAATGCAGAATGTTAAATGACACCTTTTCTCCAGAAATCATTAAATTTTCAATGATGAATCATGATTTTCAAGATTTTTCCAGGCCAGTTTGTAGAGAGTGGAGATATGAATACTATTTCAGACAGCCATCCCCTGCTCTCCTGTCTGAATTTCTAAACCTTTGGCGATTAAGCCAGTACGAGCTTAAATCAGTCATAGTAAATCAGTCCTGAAGGCTGATAGAAGCTGAGGTCACTGTTTCAAGGAAGAAGCGATGCTATGAAAAGAAAATGAATATATCAAACTCACTTTACATCACATATATTCTCAGTATTCACTGTTACACATCTTTCCCTCGAAGGCCAAAGAGAAAGAGCTAATAAAACTAGCACAAAGTTGCAGAACAAAATTATAACGCACTAGATTAGTTCATAACAGTCCATTTACCTTCAGATTTTATTGCAAGATGGCAGTATTTTAGCAGAATGCTTTTAGCTGAATGCTGGAATTCTGTGCTGTGAACTGTGAAACATTTATTTTAAATATTTATTGCTCCATTGGMAAAAAAGTTGGTAAATGTGTTTTAGAAATTGTCAGTTCACATAATCAGCTTTGCCTCTTTACCAAGGAATGCACTTTTGCAAAAGTGAGAATATCTGTTGTGTGGCTGCCATGATGCTGAATGCAGTGYTTGTGTGGGGTGGAAGCCTGTTTTCACACTTGTGCACTGTCAGGTCCTAAACCCTTAATTCATTTTGATTTGCTAGTGTGAGGGATTTTCTGAATGAGAAGGCAGACACAATTATTGGGTCATGTTCTACCCCTTGTAATATTTGTGTCAGCACTTTGTTCAACTGAGAGAAATTATATGCCTCGCATTGTGCCAGGGGTTATGCCAAAACCTTCACTCAAACTGTTTTTAATGCAAGAGCCTTTGGCAGCCATGTTAACTTTGCAGAAAATTCAGGTCTCCTGCTGTCACCCTGGTAAGCTCCAGGGTCTCTCCTGTGRCACTGGGGTGGTGCTGGCCCCTGCCCCTGAGGGATGGCATGGGCTGTGAGGGCACCCCATGAGGAGAGGAACACTGGGGTTGCTGCTGTTCTGTAGGTGTGTGGTTTTGGCTGGGGGAGAGTTAATTTTCTKCWCAGTGCTTAGTGTGGGGCTGTGTTTTGGATTTGYGCTGAWAACAGTGTTGACAATGTMGTGAAGCTTTTGTTGTTGCTGAACACRGCTTGTGAAGAACCAAGGCCTTTCCYGCTGTGYYGGCAGGGGGCTGGAGGTGMRTGGGGAGCTGGGASACACAGCTGGGACAGGTGACCCCAACTGACCCAAGGGATATTCCAGACCATATGGCACCATGCTCAGTGTATAAAGTGGAGGGAAGAAGGAGRAAGGAGGAAATGTTTCAGGTGATAACRTTTGTCTCCCAAGTCACTGTTACCTGTYACAGGGCCCTGCCCTCCTGGGGAYGGCTGAAYTGCTGCCTGCCCCTGAGAARTGGTGAATTAATTCCTAGTTTTGCTTTGCTTGTGTGTACAGCTTTTGCTTTATCTATTAAACTGTCTTTATCTCAACCCATGAGTTGTACAGCTTTCACTTTTCCAATTTCCTCCCCAGTCCTGTGGTGAGTGAGTGAGTGAGTGAGTGAGTGAGTGAGTGAGTGAGTGAGTGAGTGAGTGAGTGAGGAGCTGTGTGGTACCTGGCGGCTGGCTGGGGTTAACCCAGTAGGAATCTCCATCTGTCCCAGTGCATCTCCTCTGCTGATACCCTGGGTCTGTGGGCTGTGGGGGAACGTGGTTAAACATGGGTATGCTCTGACAAACCCCACTAATGTAATGGCCTTCTGGTRAGACAGTGCAGGCTACCACTTCTGAGACCATGCCTCAGGCCAAACTTCTGTGGCTGCTTCTCAGCTGAAAAGCTAAGAGAAAACCACAGTTATAACTCATACCAGACTGAGCTATTGGTGCCCTTCTTGTGCCAATTATCCTGTATATAGTTTCTCATCATCTTGCTGAGATCAAATTCTGTTTGGAATGTAATGCATTCATAAAGCAAATAAATCATAAACATTAGCTATGCATGAGGTTTTTGCAGTTATTTAGTGCATTTTTGACAACATAATATTTGTGATATCCTTCTTTTAATCTATATGAGTTAGTAGCTAATAACAACCWATAGTTGAAGAGCATAAACCAAATGACCTATAGTTAAAAAGCATTATCTAAGCCATTCCTTATGAAACCAATAACAATAAACATCTCTGTGAGTAAATTATAAAATCTCTTATGTRTTTAGTGGGTTCTTGGTTTGATAAGCAGCAAATGAATCTAATTAAACATAAAGAAAATTCATGTTTTAGCCCTGGCACCCTGTTGATCAAAACCTGAGAAATTTGTGCAGACAATAAGCACAGTAGCTAAGGGAAAAGACAGAAACAAAAYTATTAATAGATGAAATTGAGTTTAWAAAATCCAATAGCTGTGCATAACCCAGCCTAAAGCTTTACTGAGTTGATGTGTTTTCTTTGCCTTCCTWCCTWCCTACCTTCCTTCTTTGTTAATTGTTGTGTATTGTTTTTTTATAATGTCATAAATAATGAATGAGTAACTTTCATGCTGAAGGACTTCAAATCTATATTTAGGTGTAAAACTGAAATATGAGACATTCAGATTAAGTCACATGGGTAAAGGTTCATTTCACAGAATCAAAAATTCACAGAATTTTTAGGGTTGGAAGATCTGGAGATCATCTAGCCCACCCCTCTGCCAAGGCAGGGTCACCTGGAGCAGGTGGATTTTGAATGTCTCCAGAGAGGGAAACTCCCACTCCTTGGCAGCCTGTTCTAGTGCTCTGCCAACCYCAGTGTAAAGAAATTCTTTCTTATTTCGAGGTGGAATTTCTTGTGTTTTAGTTTATAGCAGTTACTCCTTTCTTCTTTGCCATGTAATAAAACACTTAAGATATACAAGAAGAGCTCATAAGCACACTCTTACTCAAGGCACAGACTCCAGAACATCTGACATTATCTAAATTGAGTTGGGAAAGGAGGTTATTTTCACAGACTAACCGAGACCTTAGTTAAGGTGGGTGACTATATGATATATCTAGCTCTTTCCATGGACTACATGAAAGGACTGAAGTCCTGATGTGCATGTTTCCCTTTAATGTTTGAAGTAAGGTAAGCCAAGGACTCTGGTCTAACTGCTACATGCTGTGTGCATGTCTTTATTCTCTCTGTAGTCATATCCTGATCCTCCTCAAATAGCATTTCTTCATAAAGTACAATGTAAGTAGAATCATTCTCTGCATGCACAGCAGTGGCTTGATAATTAAAAAATTAAAATTAAGGAAATAAAGAAAAGACATTCAGGGGGAAAGTCCTTGGAGGGAAGATAGTATTGACACCCTGATGTTCTACTTTACATGTTTCCCACATTAATAGAAAGTAAAATCTATGGTGTATCTGTGTTTAAAATAAATGTTTATGACATTAAATGTTTATGATACTGTTTTATGACTTCATCCTGAAAATTTCTTCACTTCTTTTATCATGAAGACAACTATCACTGTTGATTTCAGCAACAACTTKTTAGGTCACTTTAGTATATCTAAGGTACACAACAATTCTATAGATCTAATATAGCTTCTATTTTTAATTTATTTATTTGCTTATTTGTRTTTTCAGTGMAAATACACTTTCCAATCCTTGTCTRTGTGTTTAMARATTACTCTTGCCTTTAATATCAACATTTCAGAAAAATATTTCTCTTATTTCTGTCTGTATGAGGTAGTATGCATGTATACAGATGGTGTTAAAAAAGAGGTGTGTGTTTATCAATTTTGTCCATTTCAGGCTCATATTTTTGTTTGGCATAAATCATTGTCATTACAGGCTTTACTGTTGATGAAGTTATTTACCTCACCTGGAAGATTGCTTATGTGGTTTTGGGTTATTTGTTCCATTTGTTTGATTCATTTTGGGTTTTTTCAATGAGCTGTTGGGTACAGTTAAGAGTACACATTGTGATTTAATTKGGTGTGTATATCTGCACATAGGTAGTAAAAAAATGTCACCAGCCATCCTGAATCACAGAGCTGGAGCATTCAATTTGAAATCTATGGCATTTAAAAAAAAWTGTTGCAGTCCTGGATTGTGATATTCATCTTCAATACTTCTTGTTTTTTTATTCTGAGAAGCAGAAGATTCTGCCTTCGTTGACACCACAAAAGAAGAACAAATGCCTGTGAAAAGCTGGGCACAGAAAAAGAGAATTTACTCAGCATAATCAAGTAGCTACTTTGGTGGAAGAAAAATCCCACAAAAATCAGTTCACCATTCTTGTTAAAACTCTGAACATGGGATTTAAACTTTATTTTCTTTCTTGAATCAGCTTGAATTACTTTTTTTTTTCTATGTTGAATTTTGGTAGCCTTAGCAACTAAAAGCCATTACATGTAATTGAGAAATTGAAGACTATTATTTCAATATGATTGATTTTCATTACTTCTGCTGGTAACAGAGTAAAATCTATAAAAATTTCTCTTTTTGCAAAATTGTAACTGGATAGGCAACTTTTTATTCTAGTGGTTCAGAGCGAGAGGGCTACAAGCATATCTCTTCTCAAATGATATCAGAATACTCTGCTCCTCATTATGACACTCTAAACAAACCTTGGTAGCATCCTGAAGAGGACAATCTGATATCAAAATAGAGGCACTGAAAAAATTACCAGGAAAATACATGAGTACTCCTTCACAATGCCATGGTAAACACCTTCCCCACTACCTGTAGAAAATCTCAAAGAGTAAATAAAWAATGCCTGACTGTGGTGGAGATGAAGCAGATTTCAGCTTATGCATTAGAAATATTAAAGGTCCTGATTAAATCATTATTTKAAATTCACTGGATGTTTTTAGAGTTATTATCATATGAACTAAGTTTCAACAAAATTTATTTTGTATTAAACAGAGACTAGATTCTGGAAAATTATGCTTAGTGTGATATTTGTATTGGTAAGGCAATACAAAAAAGCAACCCTTTGGGATGCTGAGAGGATGCATCACAKTGGATATCTTTAAGCCTGTGCATGGGGTGTAATCTGGAACAGCCTAACTTGTGGACTAATATCAAGTCTGAAGATCATCCACTGAGAAATGAATAAATTGTAGCTCTATCAGGGATTATTAATACCTGCCCTGACTAATGTCTTAATCACACAAATCACAGGAAAAACAAGGTCTTATACATTCACAAGTTTTTTGGAAAGTGAGTGAGACAAATGGGGATCAAAAACCCTCCAGCACTGAGATGGATGGTGAAGACCTTCTTCTGATTATTTCTGTAGAATTAGARAAGGATCAGAATAACCTGTGCCTTTTGGTGGCTTCTGCAAAAGCAGACAATAAAAATGGTTCTTSTACAGTTCTTATGTTTGGCTTTGATATGAAGACTGAGATAACTACTTCTGTGCAGTCCCTGGAGAGCTACAGTTATCTTTGCATTGAATTTATTTGAAAATGAACCTGAAAAATGCCAAAGCTGTCTTWCACAGAATTTGTATGTTAGCTCAGATAAAGTGAAATGGCTCTAAGGTGTACAGTCATGTGGAAAAACTCGTAAGTGAGGATGTTTAGCCTGATACTGCAGCTTTAAAAGACAGAAAAAATTCTAAAGCTGGATAAACTTTGTGA
>CADDXX010000459.1:161645-217847 GCA_902810485.1 Alauda arvensis
AGTTCACTGTTCTTCTATCATCAGAATCAGGAATTGACTTGGGTAGCTGGTACTGTAGGGAAAAAAAAAGTCACTGGATACAATAAAGAAAAAACACAGAATTTTTTTCCTCATATATATCTGAGAACAGTTGTTTGTRTCATTTGAAATAAAATCATGAAAGAACAGCAACAGCAAAATCTCTGAAAAAATCTGGATGGAAGAAAAACAAAAAAAAATTGTGATGATGTGCAAATAGATGAATGCTGTGGGTATGTAAATAGTTAAATCAGACTGAGAAAATTCTCATTAACCTTAGCCAGCTTCTCTTACAGTAGCCTTTCATGGTGAATTTCCATGTCACTAAGCCGGCTTTAGTTCCAACACATAATAAAGGCTTCCTTGTTCATATTAGACCATTTTTCTGGCAATTTTATAAGTTGCATAATACTTATTACGAATAATAGAAATAATTTCTCATGGAAAACATTAGCCCAGGAAGTCTAGATTGTTGCAGTTACATTTATCTGTAAAATCTCTCCTCCCACTCTAGATGTGGACTAGATGTGTCAACTAAGAACTTTTTGGCTCACTACAAAAAATTCTGAAATCTACCATTTTGCAAGGAAACAGCTTGATCAAGAAGACAGCTGTAAACCACAGACAATGTACTAAAATGATGAAAAAATCCTTCCAAACAGGAGGATTGTTACGATCTGACTCTGTTACAAGTTATTTCAACCTCTAGGAAATAAGACCCAGCTTTAGCATGACTGCTGCAGAATGCAGTAAGGAAAGTCCCAAGGAAATCAGAGCTCTGGGCTGTCACACAGAATGACACTCATGGAGCAGAATCAGCTGCTTCAAACAGGCAGCATCAGTAGGGAAGAAGGTGCAGCACAAATGAACATGGCTTTTAGCTCCATTAGCTTCCGAGGGGAAAAAATCAAATACACTATTTAGAAAAGCTCTCATTTCCAGCCTAGCAAATCAGTAACTGAGTATTGCAATTAAGGAAGAACATTTCCTTGATGAGGATGGACTCTGAATCTTAAAAGAGGTTTTAAAAAATTAAAAGTAAGGAAGCAGCAGCTGTGGCTAGCAACAGTTGTTTCCTTTTAGCTGCAGTCATAGATTTGCTTTCTGCTTGGGATTCATACTCAGCTCACCACTCGGCTGTGCTGCAGGAGTTCTTCACCCACTAGTTGAAGAAATCCATAAGAGGAATTCTGAGTGATTTGGTTTTCCCCAAAGAGTTCTCAAATCCTTCAAAGGTGTATGAATCTTCTTTCACATTTCTCATAGGATAAAATTATTGACTGAAACAAAGTTGGATGGGAAAGGATTTTGAAATAYCTACTCCAATGGCTGAAGAACATCTGGAGACCACAGTCACAGTAGTATCTTCAGAGTAATCTTCATTTGTGCTCTGCTTCATTGCCAAAGGAGTCTTATCCACTGTCTGTTGAAGTCAAAGAACTTCAGATCCTCATTTTTGGGTAATTTAATGTAAATTAATTAATTTCACTGGAGATTTTCAGTAGAAAAAGGAAGAACAATATGTGTCCCTATAGATTTGGTGAATCAGGCTGCCAGATACAGCAATGAATTGTAAATACAAAACTGCTATACACATAACAAAATGTCAAACTAAATATTTTGTCTCTCAGTCATAGCTGTTCTGTTCTGTTTTGGTTTTGTTTTGTTTGGGGTTTTTTGGTTTTTTTTAAAAGTATTTTCTTTGCCAGATACTAAGCAAATACTGAATCCAACAGCTTTGAGTTCAGCATTTGTGATGTTCTGCCTTTCTGTTTTCCTTTCATTCTGTAGCTGTTGAGTTTACTGGTGGCAATGTTGCTGAGCAAGGAAGAAAAATGTAATGCACCTCACAGAAAAGTCTAGCTTGGTGGAGGGATGGAAAATTAAACACAATTGAGACTAGGATATTTTTTATTCAATTGGTAGAATCAGGTAGGAAACCATTTGGACTCAACAAATTTTTATTTTATTAGCTTTTGCCCTGTGTGATATACTTGAAATGAAAATAGTTTCTGAAGATGATATTACAATGTTCCCAGATGCATCTATAGCTCATATAAAGCAGTTAGTAAAAAATCCAGCCTGGATATTGATTATTACCATTGCTTTAGAAGCTCTGTGTTTGTTTAGCCATGGTATTAAATGTTTCAAGTATATACATTTAAAGATGCTTGGGTTGATGAGAAAGACAGGTTCAGCTATTTAAAAAAGCTCCTTACTACAGGAGAGTCTCTTGAAGTTTTTTCACAGAACTTACATAGTATTTTAGTTTACAACATGAAGGCCATATGACAAGATATCTATATGCAWAAGCATATACAGACACAATGTATATAGGCGTAAAGATATGTTTATATAATACATAAAAATAGATATATACCCATATGTTCATGTATGGATATACACTGTATATCAATACAGCCATATACAAGATTCTCTCAAAAGTTATTTCTGTTTCCAGCAATGAAAAAGACTTGTAGAAAAGCAGCATCCAACCATGCCCTAACAGTARCAGATGCACCACCTGTTTATTGAGGTTTTTTTCCTCACTTGAATCTTATTTTGTACACAGGCTCAGGCTGTACTTCCTTTCTGGCATGCATTTTCAAGTAATTAACATGATCTAGCACGACATAAGTCAGATTCATAGACTAAAGGCCAGATTCTGCTTATCCTTCCACAGATCACCAGGAAGTTGCCTTTTCCCTCTTTTTGTTTATGTTCACTCAAAACTAAGCAGAGCTCAGAGAGGAAGGAGAGATGCTTTTGCCATCACTTCATGGGCAGGAGAAGAAGAGGATTTGTCAAGGGCAGAAGGCAGGCCCCYCCCGATGGACACAAGGGCAGCAGCAGGAGCAGATGCAGTGGGTGTGAGYACACTGGGTGGGGGCTGCTGAGCAGCAGGATTTGGCTGTGTGGGATGGGACAGTGCAGGGAGCAGGCATCAGCCTCGGCAGGGGAGGAGGAGGAAGGTTATCCTTCCAAATCAAGCGGGAGAATTAAATTGCACCTTAAAGTGTCCTTGGGGTGCTCRCATGCAGGGATTGAGAAGGATGCAGGCAGAGCCCTGCCAGTGCTCACCACTCCATTGGTGAGCATCTGTGTCTGGTGTGATATATGTGATATGATAAGATGKGACCCATCACTGGGTAAAGAAGAGCTGAACTAAGCAGACACAGTGCTTCCCCACTGATAAAACACTCCTTTGTGTAATTTTTCTTCAAAGCTCTTAGTTTTCCTACACTAAAAGGATACTGTTTCTATCCTTTCAGATAGTTTTACCTAAGTAACTGAAACTTAGATTTAGCATTTTTCATGAAAATATGCCTTCATGCTTCAAAACATTTCCTTTAGCAAGACAAAATAAATTTTAGTGAGTTTCCTAGGATTCATTTCTTTACATAGACTGGAATTTTTTTTTGCCAACAAAAGCAATTTCATTTTGCCAGTAACTCTGTAAGGCTGCTACTGAGACAGCATAAAGTGAATATTAAACATTCACCAAGAAAAGACCTARAGGCTCACATTTAAAACAGGAATTTATAATCTGATAATTAAAATTTGAAGGGAGTGTGTGTCCTGGGGATTGACCCTGTTCCTGTTAGTTTTTAACTCCTTGCCAGCCTTAATTTCAAAATTGCATTATCTTTTTTGACATTTTAGTGCAACAAAAGAACTCAACACGGTTATAAGTACAGTGTTTCCCCAAGGCAATTATCCAGAAAAAAAAAAGGATAGAGGAAGCTTCTTAGTATGTGATTCTGGTCTCTGACCATACAGTTACCATGGCTTTTGAAAATAGTATTTGAAGATAGTATTGAAAATAGTAATTGGTAAGATACTTTTTGAACAGTGAAAGACTTCAGAAGACAACAAACCAGCAACAGATCAAAGGTGTGCAACAGCAGTGACACAATGTGCATCTTAAAAAAGGAGCTGCAATTCTCACTTCTTTCTTGCATTTTCTTTATATTGAATTATTTGGCAGATCAGAAATTAAAATAGCATTTAAGCCTGTAAAGAGATTAAAAATTTTTTTCATAATAAACTTATACTTCTTTTGTAGCCAGTATTTTCTTAGCCTTTTGAAATGTTATTTAGGCACAGAAAYTATTTGTTTTTAGATTAAGTCAACWTTAGCTTTCTGAGGTAGGATTTTGGACTTCAATGGAACAGAATCATCAGGTTTTTACAGGTAACAATTTTTAAAGCCATACTCAAAGTAAAATCTAAATGTGTTCAAATATGTTCAAATTCATTTTATAAACTCCTAAATAATTGTTTTAGTCTCTAAAGGACTCCTACAACAAACAAAAAAATCGATCTCTAGAAAGCTCTTCTAGGGAGTATTTAGAAAGCTCTTCTAAAGAGTATTTCTGTGTATCTATTCTTAGGGCTTTGCACAGCTGATGAACGGCATAAGGAGGAGTTAAGAAAGTAAATTCTTATTAAACTCCATAATTTCTAAGAAACAGTAGTATTSCCTTATAGAAGGCTATGATTCAAGAGTCTATTCTAAACCAGTTGTGGCAAAGTTTGGTGGGATGCTATTATGAGCATAGAGCAATAAAATGCTATTACATTRCAGCTTTTTAATATTAAAACTAATTTAGGAGATTTTATTTATTAATTTTATGACTAGTATAAGGATAAGGTTTACATATATCTCAAGGTTACTTTTAATTGTGGATTTGCTTTTTTGCACATGTCATCATTTGTTTGTAAAAACCCAGGAACGTGTATTTCTTTGGTGATGTTCTTATTTTGTCAATCCTTCATACCAAATGCATTGTCCAGCCCCAACATAAACTTTGCCAGGASTCAGCAGTCTCAGCAGCTAATGGCCAGATAACATTTAGTTCACTTRGAATATAAAACCAAGATTTTTGTGCATCACCCCATTAAGGAAGAGTTTTTTTAAAAGACCTTTTATGACAGGTAATAGTTGGCTTAAGCAGACAGATATGAGGAGAGCAGGACCTGGTTTTAGAGGACCAAGGAATAAATCAGCATCTAAAAAAAACCCCTTTGCAGCATGACTGCTTTAGAGCCTGCATTTCACATCTTAGAATTATTGGATAATCCAAAASTYCAAACTGCTACTGTGCTACTTTCCTCCCTTTCCCCCATACAATTCCTTAAKTCTCCATTCTCATAGTAAGTGGATGCCTCTTACCAAGGTGAAATAATGGCATTATGTGCAAGTTTCTTGGGTGATTTGGACAGCAATGTGAGATCAGCTGGGTGGCTCAGCAAATCCCTCCAAAAGCAAGATGGGGAAATTGAACCTCTTTTCCATAAAACTTTATGGTAGCTTTTATTAAATTCAAGCATTTGCACAACTTGCYGTCCTGCATCACCAATCCTTAGCATCCAACACTGATGAGTTGGTTTCTATAAAAAAWGGCAACGCTTTCAGAGTGCAAAATCTCAGTCTGCAGCAGTGAATTTAAATGAGCATGCAGCAATTGGAAAGAAGTTAATATTTCAAGATTTGCTGTGTGATGAGACTGGATAGCATTCATTCAGAATGTGCTGCTACTCCTTAGTACCAAATTTAAAAATTCATACCCAGCAGATGCTAAAATGCTATGGTCATATTTCTACAACTGAAATRTTGTATGTTAGGTACATTTCAGTGTGATCCAGCTTCAGGCTTTTTTACATTCAGGARTGAAAAAGCACATACCAATTTCAAAACATATATAATCCATCTACCCTGTTTTCTCCTAAAGAATTTTGTTGGAATAGCAAGCATCTCATGTGAGTGCACCAGGACTGAAACTGCAGTAAACAACACAGATACAAGCACCTACAACTTCTTGACGTAARCTACTTGTCATAAGTATTGGTAAAAAGTTGAAAATACGTATGTTTTATTATCTTTTAATGGGTTAATTAAAAAAATAATTTAAACAATCATTATCAAGAGCAATAAGGTAGCACAGTGAAGAGTATTTTTTTACAAACTTTTAATTTATGAGGAACTCTAGATGTAATGCAAAAAATAAGAGGAACAAGCTGTCTAAAGAGAAACCATGGTCTTTTAGTTAGGGCATCAAAACACTGCCCTGAAGACTAGGCCCTCTTTGTGTCTGTCCCTCAGAACATACCAAAAACTACTGGTCTCCTTTGAAAAGTGAKTACTTAATTAAGAGGCACCATAAATCAAAATCACAGAAGGGTGGKATTACAACTGTAGAGGGAATCGTCATTCCTATATGCCAAAATTGCTGATTACTTGCTGGGCACAGCTATAAAGAAAATTCTCTAAGGTAGGCACAGTCATTTTTCTCAAATGCTTTTTTTTCTGCTGACATGAGTACATATCATTTCATTACACATCAAGTATGTATAAGTCAATGAAGCGTCTGTAGGAGGTAAATGGGTCTAGAGTGGCTAAATTAACCAAAGGAAATGCTAATTTATTGGCAACAGCGGAAGCCTAGACACAACCACTTTGGCTGAGAATAGAATTCAGTTTGGAGATTAAGTTTTTTAAATGTAGATGTCTCCTTGTCCATTAAGTGTCCAGTCTCTTCTCAGTGTAAGTTAACACAGCGGCYCAGAATCACAGCATGGGTCAGGTTRGAAGGGAGCCCAGTGGGTCRTCWGGTCCAGCCTCCCTGCTCWGGCAGGGYCAYSCCAGAGYACAYTGCACAGGATTGTGTCCAGGTTGTTCTTGAATATCTCCAGTGAGGGASACTCCACAGCCTCTCTGGGCAACCTGTYCCAGTGCTCAGTCACTRCACARTAAAGAAGTTCTTCCTCATATTCAGCTGGAAYRTCCCATGCATCAGGTTCTGCCCATTTCCTCTTGTCCTATTGCTCAGCCCCACCAAGCAGAGCATGGCTCCATCCCCTTGACACCCTTCCTTCAGGTACTGGCAGATGTTGATGAGGTCCCCTCTCAGTCATCTCTTCTGGAGGCTGAGCAGGCACAGCCCCCTCAGCTTTTCCTCTTAGCAGACATGCTCCAGTCCCTTAGTTATCTTTGTAGCCCTCTGCTGGACCCACCAGGGCCAGTTAAAAAGTCCTGAGGTAAAACAGGTCCTGACAGGTAAAAAACCTGTCAGATTTGTGTATGTTATACTCTGTAATGCTGTTGGATACTTCAATCATTCGTACAGTATCTCAAAATCCTACTCTTAATGACTATTGTTTCCAATGCTTCCCACAAAGTATTTAAAAAGTGTAGCAAATTCTGGACCTTTAGCTATAAATTTATTTCAACTTGGRATAGTTTGGATAAGAGTCAGTCTTTAATTTCCCTTATGAAGATATATTGTCATCAAAACTTGGAAAATACTAATTTTTGTGCCTAAAGTAGGATAATAAACTGATCTAACAAGAATTAATAGTTTAGAGTGTATCAAAAGAAATTATGTAAACAAAGAAGGAAAAATTATTATCTCAAAACACCATTTAATCCATGCCTTAGGGTGAAACAACAGTTGAAGAGTGTATTATACTAAAGCAAATAATCTGATTGTTCCTTCCATTCCTATTATGTATTTAATACAATATAAAATCCCGAAGATAAGTTATTTAAAATAAATTAAATGGAAGACTAGAAATAATTCTCCATGTCTGAAATCATTTAAAGATTTTTGTTGCATTTCTCTGGGAAATGGCTTCTCCCCCTCCAGAGATGCCTGGAATTTGTAAACATATATTTTGACCCTTCCCTTCTTTCCTGACCCTATTGGCTTATGTCCAGCTGTCCCCTCCTCTGGACAAGCTTACRTAAGGCCCTGTTCTCCTTTGTTCTCCCTCTTTCCCCCTTCGGACCATCAAGAATAAATGTCTCAGGCAACTCTGGGGGACTGAGCCTCTTTCAGGAATCCTTTGTCCTGCCTCTGAAACATTCTCTCCTAAGTTCCTTGAGATCTGAGCTGGCCTGGGAGTTTTGGGGGGCTGCYGGAGGGAATTATTTCARATTTTAAATATTTTTAAGGTAWCTCTATTATTACTATATGAAATAGCCCTATTTTTCATGGAAGAAAGTGATAACTCTGTTGTGCTCTGCARGCCAAACAGGGTTTAATAGTGATGGAAACAAGCTGTGTGTATGGTAAAATGAGTGCGACTTATACAAATTTTTACCCTTTTGATTCCAGCTCAGATCCTGTCCAAGGCCTTCTAATTCCTCTATCTATGGACAAGTCCKGCTAAAGCCAGGAGGAATTCTCTTCATGGAAGTTACTCATTCTCACATCTCAGTTCTTGTTTTCTTGATAAATAAGAGCATTATGACTGTAAAGTGAGTTCTTAGTCAACAATGAACACTATTTCCCTATTGATTCCCCCAGTAAATATAGAGGTCCCAGAAGAAAGTCCCAATGCTTTATGCACTTGTGTATGGAGATACAGACYTTCTTTCCAGACTTTACAGTGGGAGACAAAACGTGAAAAAGTAAAAAAGCAATTCTGCTTTATTCAGAGACTTCTATGGAAAATGATKTAACTGAGAAGTTTAGTAGTTTATTGKTTGGATGGSCACATCCAAAGAGTTACAGYTGATGGYTTGGTGTCCCAGTGGAAACCAGTAACAAGTGCTGTTCCTCAAGGGTGTGTACTGGAACCAGTACTAGTTATTGTTTTTATCAGTGACATAGATAGTGGGATCAGCTGCACCTGCAGCAAKTACACAGATTATATCAGGCTGAATGCTGTAGTCACCACACTGGAGAGCAGGGATGTCATTCAGAGGGTCCCTGACAGGCTTGAGAGGTGGACCCATATGAACCTCATGAAGACCAACAAAACCAAGTGCAAAGTGCTGGACATGGGTGGGATAACCTCCAATATCAATACATGTCGCCACCCCGCATGTGCCTGGCTAGCTGGATCTTCGCTGGCCGTGACACTTCCCCACTAGAGCCGACAGCACAGGGCTATTTGGCTTCCTTTGGGGTGGCACAGGCTCACTGGTGGTATCAGCTCGAGTGTCTTTAAAAGGACAAGCAGTGATTTCAGCTCTGCTGTTCTGAAAAGGACAGGCAGTGGCAGCTCTCATAAGGAGGTGCTCCTAAGGAGAGGCAGGAGTCAGGCTTTTTGTGAGAGAGACCTTCATTCCACACAGCTCCAGGGCAAAAGGCCCTTAACAAGGCACAGCACTCTCTTTTATACTGTAGCTGAGGGGTGGGGATTTCAGACAGACCAATGGGTGAAGGGATTGAAACAGTAACCAATCAGGGAGAGGATCAAAAAGTAACCAATCAGGGAGACAGTACAAACAAGGAAGTAACTGGGGAACCAATAGCAACTGGGCACCTGGAATACATTAACTGGGGCTTATGTAACTTCAAATTGGCGAAACTTCTGGAAAATTCCTTGGAGAGCCATTTTGTTTGCCTAACAACCATTATAGAACATAAGATAAAATATATAAAACTGTACTAAACATTAAGCTAAACATCATCTGCCCTCCAAGGGAGTGCAGTCTACCTTGTGGTAGCTTTCTGGGCTACCGCAAATACAGAATTAGGATTGAATGGGCTRAGAGCAGTCCTAAGGAGGACTTGGGAATTCTGGTGGATGAAAAATTGAACGTTACCCAGCAATTTGTGCTTGCCACTCAGAATGCCAGCTGTACCGTGGGCTGCATGAAAAGATTCATGGCCAGCAACTGGATGCTAATGATTCTGCCCCTCTACTCTGCTCTGAGACCCCACCTGGAGTACTGCGCCCTCCACAGGAAATTCATGGACCTGTTAGAACAGGTCCAGAGGAGGGTCAAAAATATTACCAGAGGGGTGTAACACCTCTCTTATGAGGAAAGGCTGAGAGACTTGGGGTTGTTCAGCTTGGAGGAGACTTATTTTGACATCTCAGTTCTTAAAGAGAGCTTCCAGACATTTTACTGAGGCCTGTAGTGATAGAACAAGGGGCAATATTTTTAACCTGCAAGAGGGTATGTTTAGAATGGACATAAGAAAGAAKYTTTAATKATGAGAGTGATGAGACACTGGAACAGGTTGCTCAGAGTATAGTTGTGTAGTGTAATACAGTGTAGATACCTCTCCCTGGAATTGTTCAAGGACAGGGTGGATGGGGTTTTTGAGCAACCTGGGATAGTGGAAGGTGTCCCTGTCTGTGAATGGGGAGTGGAACCATGATCACATAGTGATATTTAAAGGTCCCTTCTAAAGCCAAATAATTCTATGACTCTATGGAAGAAAGTCCTGACTTGCCATTTAGCYTGAATGTTTACTGACCACCTCATTAGATAGTCCAAAATTAGAGTGGACAAAACACCTTCTTAAGACAAATCTTATAATTCTTATGAGTCAGGGAAAGGGGTCTCCTTTCTGTGAAGCAAAAATGCTATGTCCATATTTAGGAAGAAAATGCTGTGATAGTGGGAGATAGCAGCAAAAAGATGACAAAGTAATTAATGTGCCCATTAACCATTCAGGTGCAACTCATAGGTGTCCTTACAATTTTCAATGATACATTAACTTACTTCCCTTCTTTTGGTTTCTCTTTTGGTGAAACTCGAATTCAAAACTCAATTCCATATTAATTTCACCTCTGTTTAGCCTGAATGACTCTATGTACAGTCAGTATTAGAAACAGAGGAAAAAAAAACAAACTTGAAATCAGTTGTGGAAATTCTCCTGGACTGAGTCATCATTTTCCCCTTGGAAGATGTTTTCCATTTATACAAAGGCAARAAAAACTATTGTGAGTATAGTTGGAAAAAAAAATTTAAAAAATGTGTGTCTCCAAGCCAATAACTGATTCAGACTGTTGGTTTCTTACAGAGGAATTAATCCCACCTAGCTTTCAATATCTACAGTGCTGATGTCTACTTTTAAACTGCCATCAAGGCTCCACTGGTAGTCAATGAAAGAAGTCAGCACTTTTAGGGTATGATTCATCCACAATATTTTAGGCATACTCACRATGACATGCAATTCTCCCTAAGTCTGATCACATAAATCTTAATACACTACTGAAGAGGGCTAAGAGATTTATTAGAAATTAATCACAGTGARTATAAACAGAAAGTAGAAAGCGCCAATAGTTCAGTGGTTGCAACAATAATATAGAGAAAACTGGTAAAAGATTTTAAAATGCCACCATAAGAACTAGAAGTGCAGAAAAAACCCTTCTATAAGGATAGTCTAGAGAACCTCTTTTTATCTAGTTTTGAAGGAGAATGCTTAAAATTTKCCTTGTTCACAAGAGAAATAAAATTGCAAGACCTTCTTTTCAGACAGGCTACTATAAAAGAATTAAGATCCTCTGTCTAGRGCTGAAATCAGTGCAGCTCCAGGAAGCCTGATTTTTAAAACAGTTTATTTTTGAGGATAATTTTAAAAAATGGATAGTACTAATAAGAGTATAAAATTTGTCTTTTTAATATCTATCTGTATTTTGACTGGATGAAGTCCCAAAATTCAAATTTCTTAATAAAGAAAAAGTCAGAAATTTGAAATGCTTTTATTTTATTTTTTTTTTAGTAGAACATAAAATCAGAATTTCTAGTGAAGCCAGTTCAAAACATGAAGACTTTAAATGTGTCTGCCTGAAATTTTTATCTTACCTGAATCAAAATCACACCGCTCTACAGTGGTGAAGCAGTTTTGTTTCATCAGAGAGTGCTTCTTTTGGGGGAATGATTCATCAAAATTTTTTGCAAATCAAGTTTAATAATCAACAACAAGAACAGCTTACTAATGATACAATTGACTCTTCATCTCTTTAATTCTTTGAATCTGTTTAGGATACGTTTCTGAAATATTCATCATAGGGTAATCAAAAGTTATGGGTTTGTTGTAGGGATGATTAGGTGAAACTGCAGGATCTGAGTTATTCAAAAGGTCAGACTAGATAATCATAACTCTTCTCCGTGACCTCATAGGCTATTCGTCTTATGCATTCAGCCTTCTGCATTTGATTTTAAAAATGCTTGGCTTCCCTAGATAGCACTGGAGATTATTAAATATATGTCCAGGATTTACAATTCCATTCTCTATGCTATTACTATTGCTGATCATTTCAGGCAATGTAAGCTCATCTGAAATTTCCCCAGAGAGGCTAGTCTAGAAGTAAAGGGTTGGGAAAGGGAAGATACATAACAAGAATCAAGGWTTTTATGGATTTTTTTTTTAAATAACCAAGGCCTGTCCTGGTAGTGTTAGGGGTTCCTGTGCAACTTTATCCCAGAAAAATCAGGATCCCTACTGTCTGATCTTTATCTTACCCATCCCTTGTCAGTCATTGCTAAATGGTGTCATCTCTAGTAGTAGTTAGGAAAAAGGAAGCAAACTAGCCTTAGGATGTAAAGATGTGCTTTAAGCTACAGTTGCAAATTTTAGCTGCCCWGTGGGTCAGATGTACCCCACATGAACAAAGACCTTTTTTCCCTACCTACCACTCACAAACTTTGGCTCTCAGTCAATAACAATTCAAATAAAAGAACTGTCAAACRGGGAGAATCAATTCAGAATCTAACTTGGGCAAACAGAGGGAAATAATAAGTATGAATGTGAGCTGCAGGCTAATTTGGCCCACCATCTTCACTTGCATACTGCTTGTTATTCMCCTTTCACATATTTACCTTGAAACTCCTTACAAAAAGCAGCCTCTGCAGCTTTGATTTCAAGTTCCTGTCCCTACCATTTGGTTAACATTCTGAATGTTGCACTATGATTGCACTTCAGTTTCTTCCCCCACATGCTACTCATCAACCCAATTTATTGACTCATAGAGTTACTAAGGAGATGCTTATCAAGCAGAATAAACACCCCTCTGCTTGCCAACTGGTACTGTGTAAATTGGCTTTGCTTCAGTGTCCAGCCATATTTTAACAAACCCTTGACAGTGCCTCAAAATGCTTTGCTTTGTGTCTGGATTTGCTAGCAGAGCACATTTCTAGTGGCACAAAGGAGGTCTGTATTTCAAAACCTTTTTTCATGCCTAATTTCAATACTTTCAATGTGTTTTCATGCTTTATCTCCAACCTAGCTCTTTGTAGTCTCTAGGAAAACATTTAGCACAACTTCTTATTATCACGCTATCCAACATCATTAAATTTGTTCACTGATGCACATATGTAAATGTATTTTGTCACAATGACTGTTACTGGATTGACCTGGCAACTAARTGTTGCATTAGAGTGGAGCAATTCTGAGTTACTGAGGTATACAGGCAGCTTAGGGAACCTTTTCACTCTAATACGTTGATGGACAGTTGCTGCAAAGTTTCAGTAGAAGCACTGTGTATATTGATTGTATTGATGCATATTTCATTATCAAACTTGTAAACTCCAAGTACTAAAAGGTCAAATGAGTTATTCCAATGAGCAGTGCACTCTGCCCCAGTCTGTATGCACTTTGGGGATCCAACAAGGTTTTTCTGAATATCTCAGTGACCAAGCTCTGCCATGCAACAAGACATCATATTGTAATGTTGAGGGTCATCTATTGCTTGCATTGTTCCAATAGTTTCATGTTYTGTTAAAACACAGCCACTGAATTCTTTACAAACCAGAGCACACAAAGTTCACTGGCACCATCAGGCTGCAGCAWGCCCTTTCCTCTCTTCCTTTTTCTTTCCTTTTTGTAACACAGCTGTTTATACAGAGGAGAGACAATGCTGAGTTTGTTAACAGCTGGCAGTTAGCAGTAACTTATTATGGAATGGGTCTTGAAATGGCCCGGTCTCCTTGATGATGAAAAACCAAAAGGCTCTGTTGCTTTCAAAATCTTGCTTTGGGACTAGAAGTAGAGCTTGAGGCTGTGCCAACTCCAGACTCATGAAAGCTGCATAGAGAGAAAGGGGCCAATTCCTTAGCTTCTGCTTAAAGCAAAATTAGCTTTGTGAGACAGGATTTGTTTCCACCTATTAATGAATGTTGTACTCTACCAGCACCCATTAAAATATCAGTCTTATGGGACTTGGCATATCTTTTCCTGTGCTTTGAAACAATTGATTTGACTTGATTTCCCCTATTACTCTAGACCTCAACACTTTCAATTCCATTTATTTTTTTGCTATTTCAATCAAGGGATACAGGAGGAAAGATACTAATAATAAATGGTGGCATGCAGGAGACTAGTAGAAATCATCTCAAAGATTCCAGTGAGAAAAGATGGAAAAGTTTCTGTAGATAWTTTTCCCTCAATAAAGATTCAGTTGGAAAAGGGGAATAAAGACAGCAAACAATAGGGGCAAAACTATTCAAACACTATTACATTCTCACGTAGTGAGAGGTTAGCCAGCTGAGCAATAATCCTTCCTCAAATCAATAGTGACTTGATGTATGGATGGATAGGATTTTGCATTTACTGTAAATGCTCTTCTGGAAATGTTTGGGGTTTTTCCTGAAGCTATTTCCTGGTGCTATGGGGCAGAGGTTGGTGGTGTAAAATCAGCAAAGTGCTATGCCAACACATCAAATAACACTACTGCATTCTCCACTTCTCAGCTGTGGAGTTGAGAAGTGCCAGGGGGCTTGGGAGAGTGTTCCTGACATGGTAACCAGTATGGGGGGATGGCCCTGGTCCCTCAGTCACAGCACGGGCAGCACACAGACAGCAAATGTGCCAGCTGTCAGGACAGGCACATTTTCTGTCATGATAAAGAAATACAGAGGGAAGCAACTGAGCAGGTTTCAGAGAAGACTGCTGTTAGTCACAGAAAGGATAGGAGGAGTACATTTGAGCAACCAAAATTGCAAGATAATAAGGATCAGGACTCACRCAAAGGTTATTGGGCTATAACTTGTATTTTGATTGGACAATTTTTGAGMAAAAAAAGGGTGCTGTAATTGTATAAAGACATAATGAGAAGCAAACTCAGGAAATTTCCTAAAAAATATCTTTTAGACCTTGGGACATGTGAGCATCATTCAAAAAATAATAAAGAATGATAGGAATATAGATACTAATAAATATGTATTAAAACATCTTTAATGAACAATTTGATACTTAGTTGTGTTTTACCCAGTAACTTGTTGTGAGAAATGCAGATTTCTAAAGGTAGAGATGACTCTATTGAATCAGACCCCTAGTCCTTCTGCATCCCCCCACCCTCTGTACAGAAGAATAACATGCTGCTTTGGTAATCTTAATATTCAGTCTGGCAGCCAAGAGCTTCCACTGGGGAACGAACTTATGAGCAGAGCCAAGGGAAACATTTTTCATCCCATTCATTCTCACGCTCTTCCCTTCCCACCTCCTCCTCCTCTGGTCCCTTAGTAGCAAAGATTGGAGAAGCTGGTTACTCAGATGGCACCATGATGCAGTCATGGCCCACACATCACCCAGTGCAAAGACCCTTCCTCACAACACAATGAACTTGAAGGAACTCTCTGTAGGGGCTGTCACAGCTGCATCTGCACATGCCACCAGCTTTGGGAGTGTTCCTCTCTCTGAGATTCCAAACTCTCAAACACTGAAGGGAACTCTCATGACACTCATCCACTTCTCTCTCTGCTCTCTGTTCTTGTTTACCACTGTACATTTGTTCCTATGAACTGCTCCTGTCCCTGTGTGTTTAACATTTGAACTGATCTATTCCAGACTGCAAAACCTTCCACAAGCTTATTTGCTATTAGGAAATAATGCATCAATCAATCAATAATCAATCATTTCTGTTAATCTGGTAAGTGTGGCACTTTATTTARACCTCCAAGTACTTATTTACTTTCCAATGCAGTGAAATAAAGAAAGTAAATTAGACTCMAACAGTTCAAAGCAGTTATTGTCAGAGTAGAAACCTGCTCTTGTCAAGGTCAGCAAGAATTTCAATGCTGGAAATAGGGTAGGGGTGGGGGCTATGTAGTATTAACAGCTGGGAACAGCAGTGGGGTTTTGCAATTGTGTTCTCCAGTATCTTATACAGGAAGCAGGTCCTTGACTGAGTAATTTAAGTGATGGACCTGGCCAGTATTTCTTTAATCCACCAAACAAACACACACTTGGCTTTTTGTCCTTTGTCATATCATGACTCCTTGAAGTTTTATTTCATTCATCCTCAAATTTTACTCTCTGAATCACTAATCACCTTTCAAAAAGGTAGCTTTAGATCTTGTTCTGTTCACAAAGGAGCTGGTTTTACCTCTGTGCCTATCAGTGGTACAGGAATTCAGTGGTGCTTGCTTTACACTGGGATGAACACAGGGAGACTCAGACCTAGAGGCCACAAAATGTCTGGCAAAGTATCTGCTCATGAAAGCAATTTGTTATAATATAATACAGAATAAATCATGGCTGACATATCTGCTGGAGCTATTTTTAAAGGAAATAATTCATAAAGCTGAGAGGTGTGAAGCAGTGAACATAATCTACATTGACTGGGGGAAAARAATGCTGTACCTCAGAGGAGACAGAAACAAGGGGTTAGCAACAAGCTCAGAGAGCATTGTTCTGGTGAGGATAAAGATCTGTCTGAAGGGCTTTGTGCTGGTGGTATCACTGCTGTGGGAGGAAACAGCTCAGCAAGAATGATAAATGGGGAATTATACAGCTTTATTTTTCTCCCTACTTACAAATGACTTAATCATGCTGACAGGATCTCCACTAATTTCCACCATATATGGAGTGCCTTCTACAGGAGCCAAGCAAGTGTCACTCTAATAACTCAGCTTTTCCCATCCATTATATTCTTGTGTGTCATTGGTATAGATTGCTGTGGGAAGCATTTGGCAATTTGGAACTGTAGTATTTTGAAAAATAWAACAAAAATTACACACAAAGAAAAAGACTAATTTTGAAATTGAGATGGGTTTTARGCTGAAAAGCCAAATGCAACAGGTAGGGCTTGATGTTCTCTTTAAATACAGCAGGGAGATGTGGTGGGTTGGAACAATTAAAATTCAGATGGCAAAAGAGCAGTTTCAGCCAGTGTTTAAATCAGCATGACCAGCACCTAGCTAGGTGGGGGTGGAAATGGATCACTGGAGCAGAATCTCTTTTCACTCTCACTGCTGGAGATCAAGAAAAATCTGGTTTTATTTTTTATTAATTTTGGTAAGGGAAGAAATACACTCAGCGAGGAACTGTCTGGGTGCTACTTGAGTGTCACAGAGATCAAAGACAAATTGGTACAGAATGCTGCTCATACAACAAGAGTAAAAACAGAAATGAAAAGAAATTACTTTTCATCAAAGGATGTAAGTCAACATTCTGGATTATATGTTCCTCTAGGGAAAAAATCCCAAACTCAGACCCTTTTTTGTGCCTAGGTAGGACCAAGTGAGTCTCACAGAGACTCCTCAAAGGGGCATAAAGAAATATGCAGAAATTATGACAGGGCTCAAAGGGATGAATCAGAAATGGAAGCTGGAACAACTGTCACTGCAATAGATTCATGCATTGTGTCATGGCTTAATGTCAGAAAGTAATAAGGACAAAATTATAAAATACCAATTAAACGTGGCAAATGAGCTAAACAATTCAGAAAATGGTTTTAAAAGTTCTTACACTACTAATAAAAATACCTTAACAGATGCACAAATGCATCTTGGTATGAATGCATTATGTGTTATAGATTCAGAGCTGCCATTATARCACTCATAATCACTTTTTCACTTGGTCATGTGTTGTACATCTGTGACTTCTTGGCAAGATATTTCAGTGAGAGGAACTTACAATATTAGCTAACCTTTTCTTTTTGGAAAGCTTGGCTGCCAGCTTTGCTCTTTCCATGCTTCAGAACCTCTGCAATGCAACCTTTTCAACAGCATATGCTGCAAAATGCTTAAAAAAAAAAAAGTTTCAGTACTTAAAATACAATATTGAGACCATAACTGACAAAAGAAATCAGCTCTATGATCTCATTTCAAACAGCATAAAAACCCAGCACCACTAATGGCATAAGTATGGGAATCTGATGAACCACGGAACACAAAAAAACCTCCAGCACTTCTGAGAAGTTTCCTCTGCTTTTAAAGTATGTCTGGTTGTCCAGGRCAGGAACTGGTGTCTCCCTCTGGTGACATTGCTAATCCTGTTCAGTGAGGACACAACACAAGAGATAATTAGAATACACAGGACAAGCCTCCACATCCCATTTACAGTTGAGCTTTGAGAGGTCAGCAGAAGTGAGTAAAGGAACACAGAATTAATGGAAAATGTGTGCAGGCTTGTGACCATGAGTCCTGCACTGCAGCCAAAAGCATTGCTAACAAAACTTAGGCATGTGTTGTGACAGCACAGGGAGAAAAGACTGCAGAGAATGCGATGACTTATCTGTCCATGATCTCATGGGGAGATTTGATAGTTTTGAAAGTACCTTCTCACAACCAGCATTCCCAACACAGTAATATGTTCTAGCATTTCAAACACTGCAGTGTAAGAACCTCCTGGTATATGGCTTGGATACAGTGGTGCAGCACTTTTTGTTGATCCATTTTSATAGTGTCCAAGCAAGCTAAAATAAAATGAAACATACTTATTTTTTATTACTGTATTTCCCATATGACTTCTGATTTCCAATTAATCCATCATTACCTGGGTTTAGGGATAAGCAAAACACATAGAAATCAATCACAAATCTCATGCAAATATGTTTGYATGAGAGTCATGCAAAGAAAGAAGAGGTTGATCACATAATTAAATAAATTTCAAAGGGCAAACACTGCTCAAAAGGCACTGTTCAATTTTAAAACACTTCCGATGAACAACTGCCCATCTTGCCCCATTTTTGGAGAAAATTAGGTAATAAATAGAGAGGRKAGCAAAATTTTCCTGGAAAATATAATAATTCTTCTGCTATGTGAACTAGCAGGGTCTTGACATGCTTGGGAAATTTAATTCAGAAGGTGGAATTCATTTCACTTAATGTGCAAGGTCATCTGTAAGCTGGCCCTTTGAGGTGTTCTTTATGGTSAATGGGGGAAAAAAAGCAATTTTAGGACATGACTGATGTGATGGCTTTAAAGCATCTGYTTTCAGAGGAGATGAACTGAACCACAGAAGTATTCACATCTATAAAGGGGATCCAGACACTAAACCAGAAGYAAACACCTCCTTTAGAAACAGGTTTCCTGTCCTTCCTGCTTCATATGAGACAAGAACATCTCATAAAGTTCCAAGTTACTGAATAAGATCTACTTTGGAATAGAGTATGCATAAAATAATAAGTCAATAATAATATTAGATATATCTCAAACTGGTTTCAGAGTAGGCAAATATATTTATTCCATTTAAMTGTGACAAAATCCAGCTAGGGTGGTCATGCAGAAGGTCAGTGCCAGATGCAGAAAGAGAAGCCAAGTCTCTTGCCTTCCCATGTGCTTTTTCAGCTCAACAAACCTGCCCTTAATTTCTGTCTTCTACTTATGAGATTTATCTTTATAGCTCTAGTTAATCTATCTGAACTTTCCTGAATGTCTCCACAGGCAGTCTCTGGGGGAACATTATCTGCCTTTCCTGCTGATGTTTAGAGCTGTGAATACAATTGCATCACCTCTTCCTTTCACCTTGGAAGGCATCACCATCTCCCACACATCTGATTTTGGGGCCATTTTCAGAGTTCTCCCACCTACTCCTTTCTGCAGCAGAAGCTCAGCTGGAGTCTGCCAAGAACATCAACTTCTACAGGGMTGGTTACATCATCAGTCTCTGGTCTTCTTTTGAAACACAAAATTGGACATGAGAGACCATCTGAAATAGGGAAGATATTAAGGGGGGGAAAAAAWGGTAAAAATGACTGAATGATTAAGTTCTTTCTGGCCCAGATGTAGAATGACAAGTTTCAGAAAACTTTCAAAGGCTTATCAAGGTTGCTGACTTGTAAAGCTCTATTCACAAACATGGGATTTAGGTAAAAAACCCTCCAGAAACAGAATGCATCATTTTATCTGAAATTTATACAGTTTTGTGATTATATGAGGCTTTCATAGTTAGAAGCCTTGACACAGATCTGATGCAACTTCACGAGCTGAGCCAAAGAGATTCTGGGGATTTACAGGATATACCAATTTTAACAAATTCTGTTYTGCTGCATAGATATGTAAACTCCACTAAATTCAGCTGTGTTCCTAAAAGGAGTGCAATAGACATGCACATACAGGTAAGATATTTAATTCTGCCCCCCAAAGTCATTTACTGATCAGAGGGGTAGGGTCAGTAGTGTCAAGGGAGGCAGCCAGTGTAAACCTCAGTGCCCAGAGATGGGGCAGGAAAATCACAGAATGACAGAAGGCTCTGAGTTGAAAGGGATCCACAAGGATCATCAAGGTCTAACTCTTAAGTTAGATGGTCTATACAGCATCAAACCCACAATCTTGGTGTGATTAACAAGATGCTCTGACCAACTGAGCCAGTCTCAGTTAAAATTAATCCACTGGAGACTCCTACCCTCCTAGGGCAGTGGCTGCAGGATTGCAGGGCGCCCTACAGCATCTCATCTGGCACAAGGGGTCTGTGCTTGGGCCACTGCATCCCCTCTGAGAGGCACTCCACTGATTTGAATGAGTATTGCATGACATCTGTCACACCCATAGTGCCCACATGCAAATTAAGAAGAGAGGTTGGGAGCATCAGATGAAAGAAGAATGGATTTTTTTTTAAAATTTACAGTGAAGATGAGGGGTAGGACCTGTACTTCTTCAGGGGTTTTTCACAGATTTCTAGACAGGAAAAGGTTTTGCCATTRTCATTCCAAATTAACAAGACAGAGGCAAACCAAAACATGCTCTCCATTTTACTGGTGCATTTTTAAACAAAACATAATTCCACTTATGGGTTTGTGAATTTTCCCCTTCAGGTTTGTCAAGAATGTTACTACATCCAGACCTGGACACAGTCAGCTTGAGTGGTTTTGTAAAACAAATAAAAGGCAAATTCAGTTCAGCATCATGGCAGTTTGACACATATAAACACCAGTTCCAGCAGGGCTTAATTACAGTTAGGTGGTATAATGCTGAATCTAACTGATCCTTTCTTAAACCAGCTAATCAATCCTGTCAATTGTTTCTGTCTTTAAAATTGTGCTTGTTTGCTGTGGAGGGAACACAAACCTCAGCTGCTCTGTTTCTATAAATAAACATTGTACCTAATGTGGTGAGAAGTAACCTGATTCTCCCACAAAGTCCAGATCTTTCAGAGAAGCTTCACATGTTATAGATCTAGGACACTGCTGTTAGTTCTTACATGCTGCATAAACAATCCAATGAGTTTGAACAATTGATTTAAACAAGCTGAGCAACAACATTCTGTTGAACTTGTTTTTCTTAATTCTTAGGTTTGATTCCCATTCTTCCTCTTCAAAATATATGAAACACAAAAAAATCAAATAGCAAAACCTGTGAAATAGCACTACTTTTAAGGAAAATAAAAAAGCAAAGGAAAGCAACATTTCCAGAATCACTTCTTGAGACCATACATATAATACTGCAACTCTTTGAGTATGTATTTTTTATATCAATCCTCCTATATGGTATTATTGGAAAACTGTGGATTACAGTACAGGATGGAACTTGATTTAAAGAGTGAAAGATGAAAATCTACAGCATTCTTTTTTATCCTCTTACAAATATTTATTCAACCACTGTTTCAAAATATTGCATCTGATATATGAAAATATGGCTTTTCTGTGGAACTTCATGTGTAAAACCAATCTTAAAAAAACTTGCAGTGAGGATTTTGAGGTCCCCATTCTACAAAATGCCAGGCTTTTTTGCCAAGATGGAAAATACATTTTTCTGCTTTTAATGCTAATCACATCAATTGCTAATTCATCAGAACAGACTCTTAAGCATGTCTGATGTAATTCTCCCTTAAAAAGTTATGATGATGCCTTAACAAAATGCAAAAGCTTTTACAAACCTCACCATTCTAAAACTTGGGGTGATATCCTGGATGCTGAGGTTGGATTAGGTAGGTCACTGACTTCCATACTCATCTACTACAACTGTGTTAAAATGAATGGATTGCAATCTGGCTTCTCTAATGATTACAGTAAGAAATCAAAATGTAGATTTTACCTACTTTACCACTTTTGGGAGCCATTCAAAATTGTTTGAATAATAATTTTTTGTTGTTTTGTGGCCTAAGTCACMTAGGAGTCACATGGGTGCAGAAGGAATTCTGGTTGAAATTGAATCTTCTAGCATGCAGCTGGACAAGAGCATGAAACACAGAARTGGTTCACATGCCAGACAGGATGTGACCTGAATCTTCTTCACTTTGTTCTGGAATTTTTCATTTCTTCCTTTTCTAAGATAAAATATAAAAATCTCCATTTAAAAATGCTTCTCCAGAACTTCAGCCTTGCACACCCAATACTTATTTCAGCTTAGCCAATAGCTCTTTATAATGACACTTCTATATGCTACAATTTAAATGAACTTACAGTAGAAGTTTTCATATCAATTTCCATATCAGGAATGCCATGACAAAATTTCCAAACATAATCCATCAAATTTTAGCATTACAAATCAGTTGAAGCATTACTTGTGTGATAGCTGAACTRTGGTCAAGGATACTGTCAGGTGCAGTGCTACTCCTAAGCAAGTTTATCTGAAATTTCTGAACACTATCTTGGATAAACTTGMTKCCTAAATATGAATTATCAAGCAAAAACCAATTCAGWATACAATGRCWTTTTACAGAACAGTAAACGAGRTCAGGAGAAAAACAGACAAAATAATAACAGCTAAAGATGACTGTTTRTGTATTATAYATACCTGCATTTGACTTTTTGAAAAGTAATAGAATGTGTGAAAAATAGATCAGAAATAAAACTTATGTCTAATAAAGGGGGTGAACCAGCTGTGTCTATCATCATAAACTGGTGATACATCCAAATATGTAGAATGTGAAATATGGGAAATTTCAATCCATGTCAGCAAAAGGGATTTGGCCTAAACCCCACTCAGAAGAGCACCTTAGCCACCTGCTGAAATCTGAAGKGTCTTAAGGGTTCTACTTTTTCTTGGAGCTGAATTACAGCACAGAAGTTATGTGGCCACAGAGGAAAGCAGTGAGCAGTAGCAGTGAGTAGCAGCTCTGTGATATCTGTAGTCCCCATACAGAAGGGAGATCCAGAATCTGTTTTCAAAAATATTCAGGCAAGTATATTCAATAATTGCCCAAGCACAGAAGCAGTCCTGGAGGCAGATCCAGACTCCTGCTTCTGCTTGCTCTGGCTCCTTGAGTTTGCATTTATAACAGAATCTGTGAGTTGCCTCTTCGTGCACCATAATTTAGTGATTAGAGGTCATAGGCCTGYACTATGAAGAAATGTCTGTGTGGTTTTCCTTTTTCAATTTTTTTTCACTTTTCAATGAAGTGCTGTCTCTAGTTGGACATGAAAAGCAAAAAGCTGACCCACTCCAATTTGTTTGGGGTTTTTTTCATAAAAATCAATGCAACATCAGGAAAAAAGAATTAAAAGAGAGCTAAAGCTTCCAAATGGAAATATGACTGTTTACAACTCAGATTTATGTATACAGGTTTTGGAGAGCAGCTTGAGGTCAGATAGAGACCTAGGAGTTTTTTCCATTCCTCCTCAAACTCCCCTGCTCCACAACTGATGCTGAACTCACAGATGTATAAATCCTTTGTTTTCTCAACTCAAATGCATTAATAACCATAATTATGGTGAAGAAGTAATGGCTGGTTCTATACTGTTCTGATTCCTATTATGATMATTTCATTTTATGAAAGAGAAAGGGTAGAAGTGGAGGAAGGCAAGGAAATGCTGCTTCTAGTGCAAGGAGCATTTTAGAGTTAATTTGGTCCAAGAGTGTTTTATATTCTTAGACACAAAAGATGATCTAAGGGGCTCACAGTGTACAGTCAGTCTGGGATGTCTGGAGAAAGGAACCCTAAAGGGCAGACAAAAACACAACAGTGACCTAAGGAAGCACGAGGACTTGGCAAAGCAGCTGCCTCAGGCCAGCTCTCATTTGTGAGGAGCACACTTGGACATTGCCTCATTAGCAAGGCAATAGGGRACAGACAGAAAAAGCCAACACACACGCAATGACTGCAGTGAAGGAAACCCAAATTTCATTTGCTACTTAATGGCCATATATCTTCTGCTCAGCTTCAATGAGTAACTTTGGAAGTCATGGGAGTGGGAAAGGGAAGGGACATGACAATAACAAGAATATAACAAGAGAGGAAACAGATGTCACTCCCTCCTGTACAGTTTATGAMCTGTTACAAGATTTCCATAGACTCCATGAGGCAATTAAAGAGTTATGCTTCAGTGCCCAATTAATATTCACTTGACATCATCAGTTTACCAACATCTCAGAGAAACAGCCCTGTTGTCCCAAGTCTGAAGTAATTGCATTACAACATGGCAGTTACAAAAAAAAAAATAAAATCCCAAGAACAACAAAAAGCCCAGAAAATCAACTCAACACAAACAAAAAACAGAACTGAAAATCAGAGCTTTCTTGATTTAGAGGGATATTTTTCCTCAGTATCTTTAAAAATGCTGAAACACTGGAAAGCATAAAAACTCTGTTTAGCAGTGGACATTAGTAATATTTCTACAATGTGTTTGGAAAAAAAACCAAAAAAAWTTTAAGCAGCAGAGGAAAACTTTAACCGACTCACTGTAGCCTAACTAATCAAAACTTTCAGGTATATTCTGGAGGAGAGCAGATCTGGGATGGAATAATCCTACATAAATCATGTTATAATGTGTTTAAGAATTTATTGATTTAATTTGATTAAGAGAAGTTTATGAAACCAAATATTAATCCATACTCAACAAGCTTCCTCATAAGTTACATGTAATTAAGAGGAAATACTCACTTCCCAATATTTCCTCCTAATACTGGGAAGTGAGACAAGAGCAGCAATGATTATGGATTAATTAGACTGTAACTCCAAATTGTTTCCCATTTGGAAGCATCCCCTGGTCCACCTGAGGGTGTCTATCTCTTTGCTGAGTCTGGAGGGGCTAAGCTGAAGCAAGACTCCTGCTCTAGGCACCTCCACCAGGCATCGAGTGATGGACAGAACCRATCCAGGATGCAGAACTCAGGGAGAGAATGTGCAGGGCATTTTAGTGTGGGCAAGACRGAACAGCATCTATTCCCATCCTGTCTCACTGTGGATGAATCTCCTAACAGACAGGCYCTCAATCCCAGATTCACTAAAATCTAAAGTTTAGCACCCAGTGTATGAAGTCTTTGATTTATTCAAGCCACAATTAACCACCACTCTGGAATTCCTGAAAGGGCTAGAGCTGCCTTTTATTTACTAATTAGTGGGCTACCAATSTTCTCAGGTTGCCTGGGTTACAGTTAATGCAAGGTACTGCCAGGTTGCTATTATTGCCAAAAACAGTCCTCTGAAAAAACAGAGTCTCTCAGTGCCTAGCTCCCATTTAGCCCAGTAAGGTAATATGAATGAGTAACCCWCATGTCAGTTCAAGAGGGAAATTTACTGATCGGTCTAACTCAGTGCAAAACTCAGACAAATTCAGGTTTCTCTTAGCATTTCTTTTAGTATGGTTGATTTAAGGTACCTTTCAGCTGACACTTACAGCTGAGTGCTGCAATCACAGGTGTAGAGGCAGGGCTGGGTTGTGCCCCTTATCAATGGCTTTTAAGGCATCAGAAAATGTTAAAAAGTCAGAGGGTCAAAGTGAGGGAACATGAGTGGTGCAACTGGAAGAACAAAGCCTGAAGAGCAAGGTGGTCCATGGCAGAGGTGACTACAGCCCATTCCTTTGATTGGCTTACGTTTCATCAGAATGCCTAATAAAAAATGCATAATGCATCCAGGAAAAGTGGGATTCTGGGATCAATGTATTTTGATGGGGGGGAGGAGGGTTAGGGATTAAGCCACAGTTATATGCCTTTTTTGCTCTTAAGCTATTTTTTTGAGCCCAAATATTTTTCATTATCTCCTGTGAAGTGTCAGGAGTTTCATATGAGCTGTGGAAGTCAGCTCCTTGCTCTCCCTTTCTTCYGTCTCTCTCCCCCACTTCTTTGTAGTTTAAAAGCCTGTTGCTGTAGGGCACTGTTCTGGGAAAGGAGGGACATGGGTGACAGTGTAGACATATAAATAAAAACTGAGTACTGCTTCTACTGAAAAATTTATAAGGAAAGGATGAAGCAGTTATCTCTGCCTAAAGGCTGAAGGAGGAATCTTTATAAAAGCTGTCAGTAACATCATGTTGCAGGGCCATTACTAAATCCATGAGAGAGGTAAGATTTSAGTTCAGCATTTCTTGCACCCAATGTATTTAGACAGTCTATAAGAAGTCTGAGCATGGTAGAGAAAATGAAGACTTAAGAGAAGAAAGTTCTCCATAATGTATTTCCAAAAAGAAGGAAAGATTATATTCTTGGCTCTCTCCTTGTGAATTTGTTTGCAGAGCACAGGAGTTACGGAGGAAAAGATAAAAACCAGCTTCACCTGGCAACCTTTCTTCATTTCTAGTAAGGCATTGGGGTGGATGCTGYGTTGTACACAAAAATATTACGCAGAAGCAGATATTTTTTTATGTGGTTTAAAGAACATAAAAAGCCAAACAACTCCAGGAACCAYAGAAAATAGCACAGAAAATGTAGACTCAGAGCACTGACTTAATAAGGAACCAAGCACCAAAGTCCTTGCATGTCATTTGCTATGCATATAAGATCACCCTCTCCCCTCAGTGCTTACAGGTTTCCCAAGTAAGTCACCAAGATAGCTTCTGAAGGAGCAGGTGAAAGACCTAAATGTCCCCTTACATAAAGAAGAATAGCTAAGGAGATTTTGGAGAGAAAGTTTAAGACATATTTTCTTTCCAATTTTTGGAATTCTAAGAAAATGATAAGTAGGGGAGAATTGTGTGTAGTGGGGGAAGGRAAAGCACAATTTTTTTCAAGTAGTATATCTTGTCTAGAAATGAGAAAGGGAAGAAATTTCTTGGGAGTTTTAGCTTATTTGAATTGGGTTCTGGTTTTGACTGGTTAATTTTCTTCATAGCAGYTAGGATGGGGCTGTGGTTTGGAYTTGTGCTGAAAACAGGGATGATAACACAGAAGTGCTTTTCTTAGGGCTGAGCAGTGCTTAGACAGAGTCAAGGCCTTTTTTGCCTCACCCTCCACCCCATCAGCAGAGAGGCTGAGGGTGCACAAGGARCTGGGRGGGGACACAGCCAGGACAGCCTACAACTGACCCAAGGGATACTCCAGACTSTGTGGTATCATGCTTAACATATGAAGCTGGGGGAAAAAGAAGGGAAGGGAACACATTTGAGGAGGTGGCATTTATCCTCCCAGCCCATTTTCATGCATGATGGAGCCTTGCTTTCCTGGGGATAKCYGAACACCTTTTTGTYRATGGGAAGAGGGGTTTTGCTTTGCTTGTSTTAGTGGCTTTTGCTCTACCTGTTAAAATGTCTTTATCTCAACCCATAAGTTGTCTCTTATTCTTCTGATTCTCTACACCCTTCTGCTTGCAGGGGACTGAGTGAACAGCTGGGTAGGGTTTGGCTGCTGGCTGGTGTTAAACCAAAACAACTTTGCTTTCAAGGGAACTACAGTGCTTTCAAGGGAACTACAGTGCTTAACATGAGGATCAGAATTTGCCTCACTCATATTTATTGAAGAGATTTATAGTCCAATAAGCATTCAGATAATATGGTTTTTTGTCTGTTTCAGGTTTTTTTGATAACATTGGGTTTCCAGATTTTTTCTTTGTTTTCTTTTTCACAAAGGAAGAATTCTAAGCTAAGATATTCCTACTTGAAGAATAGATGAATAGCAAGAGGAGGAGCAAACTGGCAGCATTTTTCTGTGCTCATGTTCCTTTGTTATCTCTTGGGTCTCTGTTTTCTGTGGCATCTTCCATTTTGGTTTTTAGAGAATGCTCTGAGTTTTCAAAACAATCATTGATTATTAGGTTGGTCAGAAAAGCCATGCAAGTATGAGTTTTGATTTTARGCTGAATTTCCTAACCTTTCCTAACCCAGAACTGAGGCAGTTCTGGGTCATGCCAATGCAACAACTCATAAAAAGCTCTTCAACATCTCCCACTTCTAACTTCTAAGCAAAAAGTTAAAAAGGGTTGATTTTTAGTGACCTTCTGAACTTTTATTTGCATCTGAAAGTACTGGCATCATGTAACAGACATTTTACCATGCTGAAACATGAAGTAGAGCCCTACATAATTCTATCAATGAATTGCAACTTCTAAAATTTAACTTCAAAAATACTATTGAGCTCAAGTAATCCATTTAAGAAGTGCACACAACGTAACTTAAGAGTTCGAGTTCCTTTTCAGCAGATTTTTCAGGAGAAAAAGAACATRTGAAATCCATTACCTGAGCCTTAGTCTATGCTTTTTCTGACAATCTGAACATTCTTTTTAACATGTAACTGTGAATGTACTGATGCTCTCTGTTCTCTTGCTTTCCAAGAGGAAATCAGCATTACGCAAGTCTCAATGCAGTGTGCCATCATTTAAATCTTCTTAAAAACTGTAACCTGCTCACCCATTTAGGTTTAAACCATGGGCTGGCCATGCATAATTGATGTAATAAATGGATGAAGAGCATCCTGCATGGAGAAAACACTTAAATTAAAACTCATGCTAAATCAGAAAAGAAGATCAGTAAATATTAGCATAGTTACACCAAATGTATAGTGAAATTCACAGCTAGAGACAGCAACTCACTGACAACTCACTTGTGTGCTTAATCAAACTAAAAAATCACAGRTGAAAGAATACAACCAAGTGCATAGTGAGGTGCCAATAGTTTATATTGCTGCAAAACCACACATGACCATTTTGAGTATGCAAAAGCATTTKTTTACACTTGTAAAACATTTCTCCCTAGGCATGTAAAAACAACTAACATTCTTTACAAATCTTTCCATTGTGTATAAAGATATTTTTAGAATGGTGAATGCCAGAATGAGAAAACACAGAGAAAGAACTACTGAGAATTGCTTGGGATATCCAGCTCTCACTGAAAATGCCAAGCATCCTGGTTTCCAGCATGTACTGATAAACCACCAGTTTCAGTCAGAATCCCTCTGTAAACAACAGGGTCAAAGTGGTCCTTTCTGAGGGCAGTTCATGCTGTCCTACAGCTGGTGTCATCATTTGGGGGAGGGAAAGAAAAGCTAGACAGTGGAGATGCATGACATCCCATCAGGATTTTGGGGGAAAAGGCTTGCTAGTCTTGGGAAATGCAGCAGCAAAAGGCAAGCAAGAGACAAAATCTTAGARGATGTGTGGCAGATTATGGGAATGAGAAGAATGTGGGTTGGGTGGAAGGATGAGATCAAAGGATGTGAATGGAGATGGCAGAGGGAGGTTTCTTGATGGAGAGAATATGAAGCCCTTTTATATCAAACAGAAAGCAGGAGTCAAAGGCAAGATATTTTATAGAAATATGAAGACTAAATGATTTTACATATATATATAAAATCTTTCTTGGAATATTCTCAGCTTTGTTGAGAAAAGTCTTTGTCACAAAATGGTGTGAATGTTAAAAATAAAATCTGATAAAAAACTCCAATAACACACATTTGCTGGGTTCCCTCCCTATTGTTTAAATGGAGGAATAAAATGTGCATGGGTTAGGGAATTTGGAATAAAAYTGAGATGAAGACTAATCTAAGTGACTCTGTTTTCACACACTACCAGAATATGTCTTTGGATRTTTTTCCACAGAATTTAGAATTATGGCCACAATGGCTTCACTGGTACATTAAAGGACTTTTACAAGTGCACTGTGTTGCCTTTGGTGATGCTTTCCCTCTCATACACCTCTTTCCACATTACTTTTCTCATTCTTTTCTGGTGCTGAATGATAATGAAAATATCCAGCTCTAACCACCACCAGTTGCTTTGTAACTACTGCTCCACTCAGAGGGGCCATGTATTTAATCCCTGGTGCTTAAGTTTTTCTGGTTTAAATGCAGCAATAGACACATCATCTGTTTCTAGCACTTCCAACTTGGAGGAAGTAAGCTAGGAACATGGGAGTGTTGAAGAATAAAAAAGGAMTCTGTGCTAAATTGCTAATTACCTGTCACTGTATTTGTTTTCAGCTTATATAAAAATATGGTGGTATTCTCAAATAATTCATAATGCCTCAGGCCAACAAGCAAGCCCTGCAATAYTTTGGATAATTGAAACTGATGAAGTGGAAGACTGGAGATGTTTATTTTGAAATAACAGTGTTAAAATAAAATGCCAAAAGACAGAGGAAAAACACTAGGGATCTTGAAAGGTGTGAACAGAAGCATAGATCAAAATAATCAGAGTAATAAACACTGTAGCAAATGATTAAATTTTATTTTAAATTACTCTTAAGAAACAAATTAAACAACCAAGGAGCCCGTGGTTGTTGTTTCCTAGCCTGGATGCATATTCAGCTGTCATAAATTCCTTTAAACAATTCTGTTTTACACTGGAAGACATGACTTGGCTAGGTCTAAGTCAGGCCCAAAACATTAAAACTCAGCAGGGCAAATTCTGTCCTCAGATACATGCCTGAACATATTTTCAACAAGATTTTTTTTTTTTGTTATTGTAATCAAAAGCTTCAGAATGGTATTTTTTTTTCTYATTTCTTTCCCAGTGAGTTTAAGAAAAATGTATCTTCCTTTTCMTTTGCTGCAGTGATGCTGATGGAAGCAATATAATACACCTTACAAGACTGAATTTGGTTCCTTGTCAAAGTTTCTGTGTTATCAACAAGAGATAATTTTTTAAAAGATATATGTTTTTCCCCAGAATGTGAACTCYGTGTCAAGAGTATTTGCATGCAAGGTCTTCTGAACAGGACCTTGTATACTTCAATATCTTGAGGGAATAAGGGCAAAAGCAAACCACAGACATTCCTTTGCAACACCTTGGTTTATTCTTTTAATTTCTTTTTGTTATGATGACAATRGCTGGGACAAGGTCAGTCTAGGTCAGAAATATGGAGAGGGACAGCACCATGAAGGGGTTAGGAGGACAACCTGCTGCTGTGGCACGGGTTAGCTGGCAGGTACCAGGTAATTTAGATACTGTTAGTGAGAACTCAATCAGCTTGCAAATGCTTCAGGTGCTGTAACAGAGTCATGTAGTCTGGTGTTTCATTTACTTTCCTTCTCCATTCTGTCTTTCAGTCAATCAGCAGTGACCTAGGTGCGCAGAGTTTTGATAACATTCCTTACAAAACTTTTCTGTAGGTCACTGACCAATTTTCTACAGGCAATCACATTAAAAGTATCAGAGCCCCAGCACTTGAACTCCACACCACTTTTATGTAATGTTGCCTTCTGCTACTCTGCACCACACAAAGCCAAACTTTCCTTAATAATGTAGCCTGAAAGAGGGCAGTACTCTGCATATCCCTTTTGGATATCTCACAACAATGAAGAACAAAAAGGGGAGGAAAAGACAGGACCTGTTCATTGTGATGGGGTACTTCAATGAGGCAAGAGGAAGGAGGGAAATGATCTCTCTTCCCATTGTCCCTGCATTCATCAGATGASAAGAACTAGTTACAGGGCTGCACTTCTACCCCATAACTTACCTCTGCATGAGTCACTGTTAGAAACAAATATGGATGATTTCATAGTTTTTCTGAAAAATATCCCTGTATCTAAAGTTAAACTGGAGCCAGAGAGCCAGAGAAGGGAAAGGATAAGAATCTTCTGCCACATACTCTGAAGGGGTGTAGGAGGAACTCCCCTAATCATCTAGATTTCTACTTCCCTGTCTGATTTCTTTGACAAGAACAGAAGCCCAAACTTCTTTGTGTATTTGTGTATTACCATCCTTTTTTTAAGGGGAATGATATTAAGTAAAACTAGGACAATTCTAACCCAAGATACTGAAGTGATTTTATATGTKACTTTAATGGTTAGGCTTAAACAAACGCATAAAAGGAGCATTGGCCAAACTCACAGCCTCCATTCAACAATACCAGTATTTCAGCATTTGAATGGGAGTTTCTTGCATGATTTAATGAACACTCTAATCTTGAGATTTAACAAAGGAAAAATTCTTCCATAATCTGCTCACATGGGAAATGGTGAGAGGTAATTTGCTGGATCAGCATGGAAAGTGACAAATTTTCTAGCACAGAACAGAATCCTTTCCTTTAGTGTGTGTGTGTGTGTGTGTGTCAGTGATGTGTGCTTAGTAAATAATACATAAAGAAGAATGAGAGTTATGGTTAAAATTGCACCCTGTTATAAAAATAGAGCTGTCAAGCTGGAATACTGAGGCTGTCAGGGGGAGGGCATTAGCAGGAGATAAGCAGATGAYTTTTGAACAGCTGGAAGATGTTTTGAGACAAAAAGGTGAAAACAGTTGTGTGGAAGAGCAACCACGGTGTGAAATTAATTGGTTAGATTCACTACAGTTACAAGCTCTGGTATAGTCATTACATTCAGCTGTGACAAATGAGGATAATGAAACAGTTGAGACCTTGGTGTTTTCTAGTAGCTGAATTATTGGCCCCAAAAGTGCATTTTTGGTTTACAATTTCCTGAGCTGTAGTCAAAGCCTCAGCAATAAGTAAATAACTATTCCATCAGAATAATGACAAATGACATTGCTAATACACTCCAAGACCATTCACCTCTGTGCCTGTTTTTATTCCTACTAAAGTTGATATTGCCTAGAAGAAAGAACAAGAGCAATTCTTTCTTTGGTGTGTAATACTGTTTTGTAGWGAGAAAGGCTGGTAGTCACTGAGTGGGCTGCTGGCACAGGAAGAAGAGGGCTGTCTCATGCATAGCTATGGGAACATGCCAATATTCTTGCTCTGAAGATACTCCCTGTTGGTGAGGATTGAGAAAGCTGCAAGTACCTGCTACTCCTGCATTACATATTGTGCAACCAAAGAAAGCAATTTGTACTCAAGGGCTCCAAACCACTGATATCCATAGTTAGTTCACTGTTGTTTTGGGGGACTGGTGCAGAGTCAAACACTACTGCAACTGCTGGAGCAGAGCTTCAAGCTTCCTTCTTCAAAGTGAAAGTCRGGCAGTGTTTTTTCAGGAGGGAAGATCCGTGTAACTGATAGTTCTCATCCACCCTTTTAGTTGTGWGAAGCTCCTTTGGGTGATCTCCTTCACCAAAGCTCAAAACTAATGAGATATATCTAAAGTTCCTGGATATTTCATTCATGCTTCTTAAACAAATGAAAAAGAAACTACTCATTTGAAATTCATTTCAATGGTAGTATTGAAGGTAAAGAAGGTAAAATTTTCTGAAGTGTCCTTGAGGCAGATAACATTCTTATTTACCCCTGGTGAGAATTTATGGAGGGGCCTGCAAACTTTCTTTTCTGCTATTTCACACTTTTCCAGCATTTTCCCAAACTAAAAATATAGAGATTGGTATCTCAGTTCATAGAAAAATAGTCTGTCCAATGTATAAAATTTCCTTGAACATAACCATGGTTTTTCGTCAAAGCAGAAATATCCCAGGTGGATTGAGAGCAAGAAAAAAAGCTGTCTTGCTTCTTTTATGTCAAGTTTTTCACAAAACTGCTAGTCTCTTCTTACTTAAAATGAAATTGTAGTAAATTTCTGAGTAAACTGAACAAGTGGATGTAGAATATAGCTACATTTTTGGAGGTTAAAAGTCAGATAAGCACAAGGATTGGTCCTAACACAAAAATGATTTAATGACATTGTGTGACCTGGGCTGAATTACAGCTTCCATTCTCTACCTGGGCCAGTGTGTGGCAGGACTTTCCAAAGAATTTTTGAGTGGTCAGTGAATCAGAGCTTGCAAATAGTGCTCCAAACTCATCAGTGTCCCAATGTTTAAAAAACTGACTATTTCTAAGGTGCTAAAAAAACAGATACTGTATTACACTGAAATGAGAATCTYCTCCTGGGACTATACTTTTTCACTTTTGATTATTCATGCTGCAAAACAAACTTCAAGATAAATGAATGAGCAAAAAGTTGAGACCACTTTACATCAGTTGTAAATACCMATCTCCCGAGAGAAATCCACTGTGAAGGAGCTCCATGGTTTGAAAACACAATCAGCTTTTCTTTCAAAAGGCCTCATTTTTACCTAATTCATAACAAAAGCATTGTTTTTCTTATAAGCAGTGGCACACCAAGAGAACCTACCAGTTTTAGAACTCATTTGCTTTGTTTCCTTATTTGGAAGGAAAATGCTATGAGAKTTTATTTCTTTCAGGGACTGTTTGCAATTTTGTTGTTTTCAAGGSTATTTTTCTAATATTTCCCAAATTATAAACATCTGAATGTTGTTAATTTGGCACTAAAGAGAACATGAGCTGAGCTCATTACGCCTTCAAAATAGGAAGGCAGCTTTACTCACTTTCAGTTCAGATTCAGTGAGTAATATTTGCATGACACTGAATGGAGTGAAATGSTGTTGTGTAGAAGCCCATATTTTAATAAAACAGAGGAAAAACCTTGACATTCTTTGAAACACCAAGTTGAAAAGGAGYTTGGGAACACTGGTGTCTGACAGCTTATGCATCCAATTACTGATATGTCACCAGAAATACGTGGGAATAAAGTAATGAGATGGCAGTTTCTATAACAAAGGGTAACATTGTTTTCTCACATCTGGATCACCAGTTTCATGCCATGTGTATTTATACATTTTTGRTTAACTCCTTACAGTCACACAGATCACCAGATGTAAACTCAGAGTGCACTAACACAGGTGTAATGGAATTAATATGCACCTGTTACTACTCTTACAGCCACACAGATCCTTATTACAGAATTAATAGCACCTCCACAGAAATATATTTCACTTTAAAGGACTTAGCATATTCTGATCTACAACTGCTGACATAATCTGATACAAACAATTACAGAGAGTTTTTTCTTTTTGGTGCTTTAGAAGCCAAATTTCTTCCAGTCACATCAACTACTTGTGATTAATTTTCTCTCAAAATATGCTTAATTTTCAATTGCTCTGGTCAACTGTAACATACGACAGATGAAACATTTAAAAGCACCATGGCATGAGCAATCACATTCAAATACTGGGGTTTTGGGTGAAAACAAGGTTGAAGCTGCCCCGTTCTGGTTATATTTTAAAATTCCAAGGCCCATTCACTTCAAAGAAAGATATCTTCAGGAGCCAAACCCCTTTTTGTTCTTGCAAGACACCAYAGCACTTAAGTGTATTTAGATAAGAAACCAGTTACAGTGCTTGACATTAAAGACAAGGGTGCAAGTGTACTAAAGCAGATTTCCTCCATCCATGGCTTTGTATTCAAACCCCAGGCCTTCAGCTCTTTTGTGGCATTCAGACAAAAATAMCAGGAAAGCAGCCAAAAGAGTGTGAGGGTGCACTTAAAGGCMACAGCACCACACTGAAGGCCACTGGGCTAAAAGACCACAAACACAGCACTGTAACAGAAGGCCAGAAGGAAACAGCTATAGGAATTAAAATTATCCTTTTAAGTGGCAAGATGAGGGTCTAGTGAAAAAGAAAGGTTGTATTTTCACAAGTTCATACATCCTCTGAAAACCCCATCACTGTGTGTGATGGGAYTGTCAGAGCTCTCTGCACCTGCCCAGCTCAGGGCACTGGGCACACCATGGCACCTTCCTGAACACACTGACAGCCAGGCCAGYRTGACTCAGGCTGTGCTTGTGTGTACCTYTGGCCCATAGYTCTGCTGCTAGGAWATTCTCCTCCCTGCAGTTCCCACTGCCCTTTGGCCCTCTCTTGWAAGACCTCACCTTCCCTGATTCCTGAGGAGCATGCATGGAATCACGTTTGCAGAGATTATTGTATGAGGCTTCTCAGATACAGTTGTGCTTTCATATTTCTAATGCAGTAGTATGACATTCATCTATGCAGAGTATCTTGGAAACTTTGCTCCTCAGCCATTGTGCCACATCACAGGGCACTGGCACTGCCAGTGCTGCTACCTGGGTATCAGCCTTTACTGCCCCATGTTCCTCCTCAGCCTGGCCCTTATCCTGCTTCTCTTCCCACCTGCCTTCACTGCAGGTCAGAGCATCCTCCAAAAACCTGTTTTTCTGCTTTGGAACCAAACACACTTTTAATATGTCTTTGAATTAGCAGAAATATGCACGTAAGGAAATCATGGGGTGGAATTTAGCCTGCAAAGGGTTGTACTAACWATAAAATCAGAGTCCTTTAGGTAGAACAGCAAATTTGGAGCATTAGGATGTGACATTAAGAAATCTTGATGCAAAATTCAACTGTGTTTGCTCATATTGTCTTACAAGAATTGTAGATGTAAGAGGGTGATTATTCATTCTCAAAGTGTGTCTGTGTATGAGGTTTCCATGACATCCCTACTACTATAATCGAACATGTTGCATATATAAAGTGTGTCCCAGTATGTCCTTTGGGGGTATTTAGAGGACTTATTTCATATTGTCCTTTTGGTAAATCTTACAATATTTGAAGWAGTAATTACAGAATGCCAGAATTAATTTTTCTCAAATAATTATGGGTCTGACAATCCCAAGCAGTTAGCTCATTCATTAAAATTCAATAATGATTTCTCCAATGGCTTTCAGTAGCAGTAATGACATACATTGTCATGCCCACTAATTTCCATGAAGAACAATGGAACATTATTTTATTGGCATCTAGAATTACTCTTGCAACACTTTGTTGCATTCTTTTCAAGAAATGAAAGGGGAAGTTGAGCAGTCTTGATTGTTTCCTTCTTTTCAGGCCTTAAAATGTTTTGCTACATCAGCAAACTGTTAAATAGACATTCTGGAATATTCTTAAACTGTTTTAACCACAGCATCACAACTGGGATAAGTGCCCAAGYCCTTATTACATGTGAAATTTCTTAGCTGTTAAATTCCTTGGGATGTTTTAAATTATAAAATAAATGTAAAAGTATTTCAATCTTCTTTTTAAAATTAGACGGATTGGTTGAAGCACTCAAAAGTTTTTTGTTGCCTTTTAAAGATGATTTGGTTATTCAACTATTATTACTTCTTTCAGGACTTWCTAGGGCATCCTATGAGCAAACATACAACTGCACGGTATTTTTAGAACTCCTCAAGGATACCTTAGGCATTCTCAGGAGTGTTACAAAATTGAATTTTTTATGCTAGGTTTGGAGGGGTTAGGTCACTGGGTTACTCCTACCAGGGAGAAAGGTGCAGTAGAGGAATGGAGCAGAATGGAGTCAGAGAGAGAGGGGGCCAGCCCTGGTGAGCCAGAATTGCAAACTCAATCCAGTGCAATGCATAGTCCATGAGGGCAGCCATGTGAGTAACAGGTTMATCCCCCTCACCCATATTCCTTTCACCTCTGCCAGCAGCTGCAGTAYTCCCATAGCACAATCTATGTGGGACATGGGCACTTTTTTATGTGCTGCTGCCCAAGGCAAGTAGATACCTTGCCTCATTTGCACCTAGGCTAGATTGGATATTTCTGTCTGTTTGGGTTGGTTTGGTGTTTTTTGTTGTTTTTGTTGGTTTGGGGTTTGGTTTAGGTTTTATTTTTCTGTCCTTGCATAGTATGCAAGCTTTAGTATTCAAATTAATGACTTATTTCTGCTCCTGCTTACAGTGGTGGAAATCTTTGTGAATGGGCAGTGCATAGCCTATAGAAACACAAACTCTGCCCCACACATGGCTCAGTGTGCAAACTCAGGATATCAACCTATTGCTGCAATGATATCAGTGTAACCAACAGCATAAGTGGTTTACTGGCCAGTTTGCTGTCATAACCTATGCAGGATTTGGCACACAATACATTTAGTTATTTAGCTAATAGATTAATTCCCTAATGAAATTGCAAATCAAGAGGATWATGAATGCTCAGAATTCTTTTTCTTTTCTGCCTTGTCAAGACACATCATTACCTTTGTATGTGTATTCTGCTTCTGCTAAGCATTTAGGTCAAAGCAATTGTTTGTTTTATTTACCTGTAATTATGAAATATGGTGAATTACTAGTCACRCTTGCCACAGTCAGGAACTGAAGGCCAAACTCGTTGCCTTTTGCCTGCAAAGATGTCTCTCCAGGGTAGATGTTACATACTGCAATTCAATCCTATTTAAACTGAGTAAGAATGACAGCCTTATAGCTCCTGACAWGAATGTGTATTCCTTGGGGGATGCATCAGTACTAGAATTCCCAATTCAGAAGTGAAAACATCCAAATTACCATTCTACAAAAGCTGTGTCTGAACTATTTTCAGCAGATTGCTCACTGGAATCAGGGCAGGTTAAAAGATGCTTCATGGATCTTTGAGATGTAGTTTCCTCATCTGGCAGTAAGGAGCCTTTTAACTTCAAAACATCATATTAGATCTGGAAACCCAAGAATAAATGAAACATTTTAGTYTACTTTTGTGTTCTCTGAGAAAGAAACAGAACTCTGAACATTGTGATTTTKGTTTGAAATAATTTAGGGTCCTATTTACACAATGTTCAGTTAAAATCTAAGGTTTTTAACTAGAGCAATTTTTCCTGCAGGTGTAAGATTGTAGATAGACACGTTTGGATCAAAAATCAATTGTAAACTTTTCTTCTGCACAGAAGAAAATGACACAGTTATCCATATAAAAAATATGCTGTTCTACTTTTGTTACTTAAGTCAGAATATTCAGTCTTTTCATTTCTTATTAATTGAATACTCCATGTAAAAATAAGTTATTTCAAAGGCAGCCTTTGCCCCTGCCATTCATTCAGCATTATTTGCTACAAGTCTAAGAAAAAGTAAATTGGTAAGTGGCTGATTGTAATGTCATTTAAACAGAAAGAAAACTTTACTTATTTCCAGAGAAAAAAAGTAACCAACTTTAAATTTGTTGTCGATTGGCTATATAAATATACTGGGAGATAAAAAACTCTCAGAAGCCCTTTTTTAAAGATTAGGTCACTGCTATGTCATGGACTGGTGTACTCTTGGCTATGCTTGCTTAAATTCAGGATACATACTGCTTAATATCTAAAACAGTCTTTGTAGAAGTGACTTTCCTTTCTGCATACGCCACCAGCAGCAGAACCACATCACCTTTATGTGGTGCTCCTGGAGTGCTCCTGCTGTACAATCTGTGTGCAGACTGCCATTACCAACACCACTGAACATTCCAGATATTGTCTACTTTTAACAGGACAGCACAAGAAGAGARACAGGCAGGATCACTTTTGAAACCCTAATTGGATATATATCTGAAGTGCTGAAGAAGGCATGAATTAAATTCAGAATACTCTGACTTGCACTTTCCYCTGTTGATACACTCCTGTCTAGTGACTTAATAGGATGATTTTGTCAGGATAAATTCCCAAGCACATTTGCTGAGTGAGAGTAAATAACATGGCTAAGTCAGTTTACTTTTTTCCTCTATAAAATAATTCCCARATTTGGTGGAGAGTTGGGGAGGGAATATGGTGTGGGGTTTTTTTGCAATTTAAATTAAAAACTAGTGTCGGGTTTTGTTTTGTGAAAGATAAAACAACCATAAAAAACAAAAAACAAAACAAAAAGAAAAAAAAACCACCAACAAAAAACCTACCAAAAAAACCCAAAAACAAAATCAAACCAAAAAGCCCCAAGCAGAACAAACAAACAAAAAATCCCAAACAAAACCAAGAAAAAACCTGAAAGCCRAATACCCCTTCCCCAACCACACCCCAAACACTTGGACTATGAGCAAGCAGACACATCCCATGATTCGGTTTTTTTAATGAAATATCTTGGAAAATTATTTCCAATAGAAGTTTACCTCTAAATCTGCCATGGAGGTCAAACAGCATGAGTGTAGGTAGCTGCAAGGGTGATGAAATGGATTCCATTTCTTCACTCACGAATGTGTCTCTGTGTTGAGTAATCAGAAAAAAYRARRGTGCTGGAATTTACAGAATGTGGGACAGAACAACAGTAGGGTAATTCAAAATAAATTCCTATAGTATTTTTKGTCYTGAGCTCTGGATTCAGCCAATAGATGGCTACATGTATTTTTTATTTAATGAAAGGTACATTCTACCTTTCAACACACACCTTTCTTTCAAATAATATAAGCCTTTTTATCATTCTTCTTAATAGACTCCTAGAAATTAAACTGCCATCTGGCCTATGAAGACATTAAGATATAGGAGAGGAATTTTACCAATGGGGAAGTTGCACAAGGCACTCTCCTCAGGCATTTTGAAATTTATTGACCTACATCTCTAGTGCACCAGGTCACCTTGAGTTTCAGGGACTTTGAAAATTCTAAAGAATCAATATTTGCAAAGACATGAATTTGCTCTCAAGCAATGACCTGGATGCAGCACATCTATAAAATCCAGGGATGCTTCACTGATCTTTCATCAAGACATAACAGCAATCACATTATTTGGCCACAGTTCCTTAAAATTAAAAATTTAATTGAATAGGAAATTATYTGAAATATATTTGGCCTTTAAATTGAAACTAAAGGAAAATGCCACAAGAGAAAATATTACTTATATGTGAGGTAAGGAAAAACAGGATATGAAAGTGGTGAAACCGATAGCAGATATAGAGAGATGTATTTAGTGCCCCAGAAGCAGTAGATGAAAACCATTGCATTAAATACTCAGTTTTGCATTGAACATGGTTGATTTATTTTTGCATTTACAGCTTTCTRTAATGCCATGTTCTTGATAATGTGACTTTCTGCTACTCTGAATTTTTAGTGCTTTTTGCAGCTTTATTGAATGAGAAAGGCAGCAAGACACATTTTGTGACAGCACTAATTAAAGCTTCTCCCTGAAGAGTTTTGCTGGGAAAGATGCTGATCAACAGGCTGATGTAGTATACAAAAGACACACATTACTTGCCTGCAGCCACCCTCATTGATGCAAAATAACAGTGAGGAGGCTCTTCCATTACCACATTAGTCACGAAGTGTGTTCTGAAATGCTCCTAAAGTCCTGATAGGAGAGCACATGTGTATATCATCTTCCAGGTTTGTCTTYATTGTTAAAAGAGCTGTGAATTACTGTCTCAGGGCTCTTCAGTAATCTATCCCAGGCTGAGAATGCTGGGCAAMGACARGCACCCTCATAYTATTACAAGACARACACAGAGAGTTCTGCTCTATTTTCTCACCTGATGCAGAGAAGTTCATCCAACAGTAAAACGAAAAGTATCTCATCTCCATTGTGCTTCTTGGCTTCACTGCATTAACAGAGGCTCAGATCTCAATCCCAAATACAGCTACTTCTGAGATTGGTGGACTTCAAACTTTTGATTCAAAAACATGTCATGACACACACTTTTGCTATTTCTCTTACTCTTAGTCTAAGGGTTGAAAAGCAAGAATTGACAAGGCTAAGCATGAAACCGTCACTTGGGTTTTTTAGGAGGCTGARAGAGGTATGCATGTCCCAAAGTCAGATACACAAATAACATCTTTATCTTTTCCAGTGCAAAAGAGGAACAAAGTCATTTCATTTCTAGATAAGTTTRTGATATATGAATAAAAGGAGAAAGAGTGAAAATTATCAAATATGTCTGAGCCGTATAGACACTGGACGAGTAGGGGAGCGCTCTAGATCATATGGATTTACAGGCAGCTTGCAACCAGCCTGAAATCTRTTGACTGTAAATCCCATCTGCCTTCACGGCAGGTAGAATTGGTGCATTTTCAKGCAAAATRTCAAGAGTGCTTCTGCRCAGCCCTCCACGGTCATCTACTCTYCACAGTGCTGCAGCAGCAGTCTCCCCAGCTGTTCCAAATCTATCTGTGTATGGGAAAGAAAATTGTTTTTCTGTGCACTCTAAAGCTCCTGATTTATCTACAGTTTTCTTCCAGAGACACTCCAGCTGGGTCAGCTTCAAGCCAGCCCTGCAGTTTTCTCTGCAGATAGATAATGCAGATGGGAAACAAATATGACTTTGAGCCCATTCTAGAGATTATTTCTTAATTGTATGAATACAACCATAGTCTAGCTGGAACTGCAGACAAAATGGGAGCTGCRAGGATTGACAAGCACTACACAGAACAAAAGTCTACAAAATCTGTATTCTGAAGCTAATTTTCAGTTAGGAGACCTCATCTTTGTTGTGCTGCACACTAAGGCGTGCCTAGAGGGAGGTTTCTGTAATGCCTCCAGCACTGGTCTGTGAGCTGCTTGAATTCTACCGACATTGGGCAAGTCACATGGGAAGTAATTAAAACTCGGATTTATTTTGCCTAAGTCTAAGCTAAATTTCAATCCAATTTGGTAACCTTGGGCTCCTTTTAAAGAAAATGATGTGTAGTGAACAGACATCTAAAATGGGCCAGATGACTCCCTCTCCAGAGCTGCTTATCTCTCCTTGTCAAATTTAGTTATCTAACAAGTGCAGAGGAAGCATATATTTGATGCAGATACTTAATTTTAAGGTCTAAACTTGAGGCAAAATCATTAGTAAATACTGGTGATTTATAAATTTTCATTTTGCCACTGTTAGGTTTTAGTTTAGCACCACGGTTTCTTCGTGTATTAGTTTCCTATTAGTGTCCTTGGTTTCCAGCTTCCTCTTCTCAAGCAGTTACCTTGTGAAAAAGTTCCCAAAAAATTTAGAATGGCTACTCTTTGTTACTAGGTGCACATACAGCTCTTAAAAAGGAGATTTCTGAACTTAATCAAGGTTTCTAATTGCCATCATGCCATAAAAGTCACAGTACTTTCAGTAATTATTTTGTTGCTATTCTATTAATAAGCAACATAATGTAGAAAAGACCCACTGATTCTTTGCTAGTGTTTCTGTGTTATGCATTACAAGCCCATTGAAAAAAAAAATTCAGTGGAAGCCTTTTTGGTTCATAAATTCTTAAACACAAGAAGACTCTTGTGTCTTCCCATAGTGAGGTGGCATTATACATTTACAGCTTGTGGTACAAAGCAAGAAGTTAGCAAAAAYCAGTAATTAAGCTGAAAGAACAAAAAAGACAAGTATTTAAGTTACCAGTTATATCATACAGGATACAGGGGATTATACCTCGAAATTTTTTAAATTTTGCTCAAATTGTCATTTTTGTAAGTGTGTGCTTTGGGATATAACTTTCAGCACTGGAAAAAGCACTCAGAGGGCTCTGCTGCATTTCATTTTAAAAGGTGTGACCTCTGGGAACTCACTTGCATGTTTTAATGGTTGCTTCCCTCTGTGYTGGGCATCCCATGTCCCTTACAAATCTCACTAAAACTTGCAASGGTGCTTCTGAAGCWAACATTTTGTACAGAAACTCACAGRGAGTTTATTTTATCAGCATGTGTGCAGAGATAGCATATCACTTCYAATAAAGGTTCCAAAGCACCATCATCACAGCTCCTATGATCTACGATCTGGATTTAAAAACTGAAAGAGAAATAATTAATTCTTTGCATATATTATTATTTTCTTAGATAATATGGATTATATTTTTAAATGTTTCACATATACCAGCATATAAATTCTTATCCCCCTTTTGTGACACCASTCAGTGTACTCTTCAGTCTTCAACAGGAACAGGTGATCTGTTGATTCATTCAAAATGAAAGGTGTACACAGATACTCATGATGGATTTGTACCTTAAAACAAATTCCATTAATCATCCATTCATCTTCTGTYGTAAGACAAAGATCAAGTGTAGATTCTTATTGTTGGTTGTACCAGACTATGATCTAGTGGTTCAGGTCATAACYTATGACATTCCTAGCATGCCTTCTGGAGCATGTTGTATAGACAGCTGTAGTGGTAGGCAGGAGTTTCAAGCTAACAGAAGAATACATGTGAAGYATTTCACCTGGACACATGCACAGAACCCAAGGATTTCTAGTTGCTTTGTGCACATTATTACCCTTTCCATTCATATCATTTCTCTCAGCATTTGTCTTAAAACAGAAAAGCCAAAGASAGAAACTCTTTTCAGACAACCTTGATAAAAACAGTAGTCAGGAAAACAAATAATAATCCTTAACATTCACAGTACTGGACTTCATGAAGGTTGTTCTCCTTCATGGCTCTGCTTCCTGCCTATGATTCTGGCTCTGCAGAGACTACTGGAAACATTCAGTTGAATTTTGAATGTAGRAAACTTGGTTGCACCATTTTCTTCCTCTGTTTACTCGAGAATGTTGGGAATATAGGCTCAAAGATACTTATTTCACCTCCTAAGTATTACATTATGTAGAAACTGGGAAAAAAGTTTCTAACTTCAATGACTCCTTCTAAAGCAAACCCAAAAAGGCTACTGAAAACAAAATAACCTTTAACTGGAAAATAATTACTATCAGTGCATGAACCAAAGCCCAAGCCAAACAGTATAATCTTTTTCTCATWCGTTCTCTGCATAAGATGCCAAGGAAGTTTGTGCCCAGAGACTGAATGTGCCTACAATGYTGTGGGGTCCTGGTGATCCCTGTCATTCTAATGCACCATTAAATTCTGTTACTAATGGGCACACATTAAAAAGCCAGCTGTAAGGTATTATGAGGTTAATAATAGTCTCTAAATGGCTACACATTTACTTAGATAATAAAACCACCTCCTTCTACAATAGTTAAGGTTAAAAAAATACARAAAGTATTTTGAAAGCAACATAAATTCAAGCTTCAAGGCAGAAGCTAACCCCTAGCTGATGACAATTCCCTTTGTGTATTATTCTTCCATAATTCCTTTCTGCCGGAAAATTTATTGTACCTTTATTCTACACATTTGGGCCCAGATACACCACTGACAACATAGTGGCATATAGAGGCACTGTTCCAGCATATGATTTATTGATTTCTAATGGAGTGTAGGAAAAGGCAACTTTTCAATAGCCTGCAATCAAAATACATTCAACAAAAGCTATGTAGACTGTGAAAGAATAAGCAAAATACGATCATCCATATTCATGAAAGTACATTAACCCACTTACCTGGGGTATTCAATTATTTCCCTACTTATGGGTAATATGTGGGCTAAATGTGTGCTATAAGTGTCAAGATCMATTTAAAAAGTGAGTAAATTGCCTTTTTATGTCCTGGTATTAAACAGTGTCCTGCATGCATGGCTGTAACTTCAAAATTGTTTAGTTTTCATAAAAACCCCAGCTATTCTATTACAGYACATGAATAGGAAAATGGGATGCACAAGATACTATTGAGCAGTTAATGACATAGGTAGTTTATTTGAATAACTCAGAGTATTGCACAAATGTTTGGAGACCTGAGAAGAGACTGGCAGAGTCACAGTCAGTTTGACAGAGATGAAGGGAAGAAGGGTTTGTCTCTATTGTGTGTTGTATTATAGAGAGAGCACAGAGGTAAATATTTCTGTAGTGTTCATGAATTCAAATGAGCAATTCATATTTCTGTTGTTTTCCACTATACATCAAGGAACTCCTGGTCAAATATTGCATTCATACTTTCTCATTAAATACTTTTCTGTGAAAATATGTTGCAAAAAATCTTTGAAAGGTGAAGAAAACCATGAAATCCCTGGACAATGCAATATATAGGCAGAATACCTACACTACTGAAAAGTTTTAATTTTTAAGATAATTTTAAAGACATGTTTCAGGTGACCTAAACACCACATTTACAAGCACCTTTACTATCCTGCTGGTGCCTTAAAGAACCTAGAGATAAAACAACACTTTKGAGACAATATTAGTGTAGCAGGTAGTTTAAAGGCTGGTGTTTTTTGGAGGCCTCCAAGGGGCAGATATGGAAAAAAAGTAAATACGTTTTTAGAAGTTTAGAAAATTAGCATAATTGACAAGAATCCCCAATTAGAAGCACAAGTGCTGAGACAACTCCCTCCTTTTGGTTTCACCTCTCCTGTACCCCTCCTTTAGATAAGAACTAAAATKTGTTTATGAAAGTGTGTCTCAAAGAGCTGCTTTCAACCTTGGCTACCAGGAAGAGCCAAGATGGGATAGGGGCCTTTGAGCCCCTGGAGTCTGGAGCCTCTGGAATGTGTTTTGTCTTTCTGCCTATGAGGRTAGAGAAAAGGTAGGGAGAAGTACTGGAGCTAGCTAGGAACTAAATAAATATACAATAGTCTACAGAGYTACAAATATATRTGAAGGAAATACAAAAGCAAAAATCATTCTGGCATCACTGCATTACATCTGCACAGCAGTGCACAGAAAACTAAGGGCCAATTACAGGCTACATTTTGCTYTAATAAGTGAAAAAATCATTTTGGCAGCTGCATTACTGATCCAATTGATGCTACCTTTACATGCCTCTCATTGAATAGCCATGGAGGACTGCACAGAACAGCAATGAAATGAGCCAACCTTCCACATAAAAAGAGATGATTGGAGAATGTTCTKTCAAAATTGTATTAATTTGAATATGTCCCCTTTTTATATTAGAAAAAAAAAAGAATTTTGATTTTATTTGATTCCTTACCTCCCTGTTTTACAAATAAACAAGAAAAGTGTGTCAGTAGGTTTCTTGGTTTGGTTGTGTGTATTTTGTTTTATTTTGCTTCATCTTATTTTTCTAAAAAATTAATATTTTGATTTCAGATTGCCATAAAGAAATTCTGAAAAATTTTCAATGAAATATTTTTTCCAAAAACTCCTATGACAGCATTGTTTGTATTATTCTGTCAGCTGCTCATCTTAGTATGATGAAAGTAGAAAAAAGTAGAAGAAAGTTTTAACAGATTCTCTCCAGTTTTCTCTTTCGTTTTTTTATGAGAATGATTTTGTCTTTCACTAGATAACTAACCAGCAGAGGCAGATRACCTTTGCAAGGCAGATTATACAATAGTAGTTGAATATTATGGTTKGGTAGCTTATTTATTTGCTTAGTTTTTGGAGGTAAATTATTGATTTTKCAAACTGTGGGGTTTTTAAAAATCAAATCCATGCTTTGCAATTCATACATAACAAGAAAAATTAACCACATCCCCCTGGATTTCATTTTGAAATTTCTGAGTGAGGCTGCTTTTAATGCTTCATGAGGTAGTTAAAAATGCTAATATTTTCAATGGAAGCTGACAAAGGCTTGTTAATTATTTTATGCAAGTTACTGTAAGATAGTTCTGCCACACTTTCTTCCAGTGTAGCACATGGAGAGAAGTAATGCATGATAAAACTCAGAATAAGGCTTTTTATTGCAGAARACTTCTTGATTTAATGATAGCAACATTTCAGGGCAATTTGTGAATGCTTAAACATAAACACTTAGAACAACAAGTCATGTTCACAGGACCTGACTTTCCTCTCATAATAGTTTTGTGCCAGTGCACCCTATTTGTTTTTCAGACACAACCATATAGAAAAAATTAATATTTTAAATGTAGTGAATAAGGAAGAACTGGAAATAGTTTTGTCAATGAAGAGATTCTTATATTAAGTTGTAAAAACACTGATATTTAAGTGAAAGTCTGAGTAAATTGTCAATAAAGCCAAGAGCTCAGACTGTCCTTCACTGTCTAAATCCAATTTACTCTTGTGTTGAAGACACCTACAGATTGGATAAACTGGTTCTGAGGTCAGAAWTGACTTTATTTTACTGGAGGTTTTTAGCTGATCTACTTCAATCTGGATAGGCTTCCATTCCCTCTCTGAAAAATAGGGATGATAATGCTTGTCTTTAAAGATAGTGCTTGTGAGAATATTCCAATTATATAACACAGAGATTTTTAATAATTATTAATAATTCTATGGTATTGAATTTGTAARCATCATGTTATTTTTTCTGAGCTGAAACTCTTCTGAGATCATGATGAAACTTACCTTAGAAATTTAGAAACTGGCACAACCAGACAAAAGCAACAAACATATTCATTGAGATGCACATGTCTYTTGAGAACCATCAAGGAGAGAAGATTTTTCTTCACAGCTCACAGTAAAAYAATCTTTTGCCTCCTATATAATATTGCTGTGTATTTTGGGAGGGTTTTGTGGTGGGGTTTTTCTTGGTGGTTTTGTTTGTTTGGTTGGTTTTTTGTTTGTTTTTTGAGGTTTTTTTGATCATGGGTATTTAAAGGATGTTGTATTATGAAAGTAGAAAACCCGTCATAGGATATGGATATACTGTGCTTGGGGTATGGGATACTAGTACCTACTCTGYCTTTAAACTAACCAGTTTACTAGCTACTAGCTAGTCGTAGCTGTGCACAGGTCAAACTGAACTACACATTCAAACACCTAATTTTGAATATCTTTGGGATTGTTCTCCTTTGGGGCTGACCAGCACTGGCAACTGAAGTGACCAAGAATGGCATCCTGGCTTGGATTTAAAAAAATGTGGCCAACAGGACTAGGGAAGGAATTGCCCCTCTGTAMTCAGCACTGGTGAGACCCCACTTCAAGTCCTGTGTCCAGTTCTGAGCCCCTCACAGTAAGAAGATATTGAGGTGCTGGAGCATGTCCAGAAAAGGACAATGAAGCTGGTGAAGGGTCTGGAGCACAAATCTGATGAGGAGCTGATGAAGGAAATGGGGTTGTTTAGCCTGGAGAAAAGGAGGCTCAGGGGAGACCTTATCAYKCTCTACAACTCCCTGAGTGGAAGATATAGCCAGGTGTGGGTCACCCTCTTCTCYCAGGTAACRAGTGGCGTGACTGGAGGACAYGGCATCAGACTGCACCAGGGAAGGTTCAGGTTGGACATCTGAAAGAATTTCCTTTCTGAAAGGGTGGTTAAGCATYGGAAMAGACTGTCCAGGAGTCATTAACCCTGGAAGACTTCATGAAATGAATGGACATGGATATGYTCTTATTAGCATGGTGGTTTTTGGTCAAAGGTTGGACTTAAACATTTTGGAATGTTTTCCAACCTCAGTGATTCACTGATTCTATGATTCTCTTATTCAGGATCAAGATACCCTGGAAAATGTAAGATCATAATGTATGATATKACTGTTTCCCAAACTGCACAGAGTGTCCCAAACCAGCAGAGCCTGTGCAATACCACCCCAGTTCCATACTTAGAAGCTCAGCTTGTGCACAGCCCTGTGATGGAGCCAACTGAGATCAGGAAATGGTGTAGTCACATTCTCACAGCCCAGTATCCAAGCTAATAAGTCATGCCAGAAAGATCATTCTGTTTGTCTTTATTTACAAACCAACTAACCTACCTACAAATAATCAGGAGGTCACTGTGTATGTCAAGTTATTCAGGTGCATCTTTATCAGCATGAGTTTCAGCAAGGAGCAGAAGTGAGRATTAAAGGAGTAAATAGGTGAACTGATATTTAGTCAGTATATAGAGAATAGTAACTTTGACAGGCCCTTACATGTCTGTTAGGCAAAGCTAGTTACAAAGACATCCCAAATAAACAATTTTTTTCCATCACAAATATAGCTTAAATAGTTTTTCCTTTTATGGTCTGGACTTCTATAGCAGTATAGAAATGGAATATAGATTATTTTGCACTCTAAAACAAYCTTGGTGAAAGCAATTCAGTGAATCACAGCTCAGATCCATTCCACACTAAGAAATCTGCAGTCTGTCCATGTAGTTTTATGGATAGAAGCACTGGATGAAGCACTGGTGTATGGCAGAATTTCATAGCTATTCCTAGGAAGAGTTCCTAGGTTTCAGAATTAACATCTTTTGTTGATTTGAGTTAACAGATGGTTTTAAAGGCTTACTTGTGATGCTTAAAATATTACAACCACCTACATGGCTTTTAGAAATCAGGATATCCCCACTGAGTGGGTGAGAATGACCCTGATCCCGACATAACAAAGCAGAAATCTTAGTAAAATTTCTATTATGCCCACAGCCCTATAAAACCTTTTCTTGACAATTTAAATTGTATTAAACTACTTCTTCCATATGTACCTAATTCATTCTCTCAAATGAAAAATAATAAAATATTTAAATAACAGTCAGGATATCCCAGCTTAGAATTTCCTGGCCAGTAACAACACAGGTAAGTAGCCTAATGTGGTATCTAGAATTTTACACCTCTCTTAGACATTTATTTCCAAGAGTTGTCTGAACCCTGATATTTGTTGCTGTAACAAATAATCCCACTAAATATTTCTCTCCTGTTCATGTTTTTATCAAGCTGAACTTGTAGGTTTGTGTAATCTACAACTGCCTGTGATATACAATTATTCAAAGGCAGGACACTTCMTTTCATGCTCACTGATTATGATTCTTTCGTCAGCACTGCTGTTTCAGATCAAAAATGTGACTGCCTCAGAAGTAGAAATAGCAACTGAAAATTGTTATCAAAGAGTTAATGAGATTTTATACTGTACTTGTAATGTAGTCTCTTTATTATAAAATGCTTTTAAAAACTATGCTTCTGTTTTTATCACAAAACTCGCTCTTTTATTTCTATTGTCTCATTTTAGGAATACAGAAGTAAATGTAGAAGATTATAGTATATAGCAGTTGGCTATTTTCCTCATGGCACTTGAGATTACATATCTTGTGTTGTTAATTCCTGTCTAGAATGAGACTTTACCTCTCAGAGGTAAAATATTTCATGACTGAAAGACATTTCTGTTTTCTTGTGTTTTCTCTTTCAAAGCAGAATGAAGCAGCTRYGCTAGGTGGTAGGTGAAAATTTGRTGTGAAGGTTTTGGAGTCTGGCAGYGTTCTCTGGTGCCCATAGCCAAAGAAAACCACCCWAAATTACTAGCAGACTGAGCTGTGAATCATGTAGTGAATAGAGAATACTGGAAAGTTGTGTCAAGTCACCTTTTAATCAGATTTCACCCCATGATAATGTGCTTTAGTTCATCYCCAAAGAAGACATCACTCCAAGCAGGTGCATCATCTGTACAATAACCAGTTGACACCTTATCAGAATGTAAGAATATAATGGACCAGAAAACATGACGGATTAGTTGGATTGGGAGATCAGCTGTGATAGTTTCAATTGACTTACTTTCCAGGTGGCAGTGTTTATAAAAATAACATTCCAGCATGAGGCACTCAGCCATAASTTGACTGTCTGATTATTCCTGTGACTTATGTGTATTTCTTGCTGACAGTTGTTGCAGCAAGAAAAAGTGCTAATACTATCACTTAACACGTTTTTTTTCAAAATGCCATACAAAAAATGGCACTATGTAATTTTTGGCATCAAAACTATACCAACTGAATGACTAGGACACAACTTTTAAAAATACATYAGTGGGCAAAGAAAATTATAGAACTATAGAATCATTTGGGCTCAAAAAAACTCTTAAGATTATTGAGTCTAACTGTTAATGTGGCATTGCCAAGCCCACCAGTGAGCCATGTCCCTAAACACCATGTCTACATATCTTTTAAATACCTCCAGGGATGGTGACTCTATCACTTCTCTGGRCAGCATRTTCCAATGCTTGACAACCTTTCCATGAAGAAATATTTCCTAATAATGAATCTAAAGCTTCTCTGGAGCAATTTGAGGCTGTTTCCTCTCAACCTGTCACTTGTAACTTGGGAGAAGAGACTCACCTCCATCTTACTACAGCTTCCTTTAAGATACATTTAGATTAATAAGGTCTTCCCTTGAGCCTCCTTTTCTCCAGGCTAAACACAGCTTTCTCAGCTGCTCCTCTTTGGRCTTGTTCTGTAGACCCTTCATCAACTTCATTGTCCTTCTCTGGACACTCTCCTGCACCTCTATGTCTTTTTTCTAGTGAGGAGCCCAGAACCGAATGCAATATTTTAGGTGCAGTCTTACCTGTGATTCTTAGACCAACAAGTTTGAAAAGGGAATCTTAATAGTTAAGATATACTTAATAAAAAGAAAATTGAAGCATTTATAGCCAGAGGTGGGGTGAGGTGAAAGGTAAAACAGGCACAATAACTACTGTGCAATTAAAAAGCAAGAATTTAAATACCCTTTTGTACAGTGTGTTCATAGGAATACCACAAAATTTTCCAAGGAAKAAAGAGCAATCTTCAGAAAGTCTGTATGTTTTATTATTCCAAGGTATCAGGCTTCCTTCGTAAATTTGGGTATGTCACTTACTTTGCCTGATTCCTTACTTGCTAAGGATATTATTTTCCTATCCACAGGGCAGTTGTGAGGAAAAATGCCATTAGTAATGYTTAGGGATTTGAAAATTTGGATGTCTTCATACAAGTATCTAAGTCCTTAGTCATCTTTTAGTTCAAAAGGAAATTAGATTTGGGAGATAGCTTTGTCTCTATCTCCCAACCTGTAACTTAGGAAAAATAATTAAACACTGGGACTTGGGTGGCTAACTAAACTGGAGAATTACATTWTGATCAACTCAGTTTCAGTGACAGAGTTGATGTTCACAAGTCTGACTACTAAAACTAGTTTCTGAAGACTATAAAAACAGTCATTAAGCTAAAAGAAGATACTACTTTTGTACTACCTTAATGAAACAAATATTTTGAGRAGAACAATACATTTATTTTTTTGCTTATGGGAGAGCTTTGATATTTGAACTTCTTTCTTCTCACATCTTRATTCTTACATACAAATACACATCAACCTTCCTGTGTGTTAGTCGGACACTAAAGGTAATAAAYACTTTTGGCTTGAAATATTTTACTGTGTTACTTTTTCTAAATAACTCATTGACACCCTTTATTGGAATTTTGTTATTCTTTAATATTAACACTAATTTTGGTGATTTCTGAAATTTTACTTTTGTTTTTTAATTTGGATGGAAAAAAAAAGGATGAAATTTTTATCCAAGAATTTTATGTATTAGGCAAATATTAAAATAAGCATCTATTTCACTCATTTTCTCATAYATACTGTAAATGACAAGGGAACTGATCTCTTCTGAAGAAGAATCCTTAACAGTATAAAAAGCTGTAAAATATTATACTTTTAATTAAAATCCATATAAGATCTCTACTCAGTGATATGAAAATACTTTGAAAATATTAATTAATCTTAGGCTATCAATATCTACAATAAAAGAGTTGCTTATTGCAGGGTCTTTGAAGAAATATTTTCRTTTTCAAAATATTCCAGAATTGATTCAGAAAATATGACTGATAGTTATCAGTAAAAACTCAAACAGATCAGTGCAATAAAAGCYTTGTGCACCTGAAAGTTAGGAACTACATTGCCATTCCGGTATAAATTGAAGATATAGTCCCTTAACTCACATTTAAATTCCTAATTTCACATACTGTTGAATAGAGAAGGYAAAGAGCAGCTAGGAAAGTAAAATCTGAAGATTTTGCTGAAGGTGGGCCTTCAAGCTGGGCCTTTCTGCATGGAACAGAGACAGTACTCTGGGAAAATGGGAGATCATAGCACAGTCTGGATTCAGGGATATGTGTGACAAACTTCCTTTTGGGTAATTGCTTTTGTGATGCCTCTGTAAGGACAGAAAAGACAGCATGTGCAGGCACAGCCCAGCCTCCTCCTGAGGAGGAGAGTATTCTTGAACATTCTCCCTCATTTAGGCTTAACGAGCAGCAACTCCAAGGGAAGTCGAAACAGGAAACCCTGAACAAGGAGCTGCATGATTTATATATATCTCTGCCTGGCAGTGCAGCTGTACTATCACCTTCAGTTAAAGAATATGGAAACTCCAAGGTGAGACTAAAGATGTACAGAAAGATATCTCTGCGTATTTGGAATGCATAGCTCTTTCTCTTTGGGGGTACCCACTTCCTTCACTGAAGAGGGTTTGGTATGTTCAGGCAGTTTGATATTTCTTAAGCATTCTCCCAATAGTGATGCAGTTTTTTTCCAAAAATGTTTTAYCCCAAYAATGTGAACAGACTTTAAAGAGCAATGGAACCACGTAACCTTTCTCTCAGCCACAYGCTTTACCTACTTGTGTTCTAAATCATGCTCCTTAATACTTGCTCTTTCCATTCAGTTCCATGACAGCTGCCTTCTGGAAGGAACATGAAACAATTCTCAGAGCAATCATTCTCCAAAGTTTTAGTAATACTGATTTTTATAGTGCAGTATAGAATATACGCAATTTTCCAAAGAAGTTTTGAAAGAAAAGAGACAACCTGTGTATTTTTGAAAAGAGCATGGTCCTGAGGGTGTGCTTAATGCTCTTGGCCTCTGCAGATCACCTGAGGAAAGTTTTTTGCAGAGTGCTACTGAATCTATTAAGGCACAGGAATGTAATGTACTTCCTTACTCCAGATACTTTAATCAGCTTCCTTGTGAATGATTCTTCTGCCAGAAATAACAGTTAGGTATTCTCTATTACTTAATAAAATTCTGCCATGCTAGGGCACAACTCCCTTTAGTCTCTCCTAATGAGAGGTACTGTTTTGTGACAAACCAGTATGTTATGTTCCTTTTCCTAAAATTATAATATTTGTATTTTGGGGAGTTTACAATTAATTTTTTRGAGTATTCATATTTTTATATAGCTTTGTTCTCTTATCCCATCCTCATGGATCAAGATTTTAAGCATCTTAAGAAGCTCTGTGCTCTTTTGATTTTCTGCAGACTTCTATTCTCTTTGAAATACAGCATCCCAAAATGTGGGTGTTTTTTCACATCAAGCCCAAGCAGTACTATTATACAGGCATTCCCAGAAAACTTAAYTTACTGTGATAATCTGATTGATACAACCCAATACTCGAGCTGCTTTTTTACTGATTGCTGACTCATCCTTGGTTTATATGTACTTTTATCTTTACACACTCCCTGATAAGCCCAGTTTAAGAGTGTTCTTGAATTTGACTACTCATTTGTATGACTTTATTTCAATATGTCCTTACTGATTCTCCTCATTGATTTTAGAAACTTGCTCCATTTTGAGAATGTTCCATGTTTTAATCTTARCTTCCAAAATAATTTGGATCCTTTTGAATGTCAACTTTTGCATAWGAAAGTTATGTATGTTTTGCAGCATCCTCGAGGTCTTCAGCAAAAGCTTGCTACATGGTGGTAAAATGTAGTATTTTACAAGCTCCTACATTAAATTTATCATTGGAATATCAGGATTATCTTATTTTATTACTTACAATGCTTACATTATAGAATTTCCAACTAATTCCTGAAKGGCCCACAACCACATTGTCGCTGTACCTTTTTGAAATCCCAGCTCAGCCCTCCACAGGTACCGTGTCAGGCTGGGGACACTCCCCAGAAGCAGCAYSAKCCAGGAAGTGGCTCAGAGCTAAARCTCCTGCATGGGAYRCAGAAGTGCAGGGCATGGAGGCAAAGAATGAGGAGAGGGTCTCCGGAGTGTTATGTCCAAGAGAACTTTATTCTCCAGGAGGAACAGCATCCAAAGACCCTGAACTGGTGTGTGCGAGAATTTTTAAATGGGGGCGGACTCAGGGGAGGGGAGAAATCTCTGGCCAATGGGAAGGAAACACGGGAGGTACAGGTACAATGACAGACATCACAGTAACCAATGAGGGAGTTACAGGGGAGGGTACAAAGTTTGGAAACCAATCATCCATCAAGGAACTCTGAATTTTCTAGAAGAAGGGGATAGGATTTCAGGGGATTGACAAAGGGAGTAGGAGGTCTATGGGGGATTGACATGGAAACTTCTGGACTAAGAGGTAGGGTCAAGGAAGATTGACAATGGGGATTATCAAACCAGTGCTGTGGGAAGGGGAGAAAGGGGAAAAAACCATTCTGAGCATAAAACACACCACAACACCATATAAAATTTTTGAGATTTTCCCTAGCAAGTGTGCTCAGGATTGAAGTAATAAAATAGACTGAAGACAAAAGGTAATATTTCCTTCCCCTCAAAATTACACAGTCAAATATTTAAGGAAGAAAGAGATGCTCTGAATAATATGCAAGGAGCAACCAGCAGCATCYTCCTGTTCAGACAAACCCTCTGTCTGAGGCTTTTTCAAAAGTTAGTGCAAAACTAAAAAATATTTATCCCTCCCAACATTTTGAATTTACTTGTMAAAATGTCCCTACCATACTAACATTGGCATTATTAATTATCCTTTCCTCATAGTGCACCAAATATCTTACCCAGTTTTTGTTCCCTGCTGTTCTCTACTTTCCCCCTACTCATACACAAAATTATCTCTGGCTCTGAAAATTTTCACTCCCTAAAAACAGTTCTTGTTCCTCAAACTGCTTCTGCCTTATGGAATAGTCAACCCATACAAAAGAAAACTGACCTTTGCTAGAGTCTTATTTTTCAGCTTCACAAAAAATTACTTCTGAAACCCACTTAGCAACTGAGTTAACAAGAAGGATTAATCAGCTGCATGCTCATTTTATGAATATCTCTTCTCTCTTATCTATGCTAAAATACAGACTGAGATCAAGTACCAATCTTTCAAAAATCATTTCTTACTCCATCACCTTTCCACTTCTAGTTTTAGCAAGAGTCTKCTCAGGGAGTGTTGCTTAAATGATTAGTATTTCTGAAGTCAGAAATATTCCGGTTGCAGGGGTAGGCTCTTTTGGCAATGAATGTTGATTTGTTCTTGGCCTCTGCAGGTCACCTGAG
>CADDXX010000459.1:218018-245041 GCA_902810485.1 Alauda arvensis
AAAAAAAGAGAGAGAGAGAGCAAGAACAATGAATAAAAGTTGTTTGAATAATGTAGAAAGTGGCAAAAGTAACTTTCCTCTGTGAGGAATGAGGGACAATGAGTAGGCACACATGGCTGAATAATTAGTCCAATAACGGACTAAAGAACTGGATTCAAAAGTCAAGATAGAAACTAAATCTTACTTTGGCCACTGACCAACCCCACAGTAATGCTTTCCATTAAACAAATTGTACTATTTTGTACTGTTTAGAGCATGTTCCTTCAGAAAGATACTCAACATSATCATCACAAATAAAATCCTCAAGGAAGTCCCAGAGGTAACAAGGCAGTTTGGTGATGCARTGTCAGATACGGAACATCTAAGACAAGCATAACACTCTCCAAAGAACAAAGGAATTCTCAAAGCAGAACAGAAGAAGGCTTTGTTCTGGTCAACCTGACTGTCAGCAGTACAGGCAACACCAGAGAATAGCAAGAATTCACACACAGAAAAATCATCTAATACAATGCCAGCTGACAGCTGTCTTATCTCCTGAAGCACAGAACTCTATATTTTAGAATTTCTGCTCCACCAACTTCAGGAAATATGTTTTCTTAGTTGAGGAACCAGCTGTTGCTTAGACAATATGGTTTGCAGTACATGCATAATTTTTTGTAGTGACAGAAATGGGACAACACCAACAATGGGTACCCTATTTGTTGAATGTCCTCTGCGAATAGAAGTTATTGAACAAGCAAAAATGCAACTTTAATTCAGGCATTGGCATTGACCAATCACTAAATTTTTGGAKTTGAATTCTAGATGCTGATAATTCAACAGCAGTATATATTAAATAATGGACTTTTTTCCTCAACAATAATGCCTGAAAGTAATGACACACTAAAAGGTTTTTTACTGAAGAAAGTTATTGAGCTTCATGCATTTCACGTTYAGACTAATCATGCTGATGCATGGTTCTAAGGCTCCACTCAGATGTTTGTATTTGTTGTCACAGCTGATTGTATCTTATTTTAATACAGTTGCCAATGTATCTGTCCTGTTTACAGTACATAAGGCCATGGGGATCTAGGTCCCTGTGACATTTTTGCTGATATAAAGGTATTACAACWCTAAACCTAATTATATTAAATGCAGTGGAAAAAAATCAGAGGTAAATAATACAGCACARATTGTACTCTGACATATAGCTATGACAACCTTACCAACATTATAGCACAGAGGTTTCCCAGAAAAGTTTGGCCTTATGAATAAAGGCTATATAATGTGACATACAGTTATTTTTATCATAATTTTAAACATGAAATATGGGAAAAAAACTTTTCGTTCTTTGCAGAGAACTTCAACATGATCTAGTCCTCTTTTTTTCCAGTGATCCTCTTGAAATCCTATTCAAAATCAGTCGTCCTTTTGCCCAGTAAATAATATACTCATAATTCATGAAGTGTATATTTGAGATCAAAACTGTATTGCAAAGAAAAGTACCAAGTCTTCTCTGAAAGCAATGGGATTRTCTCTGGTAAATTATTATTTATCCAAAACCATCTATCATTTAATAGAATTTTTAATTAGATTGAGAGATTAAACGTTGGAACAACGATGGGCAATAGCTATTCATGTTTAAGGAAGAAGTGATTGAGAAACTTGACATATTTTTCTTCTCTAAGTTGCCAGCTGTAGAAAGATTTGAACCTCACACCACAAAAATAGCACTTCTTCTGCTACTCTCAGTGCTAGAAAAAGAAATGAGAATTTGCAGTGAGTTGTCCTCTCATGCTTTCTTGAATTCTCAGGAAAATCAATTCCATTGATTGATAATAATCCATTACCATAACAGATCTAATCTTGGCCAGGTTGTGTATCCATTCTGTCCCTGTCTGCCTGGTGGTGCCCATATGTAATTTCACAAAGTTTCTGTGATGCCCATTTTCCTTGCAGATATAGTGAAGGTGCCTGTGATACCATCTGCTCCCAGGTCTGAACTGGACTTCCCACATGAGAAGGCAGAGCAAGAAGGCAGGGCTGGTAGAGGGGCTGAGCCTTGCCACTGCCCAAGCTGAGCCTGTGGAAAGATCTGTCTTCTTGGGCTCACTTGCAGTGGCAGCTTCTTATCATGTAAAACACTGCCAAATTCCATGTAAAAATTGGCTTGRATCAAAAAAATACAGATTTTGGTGTACCCTCTCCTCTGTGACTCCTAGTAAATAAATGCCRTTGCTGATTTCTCTATTATCTGATAACTATTGTTTAATACCATCTGCTGCATCAACCTTCACCTGCAATTTCTCTGYAAGAGCAAAACACAACRTGTCATAACTATTTTTGTAAAGCACTTTTCTGTACTACYGCTCTAATTTGTAGGGTCTGGCAGTGCTACTTGTTACTCATTTRTAGCAGTACTCATTTGGACCCCACAGAGGAGCTTTTGGGAAGCARCACTCACAAGGATAAAAACCAGTCAGGTTCACAGACTGTGAAACTCCTTTTGTATGGGTATTCCCAGAAGCAAAACCAGAAGGCCCTAGAATGATGTGGAGTACAGAATTTCATACAGCAAAAATGCCATCATAAGGCATAACCTCTGCTTGAGCTGAAGCAAGTTGCCCAGCATTYTGCCCAGCATCACAGCCTAAAGAGCATCGAAGCAGCTGATAATATACCAGTATGGCCAATGATATAAAAGAGATATTTAGTGTCCTTTAACCTTCATAATGGCACTGAAAGTAACCCTGCTGAACTAATAGTGGGSAAAGAAGRAGGAACCTGGTGAGACTGGGCAGGSACATGCACAAAATAATTAGCAGAGGTTTGAGCTGAAGAGAGTYCCYACTGTTAAGCATTTATTGCTTSTGTCTCAGACAGTGCTGTGAATATTACCTTTAACTGCTGATATTTGCCTGGAGACAGAGTGATTCAAACCTGACAGCAGACGTTACTGAGCGAACCAGAAATCAGTGTCCTAATAATTATTGACTCCTGGAGTAGTTCTCTGGCTTTTTAGTGGCAGACAAACACAGCATGTTACAACTAAATTATTATATGCTAATGACTACAATAATTTCAGATTAGGCAGTGGCTGGAGAATGGTACTAAAGCAGGATGAAAATCTGTTAAAATGAGCAAACTATTTAACACCTCGGGTGATGGGTTTTGTTTCTGTTACCAGTTGTATGCATGAAGGATATGTTTATCTGTTTTCCTATTTTAATGATATGCTATTGTGCTCATCTTAGTATCTTTAAAAGGCCTCATGCAAATATRCATGAGTTTCAAATGATCAAATGTTTAAGAGGAAATAATAGAGGTGTGGTACTTTTATTTCACTGCCCGTGAATTTATGTGCATAGTTTTACTTGATCTACAGGAAGAGAGGAATTGAAACAATAATTTTCTTGACATTGCCATTTAGAAATTATATAAGAACTGGGGATSTGATAGTCACTCTTTAGGACTGGACATAGGCTTCTGAACTGCATTTAATTTCTAATGCACAGCAGACCTATTTAATTAAGTTCCCTCCTGCTCCTGMATGAATCATCAGTAATACTAAATAGGTAAACCCACAAGATAGGAAAAGAGACTATACCACTTTACTGTGCCAATGTCATCTGTTGGACTATCTTTTCTTCTATGTTTTTCACTTCAAATATTTAAAGATGGATTTTCAAACAAAACTGCTTAGTTGAGAACTTTGTTGGATGAGTTAGGTCAAATTAGACTTTCATCAACACTAAACATCTTCTGTATCTTTTTCAGTCAGTGGATTAAGATAAATATGGTGCTTCTTACTGAAGTCATAAGAACATTTTTTAGTCTAGTCAAGTCTTTATAAGCAATTTGCAAAGKTTGGTTTCCTTCATCCTGCATTCTTCCTTCACTTTTGTCTCTCAAAATCCCTCAGATATTTTAGGGGGTGTGTAATTTGTCTGTACCATAGTTAACACCTGGCAAAATACTGTGTGGCATATGGCCTAATAGCTTTGGGCACAAAAAGAAATTTGGCATTGCATGAAAAATTAATTTTAAATTTCTGTGTAAATTAGWGGTAAGGGAATGTGATTTTCCAGTTCACATCCATATCTCCAATAACAAATTACAGTTTAAGGCCAATGCAGTATCTGCCACAACAGAGAAAATTATCTTTCTCACTTTATCTGCATCTGCTGATAAATTCTCAACAAGTTCACTAATGTAGGTAATTTTCTATGTATAATTAAAAAAAAAAATCTGGCATCATAGTAAAGCATGCTAGTAATAATCATAATTTTTTCAACCAATTTTTATTTGTAGATGATASAATTGCTGTGTGAAATAGTGATTTCTACCTAGTATGTTGTCTAGTCTAGTCCAGTTAGATTTAATCCAAAACAATCCATTCCTGAAGAGAAATAACAGGAATTAGTTCTTTCTGTCCCAATTGCTTTCCAAAGACTTTTGAAAGGACTTCCTGCATAGCCATTGTTTCYCTTTTAAATTTCCYTTTCTCATTATGCAAATTTTTAACRTAATAYACCCKTTTGATTCCAGGACAAATTATTTTCTCTTTTGGAAAGGCCAAAGAAAAYGTACATTTTTTCTTTTTTACTTTTAAAATATTCACATTGAAAACATTTAATTATTTGCTAAATTTTGATACTTTGAATTTGACTCAAAGAAGTGGACATCATCCCTTTAACAAACTAAATATCACTGGCCCTGATGTCAGGAATACAATGCTCCACCACCTTGTCTTTGCTTGGCATCTCTGAAAGAAAGAACCTTATTTCTTATTTAGACATTTATTTGAGTCTCCTGAGCTGGAAGTGCTGCTGTGYTCAAAACTTCCTTACGAGATGATTTTATAACCTGTATTGACCTCTGCCAAGGAGATCACACAAGGTTTGCATGAAAGGCTGACCCAGGACTCAGGCTGCTTCTCATTTTCTAGGCTGGCTTTAAAATCCTCTGAAGAAGTTACCTCACCACAGGTAGGAGATGAGAAATTTGAAGGGTTGTTACACACTGCCAGTGTTGATGTAAGGCTGGTGGAAAACTATTGGGCACAGCAGGGCATAACGAGAAATTCCCTCTCAGCTCAGTGATCTCTTCCATGCAGGCCACAGAGCTGCTGCAACCTCCCAGACAGGGTCACATTTCTGAGACTTTCTCTCTTTGCTTTAGAAATAAAAGAGCTGACAARTCACATGCTCTTTTTCAAACTGTAACGTGACACATCATTGCAAAAAGAATATAACATTAAAAAGGAAAGCACAACAATTTTTATTTCTGCAGTTCTTCCAGCTTCCTCACCACTCCTTTTAGGGCTTTTTCTTTCAACATTCTCAGTGGATTTATTTTTCTGTTGTTTCCTCCTTTCCCACCTTACTATTACTCCTGTGCAAAGATTTTGCTTCAACCTGACATGCTTGCTAAAATGCTCTGTCTTTTGCTTTGGRTTTCTGATTTTCTTATTTCTTCCCYACTGTAAAGTTTAGCTTCACAAATTTAATTTTCCTACTCAAGCCTAGGCTTCAGCAGCAGCTCAGACCACCACAACCCTCCAAGACTTCATGCATTCTGCTACTTGCATGGYAGGTCACCTTTTGTTATTAGCTTGAATACAGCCATTAGAACTGTGCTGGAAACACCAAATTTGTGCCACTCAGCTGGCAGGAGATGGAAGCCCTGAAGGCACAGGAGCTGATGTGGTAATTGGGGAGGTGAAGAAAGTTCATGACCAGTAGAAGAAAGACTGAGGTTGTCAAGGGAACAAGGCAGCTCTGCTGTGCATTCTTTTAAACTGGAGAATTTTCTTTTTTCTTGTTTTTGGTGGCAAATGCTTTACAATTTAATTTTTATCATATATGGCAGATATTTCAATGAGATGTATTTCAAGGATCTACTGGGTATTTTAACCCATTTAGTGCCCTGGAAAAGAATACTGGCAAAACTCTTCATCTTCCTTGTTCCTAATTTACAGGTTTTGATGATTATTTACTCAAATGTGTATTGCTACAGGAATAAGCAATAGATCTGCAGTTCCTTGTGTCCTGCTGTGGCATGAAAATCCCACATCAGGGCCCTTTCATTCTGTTTTAGCACCAGCCAGTACCAACATAGGCACTGCAGTCAGCCTAGCCAGCCTGATTGGGGTGTCTGGGACAATCAGCAGTCAGTGTAGTCAGTGGTTCTCTGGAAACAGTTTGCTAATAGCACAGACCTGGGCTTGGACAAAACCTATCCCTCCTACCCAGAGCTCTTTGACCACTTCCATAGTACAMATCTCCATTATGAATTGCCCAGATGCACATTTTGCTCCTTCTTTTGTCATTTCTGTTTCATTAGCAGTCTCACTTCTCTGTGCCTTTGAAGAACAGAATACTTTAAGACTCCCATTCAGCCCTTATTTTAAAGCAACACAACTGTGAACAGTTGCTTAAGAAGCTTTCTAAGCCTCTTTCAGSAGGGCTGGGAAGATCAGCCCAAATTGTAGCTGATAGTACCAGAGCAGTGAGAGTGTTTTCCTTGAATTTTTATCTGCTTCATTGAGGTTGTTTTCAYTTTAAAAAAAAAACAACCCACTAATTGACATGAAACCACTTTCATAATTATATGAAAARCAAAGAATACAGACTGACTTGGAAATAAGATGCAACTTCAAAGGTGTAARGAACTTCTTATGGTATCAAAATGTCATTTTCCTCATGATATAGGAGTTGTTGTCTCCTGCATTGCTGCAGACTGCCATTCTTTTACCCCCAAAGGTATTCTAATCAATTCTTAAACAGTCCTACTTCATCCATGTTTTAGATGTCTGAACTACTGAGTGATCTTTGTAGCAGACACATCTGAAAAAGCAGCATTCACAATGCTTATGCATAATTTACARGATAATTCTTTACACTTATCTAGCACCTTTCAGCTTAAGATTCCAAAGCTCTTTGCAAATATTAATTAATTTATCCTTCCAGTGGTACTTGAAGATAGGGGATATTACCATTCCTCATGAGAGACAATGGTAAAAAAGAAATAAAAACAGAATATGACTTTCAGCAAGTCATTGTTGCTATATAGCTTTATTTTTTCAAAARCAAAATGGAGATAAAATAATAAATAATTTTCAAAAATGTTATTACGAATAATTATTTTCACTTCYAAGAGAAGTCTTAAAAATTTTAAAACAAAAGATTATATTTAATATGCACAATTAAAGGTATGAACTCATGAAGGCCCCAACTCTTGTATTCAGCTAATGCAATACTGAAATAAACAGGAGCTTGACACCCAGCCCCTGAGCACTTTTGAGAGTCTTGACCAAAGACCCAACAGTACAAATGGGTACAAATGAGTACAAATGTGTTTATCAATCCCTCCCAGTCCTGAGGTGCTTACCAGGAATTCAAGACCCTTATTGTATTTTTATTTTTAAATTTCAGGATCCCAACTTGTTGGGATGGACGTCTTTCTTTTGTCCTGTAAGAATACTGTCAGCTTTGAAAACCAAGGAACTGTCATTGAAACTCTAATTTTTTTGAGTTTCTGAGAGCATTTTGACACTTAATCAAGTCTTGCTGCTCCCAGCTCCCTTTATTATGATAATGTATTACACCAAATTGAAGATGGCAAGAGGAAAATTACTAGGATGATGTCTTAACACATTGAAGGAAGGCCTGCTCTCAGAGAAGCCCATAGCAACACTCCCATTATTTGCTTAATGCTGATGGTGTATTCTCAGCCACGACACAYAGCAAAGAAAAGCCAATTACGCAGTGCTGAATAAATTGAGATGTTAGCAGCACTGGGAACTTGAATTCCTTGGTGCTRTGGTGTTCAAATATGATACCTGATGACTTGAGAAAATGGAGTTGCCTTGTCTACTCTTAAACAGTTGTTCCTATGCCACCTTCCACATACTTGGGTATTTTGTTGGGACTTTCCATTTTAAAAACTATCCCATTTTCACACTTCTCTTTGACGGGATTGGTGCATAAAGGAGAACTTTTTAACTTCAGTAATTCTCCCTCCAGCAATGCTCTGTTTCTGTAATAGCCCCAGAGGGCAATAYTTATTCCAGTGCTGACACACATTGGTTAAACTTTCTTCTAAACTTACAAGTTTTCATTTCCAACTGAAAGTTTGTCTTTGAAGATACACAGTCACTTTTGTTTCAACAGATAAGTAAAATAACARGGAATTTACCTCTTCCTAACTCATAAGGAAACAAGTTTTTTTTTTTAATTTTTCAAAGACTATTTAGACTTTTGCTACCCATAATTCAAGTTATCTGTCTCCTAGTTCATTAACCAATGACAGCTTTTGTAGTCATAATTTAAAACAATTCTGGCCTGGAATACRTAAGCTATGTTTTCACTTAATCTAACTGGCAGCATGATTGTAATGAAGCAAGGAATGGAAAAACAAGACAGAAATCTGGCTTGACAAACATTCTTTTATTATTAGTGTCAACAAATATTTTTTWAAAATCTAAATATTTAAATGCTATATATGATTTTTGCAGTATCAGTGTTGCAATCAATATAACAAAATAAATCTAAATATAGGGCTATTCAGCATGCTGGCTTTGCATCTTAGCACTACTAGCTAATCTCTTTGGAATACATTCATATATTATATATATGAATGTATATTATGTACATCCACATATATTAACATCCATCTTCTTAACATCAAGTACCATACATGTGAGGTAAATTTTTTGTGGTTTGTGACTTTTAGCATGTCGGATTTTGGAGGTCAGCATTAAGAATTTTCCTCCCAATACTTTACTTTTGATAGTTTCTGCCTTTGTGCAAATGKGCTTCAAACCATGTAATGAAAACACGACTCATGGACAACTGGGATTTTCACCTTTTTCTCTTACACTTTAGTGAGTCATGCAACTCTGCTATGCTTGATTAGTTCATTGAAATCCAAGTGGATTTCATAAAGGCATACCAAGCTCTCTCTATACCAGCTCACTCAGTCACAGCTATACAACTTCAGACTGCAAAAAATATATTATGGGCCTGGAACACACACCAGAGTGGACAGAAATCATATTATAAGTTAGCAGCATACAAAGATTCTCAAATAGCTTGGGCCCTTTCCACAGTCTCTTTGGGACTTTTCTGGCTCCCTGGTCAGTTCTGAAGTCCTTAGGTAATAATAATTGTAACTTGTGGAGACTACCAGATGGCATTTGTGAGGCCATTGTCATATATGATTTAGAACTGGGTTTAAAACCACACACAGCAACACCCCTATGTTTTGGGTCGTGGATGAGCAGATGTTCTCTGTGTATAAAATTGTGCTAGCTATTCTCTTTTACATTCATTCTATGSCAATTAGAAAAACAGAGAAAAAGCCTGATCTGGCATAAAGTCAGAGATGCAGACCAATAATACTTGATCTGGCAGGTAGCCTGGCAATATGAAGTTAGTTTATTAATATTTTAAAATAAACATGAATCAGCAAAGTAAGTATATACCACATCAGTGCCTCTCATCCAACACCTACCATGGTTTTGATTCCACAACAGGATAGGTTTGTCATTATGCTGGATAGCAAGAAGCATGTGCCTACAGTTCACAGATAAGTCAGAGCCCATAAGTTCTCCATAACTGCTTTTCCCAAAACTGTCAGCAATATGTGTCAGTCTTTCTAGGAAGCAGACTCCCAAGGTTTCTTTCCAGAGACTTTAATGAACATATGCTGAAATTGCTGAACCCAGTGTGATCCTGCTAGTTGTGCCAAATAAAAGTTTCCATTGTTTTCTTTTTTATTATTGTAGTGCAATAAGAGAATGTTATTTTAAAACACCTCCTCTAAAATGCAATTTTCCTCCTTCAAGGGCAAAACTTGTTATGGAAACTGCTGCTTCCCACCAAATGAGACAAACATAATTTTTTATTTATTGTTTTRTCCTCAAACTTTTTGATCACATTTTCAAATTCTAATAATTCTTGATACAGAATATTTGCACAAAARACAGAYAAGAAGAAACAGACATATGCATGCTTTCCAATTATTTRACCATCATGTGACTGTTGACTTTGTGGCATGTTTACTTGGCTTYCAAATATTTAAGTCTATTCCAAGAYGCASAGCTTTGCCAAAAGTGSTTGTAACTTTCACAACAGGGAGAATCCACAACTGTGYTCAGAATCTTTTAATTCAGAAACTTTTTTAACTCCTTACTATTACAGTAAATGTCTGTGAACCYCAACACAATGTCTACCCCACATCTTTTAGCTGACAATGCTGATGTTTTCAATTCAGTGCCTTGTAAGGCAGGTGCCAAGCACATGACCTGGTACTTAGATAATTAATGYTTAAAGGCACTTGCTAGGAGAGGGTAATCTAATACAGGTAAAGTATGTTCATATATAAAACAAGCAAGCAAGGGAGTGTCCAAATTAATTTCTAGTATTTTGAACCTTCATGAATGACTATTTTTACTGAGTTTTTAAAATGCATACGAAATGTAAGTTTATTTTCCACAAGTATACTCTACTAGATAAGGGGGGTGGAGAGGAAAAAAAAACTGAAGTATTTTTCTTCCAGTAATCCAGATCTCTCTGGCTTGATAACATAAAATGTCAATGTTCTAAAAATGGCCTGCTATTAATATATTGTGTGATTTTATATAAAAATATGTTAGACTCTGTTTGGATTCTAGAATGAATACAAAAGGAGTTTCCTCTCAGATTGTAGTCAGAGACTTCTTTTCATATTCTTATATTCATAAGAATTTAGAAAAATGGGGCTGAAATAGATTTAAAATGGTCAGATGTCCAGTGGTAGGACCAAGACAGACTCTATTACACCTTGATCAGTCCTGAACACGAATTTTGTATAAGCTGTGGTGAAGACCTCCAGTGACAAAGATGCCCAATGCTCCCCAGGCAATCAGTTAAGGCTGATAAAATGAATCCAAGTGAACTTCAAACTAATCCAGATGTTGTGGAATTGGCTCTGACCTGAAATCTATAGAGGACTTTAGTGTGGAAGAAAAACCAGCTGTGCAAGGGCTCTGAGGAACCTTCTCTTCCCTGCTCTTGGATTATGTATGCACAAGGCTGAGAGACATTCACATTCCCAGTGGTKAAGGAATTCTCATTCTCTCACACTTTTACAAATATACTCTTCATTGTTTCTACCATAAAACAGCATAATGCCATTCCTCTTTTATATAATGATCTTCCCTCTAGATTCATCACAAATAGCTAGGAGGAGAAAAYACAATTACATCCCATAATCCCATGTTAGGCTGCCAGACATTGCTTTGTACAGGGAAGATCCAATGAGTCATAAGAAAAGGAAAAGTCATAGAAGATCCTACAAATATTCATTCCATCTGTACTTTTGTAAAAATTTCAAACTCTGAAGTAAAAGATGTTCCTCCTTCAGCCACAGTTCCATAGATCATGACCTATGACCATAAAGCTAAATATTGCCARCCAAGAGCTTTGGTTCTATTGATGTAGCTGCCTCCTGAAAAGCTCAACTAGCAAGCCGCCTTCACTAAAAATGAATCAGATAAGACACCAAAGATGACCACACCCTGGCAATGATGCCAGCTGACACAGAACAGCCTCTATTCAGTGCTATTAACTATCTTAATTTTCAGAACAGAAACCTGTGCAAGGCATCTGGGAATGATCAGTGAAGGGTATTCCCTAGTCATCACCAGGAGACATTCGGAAGATAATTGTGACCAGGATTGTTCTGAAAACAAAACAGCATAACATATGGTTACTAGTGCCTAGAGTGCTCCTGGATAAGGCAAACAGTATTCCCATAGGTATGAAAATGTTTACTTTGTTTAATCTGAGCTCACTTTTCCAAGCTGTACCTTATGGCTGTCCTAATCAGCTGGTACAGGCACAGAAACAAGAGATGGGCCAGGGACAAGGAGGGGCTGGGGGAGAGAGATCATGAGGATCATCAGAGCACATTTTCTTTCCAAGGACAGAAGCTGGGTTATGACAAACATAATTTTGAAATTCTTGCCTGAGTTAGAGCTGCAGGCTGACATACAAATGAAAGCTGGAGTTTCTTATTCACATCRGTGCCATGGGTTGGGGAAACCTGCAGTCCCAAGTCTTGTCATCCAGGGACAAAGTTTACCAAGATTTTTGGACTTTCAGGATTTGAAGCTGTGGTTTAGGATTGCCTATTGGCCTGAGTTGTTGGAGAAGTGAGACAATTCAGTTTTAACCTTGTTCTGGTAGAGGTCCTCTGCAAGCCATCGGCACAACTCATGGCCTGAATACCTGAGTACACATTGGCTTTTCCACCCGTGATGTGCAGTGTTCTTCCAGCAGGACATACTGTGCATAAGGATACCTGTGCATATTGCTTAYCCCCAGTGCTCCCACAGGAGCTCACTGTTAGGGTAATTCCTTTAAAAGCTGAGCTCTGATTGAGGTGAAGTGGAGAGCAGCCAGTGACCTGAGACAGGTGCACCACCCTTTTCTCCTGCCTCTCCTTATTCAGCCATTGTAATCAGCTATGCCAGGGAAAAGCCACCCTCCTCATGTGCTGTGCAAATAGGAAATGTTAAATTGCAAAKTCAAAAGTCAAGCAGGCCCCTGTGTTCAAAATGCATCAGACCTTTGTCAYTGGTTTTGATATTTGATACCTTTTATTCCACAGAATTAAAGAGATAGAAAAAGGAGCATAGTATTTAAATTATTAACGCCCTTGACTGAGGTTTTCAAAGGAATATATTCTGAGGCAGGACAAACCCAGGAACAGTATTCACTTTAATCAGTTCTAGCATTCCAATTAGGAAAGCCTTGAGCTTTTTGTTTCTTAGTTGCCTGGAGATATGGAATACTTTATGAGGCTTTAAAAAATTCTCTATAATTCCAATTAAGGGCTTTTATATTTACTCCTAAGGTGACACCTATGTAATATGGTTGTTTGCAGYTATCTTTGGCAGGAAGAGATAGTAGGAAAGCAACCAGAATTGTTCAGTAAGTCCAACAGGCTACCAGGGAGAGAGAATGTATGAAACCGTGAGCAGCGGCCTCCCAGGAGAAACAAATGTTCCTGTAAGGTTCTGAGAAGCAATTTTCTTGTGGTGTGCTGCTTCACCCTCAGAGCAGGATTAATGTCATGTAGGAAGACAAAATTAGGTAAAGATGAGAATGAATTTATATTTTGCATTGATTGGGAGTTCTGTAGATAGGCATGTTTTTCCCTGTCTTAGGAGGATTTATATATATGTTGTGTGAGGAAAAGACTGTGGCTTTCTAAGAGCTTCTAGAATCTGATAAGACTTCACTTCTGATTGAAGAGTTTAACTATGATAAAAATGCTGTAAGTCATTTATCAATTATCATTGTTACTACTGGTGTTTGTTTATAATATTACTGCATATTACCACACATTTATGATTATGGTATCATTATAGCATAAGTTTTAACAATATTCAATAGTAATAATATAGACAAAATTAACACCAACATTAATATTAATAATATGCTCCAAGGGTGAAATAAAAATAACATTATCATCAATAAGAAAATGCTTTATGTACAAGAGGGRCGAATCAGAATCACAAGATTTCCAATGCTGATGAACTTCAAGCCACTTTTTAGAAATGCTATTTTAAGTATACAAATCTCAAATTGAAATAATTTTATCTGGCATATTATAGCAGATAATGTAAAAATGTCATCTACAAATTACTGCTGGGAAAGATATGAGTCTGTGTGGTCAGTTCTTGAACAGTATTTCTTTAGACATCTTTTCAAAGTCAGAATATTTTTAAAGCAAGGAATGTTCTTCCTGATTGTGTAAAATTTTGTTTCTGTTTATAATGAAAGCCTCCATGAAAGGAAATTATGWATTTTCATTTATTTTCCMATTCAAAGGTTTTCTCAGGGAAATKACATATTTTTGTGGTCTATGAATACTTTTTAAAAAATCATTAATTCAAAACACTTGTGTACTGATCTTTCATTGTTTTTGTGGTGAATCTCTGTACATCTAGAGTAATTTTTGTCTGAAAATATCAGGCAACTTAGTTAAGTGAATTGAATTAGTAAACTCTTCTGTATTCAGAATTTTGGGAGTAGAGGATAGGTGCAAACAAACTCTGCTAAGAAAATATATGCTTATACACAATCAATTTGTGTCACAGCTGATTGCTGTCATTTGTGACTYATTGGCTGGGTGGGCAAATCCCTGCTCTGGAAATCCAGCAGAGCACAGGGATTTCTGGCAGCTCTTATGGAATGTAAGAAATGTTCCATTTGCATCTTCCTGCTTGACATAACAATTTTCAAATATCAATGGGTTTAGTAACTTAAACTTCTATAATTTTGTGTGTGGTGGGCAAAACAGGTAAACTGATAAGGAATGTGCTCATCCTGGTACAAATGATGGCCTTGATCTCACCTCATGAAGGTGAGCAGAAGTTCTGCTGTGGTTGTGGGAGAAGGGGTTCCATGCAATCAACAGTCAGGAGAGGAATAAACACTCAAACCACTGAGATGTTAATGWTTAGATTTTCTATCAAAGGAATACTTTTATCTGACTTAACTTAAGAAAAGCACTTAAAATATTTAACTCATTTTAATGGTAATCAAACATGCACTTAAAAAAATTGGGAATGACAGTCTATAACAGGAATTAAACATGCAAAAATTAGGAGAGCATGTGAAAATAAATCACTACACCTGTATGAGGAAAAAGGAAATAGCTCTCTTACTTGCATTTACATCCTTCTCATATTATCAATATATTGATCTAAATGTGGTTTGCTTTTTATCACATTAAAACAATAAAATTATTCAAGGATTTAAGGAAGAGTGTTTGTCATTACATTTAGTTCTCCTACATGGTTGAATCAACATCTGAAATGCTTAAATACTACATGTTTCTCCTTTGAACAAAAGGTCTAATATAATAAAATCTTATTATATGTAACCTTATTCTGTTGCATGATGATGTTTCATTTATTAAAATATCAGTTCTTTGGGATGTTACAGTTTATATATGCTTTAGTAAATAATGGTGATGGGTGTAGCTGTAGAGTGGTTGCAGCTTGGAAAGCATGCATATGCTAGAAGGTATATGTRCTAACCAAACCACAGCTTTTAATGTATAAAAACAAACACATCRACATAATTATTGCTGTTTACCTCAGTTTTAATGAGGAAAAAACCGTAATAATACATGAGAAAAAAGAAGGCTTGACAGGTGTATTAGCAAATGGGCTTATAAAGAAACAGATGCATATTTGTTTTCAGCAGGGACTTAGAACAATAAAAATAACTTAAAATTAGGAAATTCGTAGTCAARTTCAAACATTCATAAACAGCATTCAAATATCTTATAACATGCCCTTCATCTGTTGGAGACCAGCATCTGCAGTACAAAACATTTTATGGATGGTTTTATGTCACTGTGAATAACTATTTAAATATGCTATTTAAAAGGAAAACATTSTCTGTAGCACAATAGCCAGCCAAACACTGTCAAAAAGCGAGAGCCACACAATATGTGCAACACCCAATTTATGATAAACCAAAGGGCCAGCATAAAGTGGGGCCCATAGAAAGGGATGAAGCCATTCAATAGCCCAGTGACACACTCATGACCCTCATACACTTTCAATTCATTAGACACCATAATAGATGTTTTTCCATTGTATCAGTTATTGTTGAACTGAACGATTGCTTTTGCAAATTCCTTCACTCTGGTATTAGTCACTACCAGCATTGTGCCTTTGATTCATGCATTAGGTCACATAGCTCCTATTTTTGGAGATGCCCTAATATGTCTTCTGCATCYTCTTTGCCTGCCTTAAATCAGAAGCCAGATGGGCAAACAACAGTGATTCTGTTTAGACGTAAGCCACCTACTCCAGTCATCTTCTTTACATCCCATGACTTCAGCTTCCCTACAAAGAAATTTAAARTTCCTTTCTTAATCTTCAAATAATCTACTTCAGGGATAAGTCTTGACCAGATGTGGTACATTTTGCTCAAGCCTAACTATGAATTAACCATATATGTATGCATATGTTTAAATATCAGGTAGTGTAAGAATCTTCCATATCTGTGCTGAGATACATTTGATTGTAGCATCTAGTGTGGTGTTAAGGTACATTAGCTTGGCACATGTGAGGCTAAATTAAAAAAAACTAAATTAGTGTCCAAGCATGAAAACATCACACAAAGGTAGCATCAAAAACCCAAATAGKTAGAAGGTGTAAGTTGAAAGCTATGGGAAACAGCAGAATGAATCCTTAGCTCTTCTTAAGCCCAGAGCTAGAATTCTTGCATGGGAAGTGAAGAAGAAGAAATTAAACACAGAAGTGAAAGTTGCATTTGTTTGGGTCACTTTTTCAGTACATGCATAATAAATACCAAGTAAATATAAACATGTTCTTTTAAAATATAAATTTATTATAAATTTATATATTTAGTGATGCACTTGGTAGTGTTAAGTTTACCATGGGACTCAGTGATCTCAAAAGYCTTTTCCATACTAAATTATTCTATGATTTTATAAAGATTTCTTTGTAAGWACTCAAAAGCATTTTCAGGCACTGGAAGTCAATGACTCTTCAGGGGATGAAAAATAAATATGTGGGAATGTGTGCCATCTGGTGACACACAACATGACACTTTGTAAGACACRTGTTAAAACTGATGTTTAAAAATGTTTGTGGACATTTGTAAGCCCTGCAGTTCTTTTATTTTCATTGTCAAGATGAAGTCATGGTGGTAACCTGCAGAACTTCACTAGTGCTTATTTAAGTAGGCAGCAGCACATAATTCACCCACAAGAAAATTATTGTCTCTYCCTACCTTTCAGCAAAGAGAGAACCATTCAACACTCTAACACTCCACAACATAAAAATATCACTACATTGGTAAAAATACTAAATAATACTTTATCTCTTTTGTCTGATTATTAGTCATTTTATCAATTCAAAATAGGGAGTTAATTGTATTATGAATTACTACAGAAGGCATGCAACCAAGAAAAGTTTCAACTCCATAATAAAACATGAGAGCATAGATATATTGTTACAAGTTAGGAGGATGCTGGGGAACAGAAAGATTTTCTCTTTGTAGCATTGATTTTTCAGCACACCTATGTGAAGCAATCACCAGCAAACTTGAATCTGCTGTCCAGTTCTTCAGCAAACCACACATCTGTGAATCTAGATTGTGTGAAGTCCTTGCTGAACATGATCAGACCTACAGTACCAGATTGATAAACTGCMTATTTGTGCATCTGTGCTCATGCAAGTTCTTTTGACCTAGGCCAGAGTTATATTGCTAAATTGGCTATAATCAGAAGTTAAACCCACCTACAACCAGCCTCTCTGACCTCTGGGGACCAGATGGAATGCAAGGTGGTTTATTTTCTGCTAAATTCCTGTACCTTTAATGCAACACACTCCTACTTGATCAATATCATCTGAAAAAGCCTGAACCTCAGTTCTTCTTTTTCCACATTATTATCCTTGCCAACAGGCTCTGAAATTATCCACTTTATGCTCATTGGGTGTGCCTACAGGGTTTTGCAGACTGTGACACAATGAACCTTGGCTCTTAAGCCACCTTGTGTGTATGTGCCCACATTGTTACTGYTCACAGCTAACACCTCCCAYRGAAGGCAGACTTCAGCCATGCTCTYCGAGGAYCCAGAAGAAAACTAGCTTTCATTAGGAGAGAACTAATTCACTCCAGAGAAGGGACCACAAACAGCATGATATAAACACAGGAAACTGCCCAGGAAATGAGGACTTATGCAGCAAAAAAAAAAAAATAAAAGTGAAATGACAGAGTAGAGCCATTTAGTAGATTTTTGCATGAATGAACAGCTTCAACAAGAATGTGAAGAGCTCCTCAAATTTCCCTAGTTCTTTGTTTATACCAATCCCATTATGTTTAGGGGCAAGTCTTTCCCTCAAAGGGGGAAAAGCAGCAAATACAAACCCAAATCTCAAAGACCAATCATTAAATTGATGTACATTATGGGGTAGCATTTTGTTTTTCTCTGCAACACATAGATCAGGACTTGCACAAGATGATTTTAAATGCTATGCCCATTGTGCAGAAAGGCACCTGCCTGATGAGGTATGARCATTTTTAAACAGAAAGACAGAAACTGTAATACTCAGTGATGCAAAAGGATTTCTATGGACTTTGCCAAAGGCAATATCTTTGACCTAGATTTGTTGACTCTGGTTTTCAGACAAATTATATTTTAATATTCCTAATCTCTTGCATGCTGAGCTTTTAGCCTGGGACAGTATCACCTGTAAATAACTTCAAATAAATAAACACAACTAGATATAACTGGAATAACTGGTCAAAATGGAAATGGGATATGTTTGAATTGCAGAAATAAATAAAATGAGGGACCTACCTAGTAGCTCTGCTTAAGAAATTTRATAGCTTGCAATGACTGATGCCATGACAGAACTGAACTGACAATTTTATGTCAGGGAGATATTAGTCTGTCTTAAATTATTCCAGACTAATAAGCACATTAWWRTTGTGTTGCTCTTTTATCTATGTCTGCAGGTTAACAGAAAAAAGAAAGGAAAACAAATTCAAAGGTAAAGGCAAAGTACTCACAGGAGTAGTTCCATTAGAGTGTATGAACACTGTTTCCTGTCTCTTTCTACTTTGGAAAATAATTCTTATTATCAGTAATTTAAAAGGCAACCTCTTCTTTATTCCACTGGCACCATACCTTTGTAGCTTTGAGGTCAAAGAAGCAAACAGCTGTGGCAAATGAATCCAAGCAACTAGTCTGGTAAGCTCCTCATGGGGAAGAAATGGATTGTGGCAAGGCATCTGTAGAATTTCCCTGAGGCCATCGCTATATGGTAGCTTAAAAATGACACACAGGTCTTGCAGTGTTCAAGTGAACACTTAGACTGGGTTAACAGGGAGATTGTTCTTTGTAATGAGAACAACAAATGGCAACCAAAGAATATTGGTGCTTCAGCAGAAACACACRGACTTACACTGCATTTGCTGACCCCCACAGAGAGGAGAGAAAACCTTTTMGCACTCTTAACAGTGGGAGATGAGCAGCACTGTCTGGAGCCAAGAGATGGTGGTGATGTGGGAACCATCCCTCCCTCAGCAGCAGCCACTGCTCCCCACCCCATCACTGTGGGGCTGGGCAGGCTGCCAGCCCTGCTGTTCCTTGGGGAACATGGGGGGTTTAGGATGCAAATGAAGGTCGACAGAAAACCACCACACCAATCTCCTCCTCATCACCTGCATCACTTTTTCTCCTCTGAGACCTGGGGTCTCCTTGATGGAAAATGTATTCACTTTTTCTGTGGCTGCTCTTTGTGACTATGACAAGGCACCTGCTTTTCCATAGACATCTCCTGTGTGATTCAGTATAGCTCAAGGAGATTACAGGAGTCAAAGAAAAAGAGGATTGAGTGCATATTTCCACCAAGGCCCCAGCATTGCTGAAGTATAACAACTGCAGAATTACTCAGCTTTTTCACTCAGGAGTGTTCTCTTTTCTTTCCCCAAAATAAATCTCCATGTGTTTGGGGGCTGGAATCAGCCCTAAGGAAAACCCTAATAATCATGCAGATTGAAGGGCACAATTGAGGTTTTTGCCCTTCTGTGGTTTGTCGTATTCACCCCATAGAAGCACAGTATTTTCTGGTTTTGACAGAAGTGCTTTGCTGTATCTGYAAGAAGCATTGCCATCAGCAGGAGACACAACCCTGTGATGCCTGGCAAGGCTGGCAGGGCATGCAGCAGAGGTTTTACCAGTCTGAAAAGGGCTTTTGGTGCTGATCCCTCAAAAAATGAAGCTTCTTTTATATCGGAAGAATCTTGAAATAATAACCCTACAGAGTATTTTTACATCAGAACATTCTTGGAGAAATACCCCTACAGTGGACACCCATAATACAACTGMGATCAGCCTCTGGCACTAATCTCTGATATTAGCATAAATGATAGCTRAAATGTAGTAAATKTTATCTTTAAGAARGCAGACAATAGACTGTATAATGTTCTAAAAACGACCTTAGTGCCCCTGATGAATTAATATTAACTTGCTCATTGACAACTAGAGCTTTTTTTGGTAATTATCAATGTGTCTTTTCAGCAAACAATTTCCTGTAACAAACTTGTTACAAGAGTAACTAAAGCAAACAATTTCCTGTAACAAACTTGTTACAAGAGTAACTAAAGAAAAGTTACTCTTGAACTTCATCTAAAAATAAACATTCAAAGTAGAAAAAAAAAACCCTATATACAGAAAATGGGTGAGGAAAAAATCAGGACCATCTTTAGTTGATATTTTGAAAGTCAGGTGGAATACTTTGCCTAAATAACAATTATGTGCTGTCCTGAGAGCACATAAAAAGCACATGCTAAATGGAGCAATGTGCATATTTTTCATGCACTTTTAAGAGGATTGATTATGTGGGGGGAGGAGGAAACACTAAAAGAGCTTCAGCTGAGAAAGGAACTACTGGTAATTATCTTGTTTTGTCACCAAACCCATATGTAAATATCCAGTAACGAGCTTATAGATCCTGAGGTTAGAAAACTGTTCAGCTTCAGAAACTGAGTGTAAAACAGATCTAATCTTGTGTTCAGCTATTCCAGAGCCAATTCCATTTAAATAACTAGATCTGTTTGAACATGTACTATCAGAATTATGAAATGTTTGTTGAAGTCATAGGATTGCTGTTTTCTTAATGAGCATAATTAGCACTAGAAGCAAATAGAATTGTAGGAGTCTCCATCATGACTGAACAATTAGGTCTGCTTCTGGTTCCTAAAACTGAACCACGATTTTTGCACATTTTTGAACTAACTGGATGACATTGTGAGGGCTTCTTAAGCCATTTAGCCTAGTTTATTTCTTTTTTGTCCTTACATTTTTATATCAGTATATGGATATTTAGCTCTAATGYAAAGCCAGAGGTGCTTCTATTTCCTGTATAACATACAATAAATCAGTTAGMATATTATAGATATAAGCTCAAATCTTGATTTAAATTCATCTTTCTTAATTTGATTAAAGAAGATTTCTCTAGAGACAAACATAAATCTTACCTCACAGCTAGTGATTGTTAGAAATGTGTCAAGAAAGAATTACTTTTGCTCATAAGAATTCATTTTTGTCATAAGGAATCTCATCTTTTAATACTTTTAGGTTGACACTAATATTTGAGTTAGATGCCAGGATCAACAAAATAGATTTTCTCCTTCAGCAGGGCCAAAAGCTTGACTGCCTGCCAGTGGCTTGGGAGTAAAGCAGGTCAGGTATGCTCTGATGGAATGGACCTTGGTTTGAAATGCTACTCTGCTGAACACAGCATATTTCATTTAAAATATCTCATATTTTAATTTTCACTCTATTCAAGATTAGTTCCAAGGGACACCCATYTCTGATTTGGCAGGTCCACCCCAAGGCAGACTTCTGCAGCTGGCTGCTGAGTGGTAGCAGAAAAGCCCACAGTAATGTTCATTTTACCAGCCTCCAGGTTCTGAGAGCTTTTGGTTAACTGGCAGCTCATTTATTTGTTGGATTTCCTACTGAGTTAAGCCCCAAACCACACAGGTACATGGCCACATAGTGAGCTAGAAGTGCTTACTGTCCTGCAGTCACTTTTTACTCACTGAACTCAAGCTCTGAGTAAACAGAGGTCACTTTGAGATGTATAGAGGACAGCACAATCAAAATTCTCCAGCTGAGAAGAACAACAGAGATGGAGAATAGAAGGAAAGATGACAAAGGAAAATAAAATAAACAGAAAGGAAGAATAAGACATTTTAAGAATTCTTAAGCAGTAATACCATGACTGACAGWAAAATAAATATTATTCTATGATTGGAGAGTGGTGCATTGAAAGTAGAAAAAGGTAGATTTTTGTTGTATTTTCACTTGATAGACCACCTTCTGACAGTTTCCATATAAACTCACAATCCTGCAGGGTTTTTTATATGATTTGTAGAGCTCARGTCTCTACAGTTTCTTCTGAGTATAGTTGCTAGGCAAGGATATATTTGCAAGTTCTGATTTATACTGTTGTGGGTCTCCAGGAGGAAACAAAGCAAAGTCCTCAAACAGTTAACAATTACTTTATTTCTTTCCTTTTATTTACCAAAGAAAGGTTAAAAAAGTCAAGCCCTACAGGCACTAGGGCCTTCAGGATCTCAACATACAGTGCTGCCTTGTGCAGGATGAGGACAGCCAGAAACAGGCACTGAGAAGGCACAAACTGCCCCTATTCATCTGAAACCAGGCTCTGCTAGACTAAATGCTAGCACTGTTAACCCTTTCATCACTAAGGGCAGACATCAGGAGAAGCAGGCTGACCTACATGCTCTCTTATCTGAATGGACTTATCACTCTAAGAGGCTATGTGTTTGAAGGAAAAAAAAGTCAGGTGTTCTTTCAGGGATCTTTGTTTAACCTGGGTCACTGGCTTCATCCTCATCAGCAGCGAGGGGGTCTGTACTAGAGTGGAGTATTCAGTGTCCAATCTGTTTTAAGCTGGGGAAGCCAAGAAACCACTCTAATTACAGAATTCTATCCTCAAAGACAGAAGTCAAGCTTATCCACATCTGAGCAGAATTCTATCCTTTTCTTACACCTTCTTTCTTCCTCTTCTATGGTCAAAAGACAAAGGCCAGTCTTCCTCCATATGAAGCAAGGATGTCTAAAGGGGGAGTTGATAGTTTATGAGCCTGGCTACCCCATAAAGCCTTTGCAAAAGCAGTGCTGTRCAAACCTGTCAAAACTAGTCCCAGCTTTTGACAGACTTGTCACCAAACCATCATGGACCACCAGGAGGCTGGATGCAGATGCACTGCCTTGCCTATGGGAGATGCCTGTCCTTTCCCTTTSCAGATGCAGCTTGCAGCAGTGCTGCCTGCACACAGGCATACCTTGTATCATAGACAGGTCAACAACTAATGTCAACTTCCAGCTTAATCATACAAGCCTTAACTTAAGACTCATGAATGATACCTGTTAAAGGAAGCCCCAAATGAGAAATTGTTTATTCAGAAGTCATAGAGGCATCTAGCAATCAGGTGGATTTTTTTGTAGATAAAGAAGACTCCACAGAGAATCACAATGTGAAATAAAGATACCTGAGTCAGTTTCTTGTAGAAACCTCTCATGTTTTGGCAAGGAGAGACTGTTGTTGTCTGGTGTATCATGATCTGCAGGTAGGTAAGCCAGTTCTAATTCAGAAATACACACTGTAGTATGGATACTCTGGCCACAGGTCTTGTACAGATTGATGAGATATTTTTATTTCTGCTAGGTTAGAGAAAGATGGACTGCAGCTTCCTTATTTGTGAATACTTTCCATAGGGAGAAGAACTGTTCACCTTTAAGTCTTCCAGTGGATAGACTGGGCAAAATGAATGAGACTTACTTACATGCTCAATTTAAAAGAATTGATCTTYAGAGAAACAAAAGGATTTTCCTTTACTCAGGGGAGAGTTAGCAAATGGAATAAGACACTGAAAAGACTGATAAGAACAGTCAGTAGAAATTGCTTCAAAATAGATGGAGGAAAGAATTTAAGAAAAAATGTGAAGTATAACTGCTGGCTACAATTACAGATAGGATACCTTCTTTCTTAAGCTTTTGTGTTCCCTATGCAATATTAAAAACACTAAATAGATTAATCTAACATGTATATTAAATCAAATTTGAAGCACGATTACAGGAAGAATTAATTTTTTGGTATAATAGCTAAGAGGCTAAAATTTAATTATTTAAATATTTGTATTGCCTTCAGTAGGGACTATCACATGCATATCCAGCTACTATTAGATAATTTTATTCCAGATTGTATGTATTCTGGAGTCCCTAGTGACAATTATGAAACTCAAACACAAACTATTGTTGAACTGTATGCATCTCCCATCTCTTAAAAAGTTTAGGCTGGTAAGACCATAATTATTTAAAAATTTAAAAATTATGTTACCATCCCAGACTGCAAAGTTATTCAAATCTTCTCTCTTCAAGATCAAGTTATTCATGACCATGTTACTAATTGAGTATTTTGGTTTCTTTTCTCAAAGAACAATGGGCTAAATTCACTGTGTGGACAAACAAAGATGTAAGTCTGATGTAGTCTAATGATGTAGACAAAAGAATGAGTGCTTGTGAAATTTTTGCATTTTGTTTAGGAAAAAAAGCACTTTTGTGATCATAGAAAAATAAAGGATAAAATATAAAGGATAAAATAGATATATATTTAAAAACAAAAAGCTTTCCCTTTAGCTAAAACTTAGCTACTACCTTTACTAATAATGCTGCTGCTAGCACTTAAATACACTAAACTGAGAGTCCTGTAACTCTGACAGGCCTGGTTTCTACTTGAACAAAAATCCCACAAACATGTTAGTCAGTATAATATCTTCTGCTTTTCAGTAATAAGAAGCTGTGATGCACAACACATGCAYAAGGAYAGAAATCTTTGACCTCTTCCTTGAAAGAGGCTGGGAYATCCAGGCATGGATTCTGGCACTCCAGGTAACACTACACAGGGAATGTGTCACCAGTAGAAACAGAGCACTGTCCTTTCTGTGTAGTCATTTTGAAAATGCCAGGGAGTCTTTGTCACAGCTTTTAATGTCTGAAACCCAAAAACTGAACCAGCTGAATTATATCATAGGGAAAGCAAGTAGCCTGAATTTTAGGGGTTAAATGCAGTGCATGATTAAACACAGCTCTGCTGACTGGTGAACCTTTATTTCTCAACATGAGTCAGTGTTTCTGTAGCAGAGATGCCTGGGTGCCCTGGAGTATCTCAGTCTGTATCAGGAGTATCTCAATCTTTTTCATTGTTTCTTATTCCTTACAAAACATACCCTTTTGAAAATTTGACATCTGCCAAGGATAGGTGTTAAAYGACTCAATCAAATACAAAACAGTAGTGAAAGAATATGGTTCCTGAAGACTGAGACATTACAGGTGGGATACCATTAACTTTTAAAGATTTATGTCATCTGCTCACATTGRCTTTGGCTGAGCTTTTCATAGAACAAGAAAGAAGGAAGAAGTTGTAACTCCTTCTGATCACATTTCTCAGTGATATGAGGAAAGAAGGATCATTTCAGCACTCAGACATAACGAGTCAGGACACAGCAGATCCACCTCAAGGTCCCTGTTTGCCTTTGCAATTTGGGCAAATCATTAGGTCTAGGTTCTTAGGGAACTAAGGTGAGTCAGCWTTCTGCAGGCAGTTTACTTCTTATAGGTTCATCCCTCTTTAATAACACCAGGGTATCTACTACTACAGCAGTTATGCCTTTCTGATGGCATGTTGAACTTGAAATTTCAAGTCTCACCTATAAATCAGGCAGAGCAGGGTTTTGAACCTTGCTCTTCCATCCTAGAAATAACAGAACCTAAATTTTTGATTCATCAAAATATGCACAAACATATAGAAGCTGATGCTACTGTAGTAAGCCTGTATCCACTGACAGCCTGTAACCTCAGACGTGCTCTCCATGCACAGAAAAGACAAAGCCCAGCTAAGGAGACAGACTAATTTTGAGCAGGTTTTGCCTGCAGTCTCAGTTCCAGCACAATAACAAGGGGATGATTTAAGTGGTTTTGGAGTTCTGTTAATGCCACCTGGCAAAAAAAGCCCAGAAGCAGCTCAGCGATGTATCTGAGCACATCAACAGCAGTTAGGCACCCACAGGGCAAGTTGCATGTTATTTACACTGTGTCTAAGACAATGGCTCACAGATACTAGAGAGGTTTTGAATACTCTTGTTGTTTAATGAATTTGGGTAAGCTACTCAGAATTTCAATAGCAATTCACATTTCATAGAATCTAGTTTGCTTCTGAGTGTCATGAGCACAATAGAACAAGTCTCACCATGGAGCCTAACATGGCACAATTTCTTATGAAGAGATGCAGGACAAYATGCTTGGAAACCTCTGCAGTGTCTCTAGGAGCCATTCCCAGAGCTGCTGGAGCAGCAGCTGTGGAAGCTTACATCACAGTCTCAATGACAGAACAGRGGCTGAGCAAGTCACTGACATCATTTAAACACAGAATTTATTTAAGGTTGAATGCAGGAATTTATCTTGGAAGTGCTAAAATAAGAGATCTCTTCTGAGAGATATTACTCAATAATTTGTATAATTTGTACTTTGGCCTAYACAATTATATTTTGACACAGGTCATGAAATGTTTTCATTGGAGATACTGAAATACACACTTGAGTTTCATGGTTTTTAATTTCTCAGTGGAACCAGGGCTGGGACAATTAGCGCTAACGTATTAAAGACTTACATACCTGAAAGGTATAACGTTTTCCTACCTTACAATGTGATTTTCCATTTCATCACTCTTCTATGTTGATCATCATGCTCTGCAAGTTTGGCTAGTTTAATTAAAAAAAAAATTTTGCAAAAAGCAAATCTTCAGAAATCAAATGCCCTCTTGTTAATAGTTAAACATCTAATAGAAGTGGATTCAAACCAGACATAAGCTGATTATTAATTATTAGAAYAATAAAGAATTATTATTTAATATTGAAGAATATTAAAGAAAATAAGAAAAGCAAACACAAGAAAATTTCAAGAATTCAAAGCATCAACCCCAAAAGCTGGAAGAAATGCAATGCAGTACARCATCTTTAACATAAGGAATCATTTATCATGACACTTGAATGGCTGTGACAATACAAATTGCTAATGTGGTATTAGTTTAACCAAGAACAAATTAGAATAAAAGGGTGTCTTGCACATCAAATTGCTACAGTTATCCATGGCAAGGCAGAGAAATAGCTGTGAAAAATGCTCTTTCAGCAGCAGAAAAGGCAAGGTTACACAGGATACAAGGAAGCCCCATTGAATCCAATGCTGGAGAAAGCTGTGCTACACCAGTAGGAAGATGTATTTACAAACATAGCATGACTGATCTTCAGATCCTGTCTTCTCCAATGACTTATTACATCTTCTTGTGTGGGGGCCAGTTTTTTGCTGGGTATGGGTTTGTTGTTCCTCCTGGGGTTTTTGTTGGGTTT